>OX411309.1:46711410-47048910 GCA_948150685.1 Rhaphigaster nebulosa
CTATCAGGCACCATTTTATGTCAAATTTATGATTTGGGTCAGAAAATGAGATGTTTTTCAACATTTCGAGCATTTTTTTATCGTTGAAAACTTCAATGAAAAATGAAAAAATCTATTTGATTTTGAAACTATTACAATGTATTACAACATTAAAAAAATGCGAGACCTCAAGTGTTTGGCTTCAAGAATTTGTTTGGCCTTCTGTCAGTAGTATTATGCAGGGGTCCAGTTCATATCTATCCCTTAGGTGCAATGACGGTGTCGTCCCATTAGCAAGCAGTAGATTTGTTGAAGAGAGGAGAAAAGAAAGGAATATTGTTTCTCTCCTGGAGGGCTTCTCCATGTACCAGAAACAAAGTACCGGCCACAAATCCGCGCCCTTTTTGAGGACCTGGAATTCAAAGGAAAATTAAAAGGAACTTAAAAAAGATCTTGGTCTGCGTTTGAAAACACTTTTTGGGCAACAAAAGAGCTACAAATTACAAAGACATTGTTGAAAAATTGCTTTTATCATATAAAGCCATGGGTTGCAACATATCATTAAAAATTCATTTTTTGAACTCCCATTTGAATTTAATACCTCCCAATTCGGGAGCAGTTTCAGATGAACACGGAAAACGATTTCATCAAGAGATTGCCCAAATGGAGAAAAGTTATAGCAGTAAATGCAATGAGAAAATGCTTGCTGATTACTGTTGGACACTGCAACGGGAGACAGCTGATGAAGACTATAAGAGGAAAAAATATACACATCGACTAGGCATAAAGTTATATTATGTTCAGGATTAAATATTTTATTATTTTATATATTATTATTATTCACAAGAAAATTAAATAAATAATTTTTTAAAAACAAAAACATGCTATTTCAGTTTTTTATTTAAAAACCTCCATTTTCCCCAAAATGGGGCCTGATACAATTTTTCGGACTCGAGATTCGAACTCAGCACACATAAAAATATAAAAATCAGGGAAATTTTCTCAAGAGAGCGAATTGTTTTTTTGTCGAACAGTGTTATCTGCCTAATATTCACGCTCTGGACCGTTAAAAACCTTGAAAGCATATTTTCTTCGTAAAAATAATTTCGCTTATCAAAACATTTGTCTTCATTCTATTTTAAAACTTCAAACAAAAATTTAAAACTGATTGGAACATTGATGTGAACTGGTCGGAAATCCAATCGCTAACGTTTTTACACATTGAAGGGCACACATTTACTGGTTTTTCTGAGATTCCTGATTGGGTACTTTTAATTGATAAATATAGTTTTATATTTTTTATTAATTAAATAGTCCGGAAGAATTTGCTAAATTTTGTGAGACGCGAGATTTTCTGTCACTCTCGAAGTTTATATTTTTCAAAATCAATTTCTAAACATTAAATAAAATTATTATATTAGTTATTAGAAAGAAAAGAAAAGGCCATACGGTCACCATGTTTTTTATTTTACATTAGAACAACGTTTCGGCCATCTGTGTTGAAATTAATATCATAATTGAAGATACATGATATAAAGTACATAACACAATAATAATAAATAGTTAATCATAATTGCCTAGTTTCTTTCCCTGCCACAGTGCTTATAATTTACCATGAAAATGATCGCTATTATAATAATTTTGTTTTTTTTTATTGACATTTTTTTATTAAGACTATCACTTCTAGCATTTCGCAGTACTTATGTCATTCCTCGAAAAAAATTAAAACCTGTTCCGTTGCTCAGGTAGCGTTGCTTTTGAAATTTCATGTATATAAATTAATTATCCAACGTAGTAGGTCGTTAGGTAATTGCATAGCATCTGTAAATCGCAAACTGAGTTTATGCTGAATATTATATCATATTATCATTAAGAACATCAAATTTATGCCAGAGATCGAATAAATGAACGCTTGGAGCTCGTGGTCTCATGTTAATACTGGATGCTGTTCATTTTGTGCTCTATCTTTCAATAAGGTTTGCAGTTTCCTTGCAAGAATGTCATAACATCATACATAGTAGTCACATTCTCAAAAAAATATTTAAGCCCATAGTATATAATCTGCTTATATGTTCATCTTACGGTATTCGACGGATTTCGGAACAAGATGGTAGAAGAAAGTTTACATTCACATTTTGGAAAAATTTAAACCCGTGTTGAAAGTTCATGTATGGATTTTAATGCAGTTAAAGTCCTTATTTTAAAATATTCAATAAAGACTACGTCCATTCATTCATATTGTGTGATAGATGTTGTCTTCTACACGATATTCAATATTAGTTTTATTTTTATAAGTTAGATCAACTATGTGTCGTGGGAAACATGTTCTGAATTTTCATTCTCCATTACGTCACAGAGGGATGGATCACACACGATGGTTACAACTCAGATGTTTTCGTGCACAACTCACTGTGGGCTCCAAAATGTTATTGTTATGGACCAATCAATTCCTTGTGTTCTCAATGTCCATAAGAACTCTCATTACGCTTAAAGATGTGCAATTAGAGGCCTGGATATGTATGAGAGCCTTTTTTTATTCCGGTTGTTGCTTCACCATTGAATATGGAGCAGGTGTCTAGTATGTTATATAACACTTTGAACATACTAAAAGGCACATCATACGTTATTCTTCCGATACATACGTATCAAGTTGTGATCCTTTTATTTGTATGTGAACTCCAAAAATGATCTTTGAACATCTGTACCTTTCGTATCTCCTAGGAAAGATTTATCAGCAGCAAATTAATTTAAGCTAATTAACAATATTTCCAAAGCATTACTTCATGTTACCTAGGAATGAACATTATTGCTTGTTGCCTAGGATTGGATATTACTTCCCAGTTTCTTGAAAATTTCAGTTCTCGGCAACGCAGATTTATGGCCTACGTCCAGCTGATCTAGAGAAAATGGACATCTCTCGCGAGCACATTATCCGCAGTTAGAGAAGTTGTAATAGCTATTAATATCATACGCCTCTAGCAACGTTTCACTGGAGCGTTCTGTTAAACGCCTGATAAAGAGAGGCGGAAGGCTGCGCCTCAACCGGTTTCGATAACTCGGCGATGATATAAGCTTAATCTGGAGCGTCTCGACGCCTTGATCCTGACAAATAGAAAAATATTTTGTCCGAGAGCTTCACATTTAATTGGTCGGACTGTTCCTTCCTCGTAGCGGACGTTTGATGCATTTTTCTTTCAGTGTTCTGCAAATATCTGACATTCTTTACCGGTCAGTGCAATCAGGCGCCTATCATGAACTAGTTAAGTTGTTTTAATCGCTTCAGAAAGTTTGAATATTTCCTTAATGGGGTGAATTACTTCCGGATATCTTTCCGTGGTTTGTTTCTCCATCGAAGTACCCTTTTCCTCTTCATACTGATCTAACATAATATGCATATTCAATCACAAGTATTTTGATACATCGTCTTTAAATTCAAAATGTATATCTGTCGGTCATTTCTTTAAATTTATTATTTTAATGCTTATCATCATTTGGTTTCATGTTATCATGTATACTTTTTAAGACACAAAAAGTCAGTCGCTTAGTCTAGGATTTATTTAGTATTTGATTTAATCTATCCAAATCTATTCTAGGATTTTAATCGTATCTAACAAACATGCACTGTTTTCAGGTAACATAAAGTTGTTGCTATAGTCAAATATCGTTTGTGTGACCCCAGTCCTACGTTCTAGTGTTGGAACTGAATAAAATATTCAGTAAATAACATGATTTATCTGATTGGCGACAATGTGGAATTAATAATTTTGGATCCTATTTATGTTAATTAAATTTTCATCCCTGATTAGTCTTTGTTTTTGTTGTTTAAAGTTTGCTTGTAATCATTAATTTGGCCTGATCTTTTAACTAGTATAATTAATTTAACTTATATTGAATTAAAGTAATATAAAAATGTTTGAACTTTCAGTACATTTTTTATAATTTATCCTTATCTTAAACTAGAGTGATACATTTTTTTATCCATTCTTAAGTATTTTTTATAATCCTTTATATCTATTTCATTAAATATTTTCTAATCGCTGTAATTTTATCGGTTAATACAAATTTTTCTCGTCCACTTTTTTTTTCAAATTACGCCATAGTAAGGCAGATTGTCTGCATTTTCCTATTTTTTAAAAAAGCGATGCGCGATGACGACATTAAACTATATATGATACAGCTGATCGGATCACATCTTGGGCCATGAATGGTCGAACGCATCCAACAGCAGTCCGGCAAAGTTGGATGGGTACATCCTATATATGGATAGCTTAATGGTGTACATCAATTTTATTTTATCACCGTTATCACTTGTCTATAACCAGTTGTAATAACCTGTTACTTTAGAAGGCTTGAGAGGGGGTTGGATTTTTTTTCCTGATAAGTGTGTCAGAAGCACTTAATAGGTTTTGCGGGTATACTGTCGATATATTGAAGAAGTAAATAAGAACCAGGTTATTTGGAATAATTTATTTCTGGCTGTTACCTTAGTAGCATGTCTTTTAATATTTTCAGGTCGAAAAAATAAAATAAAAAATAACCCGTTTCTCGCCCATTTCAACTTTCAACTTATTTCTTGCACGTTCAGTGAAGGGAGACAGTAAGGCGACCATGGGAAAGTACCGCTGTATTTTGCGAAGGTGATATTTTAGCAATATTTCATCTCTGAAGGAAGTATAAAGAGAAAATGTATTTAATTAGGGTTAGGATGCTAGCGAGTGAGGTTAGGTAACCTAGGTGTAGCCTCTCTTAATCTCCTACTGACCCCTCGTGGAATCTACCTTTTACTAATGCTCCATCACTTCCTCGCTCAATCTAATAAACTGCTCAAAACGCCTCATATAAACTGCCATATAATATAATAGTTCTATAGTATCCTATTACATAAACTGAAGAGAAGCTTTTGGTCGTTAAGATAAAACATAAAAATGTAAAAAATAAATAAAAAAAGTAAAAAGTAAAATTAGACATCACTTTTTTAATTTTTTTTTTATGTACCTGAGGAATTTTAACTGTCATGTATATTTACCAGGCTTAGGTTTATATGAGTTTTCTAAAGTATTTGTAAATATTTAGTTTCTCCTTAGTTTAGGTAAAAGAAACTGCGTGCAATCAGTTTAAATGTCATCCCCACTATTTCAAGTGCACTAAACTACACATCACACCTATCGTAGAATAAAGTTACAAATCAAAATTAGAAATTATCGCAAAATTATATTCAAAGTTGTTTTTTTCTACCCTTTTGAATACTTCCTTACTAAAACAGTCTGAACATTACTAATACGAATATAGTAATCTCATTATAATTTTTTTTTTTATGTAGATACATAAGTGTAAAAACGTATACTATTACTAGGTCCTACTTAAAATTCATTGTTAGATCTATATCATTGTAAGTTTATAATAAATGTATTTTATACTATTAAATATATAAATGCACTTAGTAATAATGATTGTTCCATTCCGTTGTATTATTAAATCTATTGTGACTAAAGAAAAGTAAAATCATTATTTTTTTATCCATTAATAAATAGCTGATAGTAACATTTGTTCGGTACCGAGAATTACATATTTAACATACAATAACTCACAAAAGATAGAAGATATCAAAAAAATTGCCGAGGACTAAATTTGTTATTCAGCTCATGCAAAATAGAAAATAGTTTATATTCTTTTTATGCAACCAGAGTGGAGTTAATTTTTATGTTATGCGATGTCACATTGGTCGGCCATCTGGGATTTATGACATCAGAAAAACCAACCAGCGCAATTTGAAGGTACACACCCGGTACTACACCATTATGTAGCATATAATAAAGAGATTTCTCATAGTCTCATCTTTCCTTCACGAAAAATCCCACGGAATGCTCCTCGACTAGCCGTCAAGTCTGCATGTGGATATAATGTTGCATTTGAGATAGCCTGTGCATATTAATTGTGTACTATTTATATTTTCAATGTTATCTAATAAGGAACAAACAGTATCATGATTGCTGTAATAAAAAATCGAAATCGTTAATGAAGTTCGAGACATTTCTGCCTGATTGAGGTTATCAGGTCCACGAAACGAGGTCACGAAGGAGACCTAATCACGACTGTAGAAAATGGACAGTCTCTTTGGTCCATGGGGACAGATTTATGAAAGATTGAAAGGCCTAAGTCGAATTTGCTAGATCTGATGTCCAAACATTTCACAAGGATTATATAAAACGTTTCCCTAGAGATTATATTAAATTGAACTAAAATAATAATTAAAAAGTGCACCATAATATTGCATGATAGGTCTAGCTTTCTGAATTAAATAAGGAAGCTCTGTTTCTTGACCAACGGTCAGACAAGCAGCTGATCTTGCCAAAATTTCACTCTTTCTACCATCACCTAGATAATTTTGCGGATTATAATGTTTACATAGAAATCTGTATAACACCTGAATTTTATTTCGTCTTTATTCATTAGCTTACTATCACGATTTTCCTGTCTTCTTTGACGGTATTTCAGAATTATTTGTGTGGATTTGCTGTATAAAATTGTGATGTTGGAATAGAATTTATTCCTAAGTTTAAGCTTCCATACTGTATTTAAATCTTCATTTGGAATCGTTCAAAGAGCCGAATTTTGTTTTCACTTTTTATTTATCTTTATCTCCATTCGTATTCAAAACCATATATGTCAAATACAACCAACAGAATTTTTTTTATTTATTGAAATTGCAATTAACACATAATTCTTATTAGCAATTTAGTTCTAGAACGCTTGTATACAAAAAAGAAACAAATACAAATTCCCACAACTTGGTCTGAAACTATCACTTTATCACACAAGTTCATGTTTCAAGTTTCTGTCGTTTTAATCTTATAACTAGGGCATGAAATATGCGTCGGTGTTTCACTGGGAAGTGCGGCCCAATACTCTTTCAGCTCTACACCGCTGATATCTACGGTATCAAAAAATGTATTGACTCTAATGCATACAGTCCAATCTAGAATTCTAGGCATATCAAAAATAAATATTATGTAGTTATGTGCAATGCTTATATGTAATGTTTATTTCAATCTTTTAATTGGCATGGCTTCTATGAAAAAAAAATTAATAATACTTTTCATGGTAAGTATATATATCGCACTATATATATTCTTATATGAAATATATTTTAATTAGAGCTAACAATCTGTTTTTATACTGCTATAATTTAAAGTCAATATTAATGCGGTTCGTGTATCGTCGACTTTAACACAATGAATAATTTACTAGTCGTTAAATTTGCTAGTATTTTATTTTCCCTTTTATTTTAATAATTTATTTTATCATTCAAATAACCAAATCTATTGCTATGCCAAAAATTAGAGGATCTCAACGAGACGGTCGAGTTTACAATTTTTACCCCGGCCCTGATCATTTCAGAGAAGAAGAACAAATAATTAAAAACAGAAGAGAAAAATTATGCTTTACTGTGCGATTTCAATTTATCTCATTTGGATTTTCGAAACTCTAGAGACGGACATAGCTATCTACAATTTATTGATAAACTGACTTATCTAACTGTGGTTTTTCCCTGTGTGACTCAGATGGGCGGAAAGTGGTCAATGTAGGAGACGAAGCGTTGAGCAACACTTAAGAAGGTGTTGGTATAAACCAGAGGAATCTAAGAGTAGGAAGAAATGGGTTTCCATTATTGATGTTGAGTTTCTGAGTTAAGCGTTCCCATTATTTCAAAACCAGACAGTATTTAAAAATATCACGCATGTATTATTACTGTTATTAATAAGCTTATATGTGATAACATGGACTCAAGATGACAAAATAAGGACAATTTCACAAAATAAGCTTATTTTCTCTCTAAAATAAAACTCATTGAAATATTAAAGAAAACATGATGTAATATTTGAATATTTTCCAAAGCAATTTTCTGACTGATAATTTAAGAAAATCGATAAATAAATCATTGTTATAACTTTAGTTTATTTTCTTTATTAGAAAGTATTGCATAAATTGCGTTATTTTACAACCATTATGATTACCTATGAATAGTTTTGTTTTAATGAATGACTGACCAATTAGTACCAATATATTAAAATTCGGTGTTTGTATACAATATTCTTTAATTTAATTTATTTTAATCAATCCTGTATTAAAGTGAATAGTAGTGTGGTGGATGTAATCAATCCTATAATATCCTATAATAGTAACTATATATTTTACTTCATTGTTCCTCTAGTTTCGTTTGTGCAATAAATATATTGAATTGAAAAAAATTCCCAACTGATATTTGTATTGCCTAGGAACCTCTACATGGCTTAATCCATCCCTGAAGATGACATCAGCTTTATATGTACAATTCGATTTTAAAATATTCAGATTTCATTTGTTATTTGACTATTATTGAAACTCCCAATTATTAGATTCTTCGCTTTAAAAATGCTGATGAAAATTTTTTTTTTTTTAAATACGGAAACTGTTTCCTCATAAGATCATAAACATTCATAAATAATGTTGAGAAAAACTTTATTTATTTTTTAAATTTTATTTTTGCAAAATTTTCCAAATAATCAATGAAGTATTTATCATTTAATCCAGGCAGCCAAAAGTCGGTTTTATTTTCTTTCCTTGTGTTTTTTGGGAAGCTGAATCCGAATCTGGAGTCATTTAACGAAATTCCCTAATGCGTTTTGAAATATTTGCAAAAAATAGCGAAATTTTCGCACTTGTTTTGTTTTGTTTTTTGCTTATACTTTTAGTAGCATTTTTGGTTGACTCATAATATGAAAAATACTAAAAAATGAGAAAATTGGATTTTGGCATGATTTGGTCTAAACCTTTTCTAAGACTTAAAAAGTTACTTTTCTAAATGGTTTCTTACTGCTTTGATAATTTTGCTTTGGTTATTTTTTTTATTTTGAATCAAATAATTTGGCTGTGGTTTTTATGATAAAGATTTTTTGCTCTGGCACTGCTGATGTCTAATATTCTCACATTCATTTATAGAAGAAAATAAATGTTGCGAAAATTTGTAATAGATTAAGAAAGCCAAAACATTAGTCATGTTATTCATTGACATTGGCCATGAAAGATCGAAGAATAAGAAGTGGGATGAATAAAAAGTTTTTGAACGTATGCATTTGGAACTAAATAATGGCAAAATAATTCTACTAAGTTTTTTTCTTTCGTAACTGGAATTGCAAATTAATAGCTACGATCCATGCATTCCAAATACTTGGCATTAAGTAATTAATTTTTCTAGGATCGTTGCACAGAAGGCGGACAGAAGCGGCAGGCCAGTTTCAGTCTATTTAACTGTCATGAGATGCCTGATATTAGGCGGACTCAGTCGCCATTTGTTCTGGTAGTTGTGATTGCTTTTTGCAAAAGGAAGTCATGACGAAATAAGTTATAAGAAAAACTGGCCCAGAAGGAATCCTTTAACAATGAAGTTATAAAGGTTTCGCCACAACCGGAGGATGAATATCCTAACAAGTCGCTTAACCGGTCCCCTGACCCAAATCCTTCCGCCATTGTTCCTAACTTGATCTCGTCCTCAGAGTTTACTTGCGAAATGGTGAATGTTTTGTATTTCAAGTATTTAGTCTTCATAGTAGAATTTATTTTTAACCCAGTTCTAAAAACAGGAGAAGGTTCTCACGTCATCATAAATATATATATATATATATATATATATATATATATATATATATATATATATATATATATAATATCTCGAATATTAAGGAAGAAACAATGTATCGTGGAATATTTGCTAATCGAAAACTAATATAACAAATGATTGATTTGAAATGGTTCTTTAGATGTCCAAAAAACGAAATAATCACTCATTATTACATACCTGGGGCCTGGAATATTAAGAATAAGGGATGAGAGAAAACATTATAAGTAGCGACAAAGCATAAAGAAATGGGGATTGCCAATTACCAATTAACCTTTAACCTGGGAGCATGGAGCTACCTTGGTTTAACATGGTTGTTACTAACATTTTTGGCTAAAATGAGATTATCGGTGATTCTGACTCTCCTTAGTCTAATCCACAATAAAAACTAACTCTTCTGTGATCCGTTGAGAAATAGCCGTTTTATTTATTGATTTAATTTTTGTGAATAACAACTTTCCTTGACATTTATCTTTATTATTAAAAAAAAAAAACATTTTTATAATACTGTCATCGACGTTTCGAAGGTTTTTTTCGTCTTCAGGTTGCTTATTTCTACAAAACAATATATTGTTTATATATATAATTATATTGTTTATATAATTATATTGTTTCAACAACGAATAAATATTCATAACATTAATTTAATATAGATGGGTTGAATCCTTTATCAGTTCGACTCGTTAGGATTTTTGGCGCCCAATCTTTTGGATAGTCCATCCTTAAATAATTTCAGATTTTTGGTGAAGTGCATTGGCATTTACTTAAGCGATATCTTCATGTTACATACGGCCTGAGAGAAATGTTGTAGCTTCTAGAAGATCGGGCTTTACATTCTCTATAAATATGAGTACGGGCTTGATACCTGATTATATAAAAAATAGTTAATGCTGTATATATATTATTTTACTCATAGCGCAACTAAATAAAATATCTTTTTTTATTCGTCTTCAACATGAGCTAGCACTAATGCTAGGGCAATAGACCTGTGATATTGTCGTTAGTACTTTCCTGAAAACTTGAGCAACGACAGTTATATTTTGAAATTGCTCGGAAGTGGACTATGATGCAGTGACGGCACGCAATGGCTGCGCGGAACTCCGCTTCGCTCCCGACTCTTGGTCCCTTCATCATGCCATTTGTATTTCGGTTTCGAAACATCACACCTTTTCATAACTCTTATTACATTTTCTCACTGTTAATTATTTAGGCATATTTTCACTCAGTAATAAAACTGCTACATTTATTTTTATTTTTGAATGCTTAAGCGGCACTGGATGAAAATAACGATGGGGAAATCTTGACTACTTTACGTTTTAAAAAAAGTTTCATAGGAGCAGTAATTAATTTCATAATGGATGAATACCAATACATGCAATTAATTGAGGGTATTTCTACCTGAGGATCATTTAATAATCTCATAAATTAAAACATTCATTTACGAATGACCACGAATATCAAATTAATTACAAAATAAACCGGAAAGTATAAAAATTATAATAAATTACGAAAATATATTTAATGAAAAAAAATTATAAAATCCAATAAAATGACAATAAATCCAGCAATCACAAAAAATCAGTTAGGCATAAAAAAAAAAGTCAGTTACAATAAATTAAAAAAAAAAAAAAAAATCAGTAAACAGCTAAATTATTAGAATAATCACAATAAATTAAGAACTAAAAAAACATTTATTTAAAAAAACAATTTGAAAATATTATTTAATGCTGTAAAAATAACAAAAATCCTATTATGAAAAAATTCAAAAATCAAATTAACACAACAAATATAGAAATTATTGAATTACAAAAATATATTTAAAATCCAAATTTATTACAATAAATTTAGAAATTAAAAACAAATCTATTTTACAAAAAAAAATTAAAACAAATTAACTACAGTACGGTGAGAATTTACAAAAATCATTATTTTTTTTAATTATAAGTCAAATTAATTACAGAAAATTAATAAATTTCTGATTAATTTCCCAAATTTCATCTCAGAACAACAATAAATTAAATTTTTGAAAATGAACGTTAATAAAATTTACGAAAAGTATTATAATTTTCCAAAACTTTATGTAATTCCTCTTTCGAGATTTTCTGAAGCCTCGAACTAATACATGATTGCATAATATAAGTAATTGAATTTCATTAATTAAAAAGTTGAAAAATAAAATACAAGGATGAAAACCATTAGACCAAAAACGTTTTTCATATTTATCTACAGATTGGAGTATGTTCTGAATGCAACACAGGTTCTTATCAGTTAAAATCATGAATGTATAATTATTAGGTAAGGTTTAATTTATTCTCTCAGATTCATTTTTTATATTCACCAGTAGTTATGTTTTAGTATGATTAAATATGTAATTAACGTTTTATATTTGTTATTGTTTTAATAACATTTTTAAATTATTCAATCTTCCTAAAACTCTTTTAAATCACACGGTAACGTATCGGGACTCTAAAATCATGCCGGTGCGTATATTATTATCATAATTATTATATTCGTAATCTAATAATATTTACTTATCATTCATGTAGTTTCTCTTGCATCAGCTCGGATGTTCCACAAATCATTGAACCGAAAATCATTGAGCCCATTCAAATGTTGTGGAATTTGAGCCCAGGAAAATCGCTTCATAATTTTCTTTTCACGTCTTTTATGTTTATGTTTGATTTTTGTTAAAACTATCTCCAGTGATAATTCATAAATATTACATAATATATTGGATAAATAAATTATATGTTCCTTTTTATCTCCCGATTTTATTCGACTCGTGCTTACGTTATTTAGCCTTGACTGGAATTTCCTCAAAGCTTGTACCTGATAACTCATTTGTCCGCGCTCTAAGTCGGTTTCTTACATAAACAGTTGAACTCGAAGAGGTAAATATTAAATTGTGTAATGGAATTACTGGAAGTTTACTGAATCCACTTGTGAGATAAAGGGACATGTGAAACTTAATACTCCTTGATGGTTGCGATGAAAGTTGAATTCTTAAATATTACAATCTTTTCAAAGTTGTTCATTTAATGTTTTCCTTATAAGACTGAAGATTTAGAATTGGATTATATTATATGGCTCCACACAGCTCGTGTCGGACAATTCATTTGGATAGGTATATTATCCGACACGGTGCTCGTCAAACAGCACTTATTCATTTATAATTTTCATTCAGTAATAGCATTTTCGTTCAATTATAACTTAATTTTTCAATAAATTTACTATATATGAATATAGTATGTACCGAAACGGATAGTCAAAAAACACTATCTAAACGTCTTAAAATATAAACTTATAACATTGAAATTGATTTCACTTCAAATATTTAAAATATATCGCAGCTAAGTCAATGTGGTAATCCAGCGACATTTTTTAGATCCTTTTAGAAAAGATTTAAAATAACTTTTTCTTTCCATAAAGTTCATTCAAAAACAGTAAAAATCATATATGTTTATGTGCTCCTATACTCTAAAATTGTGATGCTTAATAATACCTAATTATAATAAATAATATTGATAATATTATTTATTATTTGTGTTATATATGTTGTTAGTTAAATACCAAAACATCTGATTTATTCATCAACATTTCAATTTTCTCCTTCGTTTCATCGTCACAATAATCTCTTTCTTCTAAATTATAAAGAAGTGGGAAATTCCTTAAGTACTGCATTAACATCAATTATTATGAAAATATAACCTACACGAACACTATCTATGTAGCTGTATTAAAAATAAAATCTTAAAACATACAATATAAAAGCTTTCACTAATTGACTGATGGAGTGGATGGAGTCTGAAGCAAACCCCCATTATCCGACAGGCCGTGTCAGACACCCTCCGTCACGTAGCGTGCCAAACAATGTTCTTTTCGAGAATGCCGGTCCTCTTTGTCTGACAAGGGATGCGTCTGAAGGTGTCAGACACGCTATATATACATACGTACTTCCTATTAAATGAAGAATATTTTTCGGATAGTATAATTCAAGGCTTAATGTGTTTTCCTAACAAATGGAATTATATCGTTTGGGTTTGACGCATAAGGATAATCCATTTTTTTTATTTGTTTAATTTTCGATTAAAGTCACGGAAGATCTCATGAATGAATGAATAGTTAACTGTTTGGTTTCTGCTTGGAGTCAATATGTCTCACGATTTCATTTCTTGTGGTTGGTCTGTTCGTCTTCAGCGACCATGCTTTGTGCAATATGTATACTACCCCGGAAAGTCCGAACAAATGCCTTTCGATTTTTCAAAAGAAACAAATTATACTAGTCGTTGCCAGCGTTAATATGAAAATCGGCGTGTCCAAGCATTGAGATATTCCTTCCTATCCACTAACATCAATCCTTGAGAGAAAGGATCGTGGCAACACCTTCGACCTGCGAAATAAATACATTGATTGATTCAGTGCCAGCAATTAATCATACCCATAGAGGAATATATTGTGCGAATCATTACAGATTTTAGATTTTATTTATTGAAATTTACAACTGTAACATAGCTACATCTGGTAAATGTGCCAACCGACAATTTTTACGCGATTGGCTTGTGATGAAATCAGCCATTGGTAGCACAGCAATGACTATTATGCGCTAGTGGTCTCTTGGTCATCTTCTTTTCAAACGACCAAGAGGATTATGAATAAATTAGGACGACAGACTGCGAATGAGTGGTCTTTAGAATCTTTTTTTACTTAATGACATATTTCCTTTGTTCATATTAACAAAAAAAAATTAAAAACATCATAGCTTAATATAATTTTTGGCACTGCCCTTCACATTACATATACCTATCTATCTACTTATATAGTAGTTATTGTATAGGATAGCATAAAAAACATGTTATAAATTGTAAGATTACTTGAAAAGGAAGAAAAGATAGAGATTTGCAAAACCCTTTTATTATGAATATGTAGTTTATTTCTATCTCAAGACAAGAATTATTTAAACTTATATTATGGCGTTTAATTTTTTTTTTCATATTTTTTTTTTCAAATTCAGGTTTTTCAATCAATGTATTATTAATATATTCAATCAAGTTTTTACATTATCTATTTTTCGCCGGCTTCCAGCGATATTTTTATAGAAAAATAAAAAATTAAATCTCCAATATAATTTTATTTGTATTGAAGTCCCAACTTGCTAGTCCATCAAACCTTGAATTTTTATTCAAATTTTCATTCCAAATCGCTAAATATGTTCTCTACTTTATTGTTGCCACTCTAGTACTGAGCGTTCTGGAATGAAAGTAGATTCATTTCAAAGTGATTTCAATTCTCTACAATGTTTTCTTGAATAGTTTTCTTTAAAAAAATGTTTTTCTTCAGAGAAAGTGTGAACTTTTATTAAAACCGTGTTTTGCGTTTTTCAGGATTAGCACCCATGGGGCGCACTTGGATCAAAAAGTGCCCGATATGAATTCTTCTTAAAACTTCATTTCCTTTTGGGATCTCTAAAAAAAATCACCCCATTGTATTGAGAATTACGGAGTTAGAATTACTGGAGCAATACTCCGGGAGGCTCAATTCAACAATTAAAAGTCACAATACGACTTTTGCTCCGTAATGTAGCACATTTTCCGTCACCACGCGTGCTTAGCTAAATATTATTAACCCAAGCGAAGTCCCATCGCACAATTTATACTGAACTAACGTCAGATCGGAAGCCGAGTAACGCCCGCCAGGAGCGTGCCCGATTGCCCGGCCGCCATTAGCTGGATGGAACCAATAGCCTACCATTAGCCTAAGATGGCCAAGTTATCCTGTTATCAATCTCTCCCAAATGGGGCGTAACGGGTCTATTACGCGTAGTTGTCTTCCCACGATACCGCTTTCGGAACATAGCGACTGATTTAAATGCGTTTTTTACGTAACTGGAAACTTTTTCGTGCTCATGAGAACAGAAATGAGGTTCTCAGATGGCTCTCATAATGAGTGTTACGAACTCATCTATCGCGAACGGCTATTATCTTCTTTTCGCGTTAGCCGATTTCAATTTGGAATATCCTCTTCAGGAGATAATCGAATTGTGACCTTCTATAGACCAGAAAAATACAGAATGCAAATAATAGCTATTTAAAGGAAATGTTGAATCACTAGTTTCTATGGTAAAAATAATATATTAAATTTTTATATCTTCCCCTCTTACCACTTTTCTTTATTAGGCTCTTGGTACTTTTATGTAGAAAGTTTTGTAGACGTTCTGAAAATTTGCTCACTTTTTTTTTAGGGGTGCTGATTTTGAATTTTAACTTTGTGACCTCAAAATTTTCCCCGGAAATATATTTTAAAAACGCTCAAAAATTAATCTTTTTTCGTTTTTTTTCACCCAACATGAAAACCATGTACTTTTTTAGAAACATCAACCTATACTAATTAAACAAGATTAAATTCCCTACATTTTGTACTCTATATTTTTTTTCGTTTGTAGTATCGCTTAGGACAAGCCACTCATAGTTTAATGGGATCTATTCAAATGGAGACCAGGAAGGTATCTTGGTGGAATGTTTTGGAGAAGTTCGAAAATGCTCATTTATTTTTTTTAGGGTGCCGATTACTAATTTAGTTATCTCGAATTCTTCCCGTTGGTATATAAAAAAAATTGTTTTCTTTTCTTTTTTTCGTATAACTTTAAAATCGTGTATTAATCGAAGACATTCTATTATAACATGTGTTTTAGTTATTTTTTATTTAAATTTTTTTGATTTTTGTTTTTTACGAAAGATGTGTTATTATTTTTATTTCTTATTAGGGTGTTATAAATTTGGTTAGTTAGGGATGTCTCCTGTGTGAGATCATTCCCTCACCTATCTATTGTTCACATTGTATATATGTACACTATTTTATACATCCATGTATGGCTCTAAGAAGCCGAGCTGGAATAAATAAATAATAAAAAAAAGAAAAAAGAAGAGTAAGTTAGCCACAATTTTTATTCTAATGATTTTTTTGTTTGGCCGCTGAGTTTTTTTAGCGAGCGCGAGTCAAAGTTATGAGTTTTAATATCCAAATAAGTTTGTTGAGCTTTTTTTTTTTTATTTTCCGGAAAAATGTGAGATAATAATACAGTTTAAATTTGTTATCAGCACCATAAAAAGCATAAATGAGCAAATTTTCAGACCTTATCAAACATTTTCTACTGAGACCCCTTGCTCGGAAAACTAATGATGACCTCATGAATTCGACTCGCGCTCGCTTCAAAACGGAGGGGGCCAAACAAAAAATCATTAGAATCAAAATTTTGGTAATTTGCTCTTCTTTAATTTTGTATAAATTGAATATTAGATTTAGATGTATTCGATTAATACATTTATTTTCAAAAAAGAAAACGAAAAAAATGTTTTTGTACTTCCGGGAAAAATTCCACTTAACAAAATTGAAATTCATAATCGGCATTCTAAAAAACATAATTGAGCAAATTTAGCATTCTCACCGAAATATCTTCCTGGTCCCTATTTTAACTAGACCCTATCAGACTAAGAGCGGATGCTTCTAATTATAGCAGTATACTTCTGAACCATGAATTAATTGTGTTTTTGTACCAACCAACCAGAATAATTATATAGAATTGAGACAACATAAAAATGTAATTTAAATTTGTCTAAGTATGCCTACTTGCGTTATTATTTTTCTGTTATAAAATAAAAAAAAAGTGAAAATGGTTTTGTGATTCTTCTTTGGTTAATGACTGCTTATACTAATACCAAATAAGAAAATATTAAAATGATTTAAGATTCTACAATTTTTTTTTCATATAACAAATTGTAACAAAATGTTGGTCCATACTAGTACGAGCTTCTCCAACCAGCTATGAATTTCAATTATACATTTTAATTTTAATATTTTTTTTTAAACAATATATATATATATATATATATATATATATATATATATATATATATATATATATAGCAAAAACATTAATATATATAACTAAAAAGTATGAAATAAGTATGCTGCTGAGTTTTAGGTAAATATTATGATATTTTCAATTTTTTATTATTATTTTGTTACTAGCTCAACATTTTTTAATTTTAGTGTTTGTATCGTAGTTGAAATGATTTATGGTACAAAATTTTAGCTATCAAGAAAATTACCTTTTTTTAAATTTTTTTAGACTCAGGGCATCCTAAAACCTGTTATATAAGTATGGCCGACCGCATAGTTGCCCATTTGTTTGAAAAAGTTGTTAATTTGTGATCTAACATTTAGTTATGATTCGTATAGCTGTTATGCCTGCTTATCCGTTACCATATCTCTACTTCAATTTTTATTTTGTTTTTTTTCTGCATAAAAACTTTGTATAAGCCCAATCCGACATCTTCTCCATGAATCAAAATCTAAAGTTGGTAGGCTGTTTAATTATTGCTAATTTTTTTTTTCTTTTTCTAAAAGCTGAATTCTAAACCTAATATTTTTAGATTACATTAATATATTTGTTGAATATATTTTACCTACTATTTTTAATATTAACGTAATATTTTTGAGTTCCCCAATACAATTATGCGATTTCTTATTTCAACCTTGGATTAATTTTAAGTTAATGTAGCTCACTCATACATGTATGCATGGTGAAAGAGGTAATAAAGGTGGCGTGAACTATTTAATGAGGGGTTTATAAAGCTATTCTGTACAGATATACAGTGGAGGGGTTTGGTTGATTCACATTCACTTGCAGTGGGGATGAGATATAAACATGCTTCCGTTGGCGCAGGGGCCCACTAGTTGACTGACTCTCCGGCTTGCTAATTTTCTCGCTTTTCCAATCATATTTTAATTATTTCTTAGATATCGAATCATCTATCGAAAACAACCGAATTAGGATAAAATCATGGGGATTTCTTTTGAAGTGAGTATATATAAATATGGAAATCGTGAAATTTTCAAAAATATATCTGAGGTAATATAAAATTATTGATTTTTAACCGAAACTTTGGAGCAATACCTATCATAGATAGAACCGTTTAACTTTTCTTCTTCCAAATAAATCCTCCCTACCACACATTGCACTATACAATGGCAGGCGTATACACAGTAATGATTACGAACTAACAGAAAATCGTAACATAAAACAATATTTAAAAAGATTCAACATTATATAAACATACTTGTACGGTGAAGACGGCAATGAAGAAAAATACAGAATTTTAAACATATACTTAATGACTGAAAATTATTTGACACAACAATGTGATTTAATTCGCAAGGATGGATAATGACCTGAGACGGAACAAAATGAGTTTTCTCAATTTAAGAATAACTTGCTTAAATTTATCAGAAATATAGATTTCGACTCATTTACCTAATATGGGCAGCATACATAATGTCTTGTTGGCACATTTTGTAGTTTATATATATATATATATATATATATATATATATATATATATATATATATTTATATATATATATATATATATATTTATCATCGTTTTTTGAATTTATTTATTACTTTCTTTTTCCAATTTTGTACTAACATCTTATAAAATCTTTAGCATAGAATTTATAAGTTTTATTGTTACGTATTATGCATATACTACTATAATATGTAGAACTCTTGTAATATGCCTTAAGGCATGGACCATGACCATGTAAGAATAAAAAAATTATCGGAATAACTGATCTATAACTTTCTAGTGAAGAAGCTTAAAAACTACAGCTGGGTTTTCAACCTTTATAAATATCGAGTCATGTCTCATTATCGATTCCATATGAAACCTCAGTTGCCACAGTCGTTAATAACGGCCGGGCGGCTTTCTGGCTGCTCCTACTTTGCTTTTGTAACCGCGTTTATCCTTAAAAAACGAAACAATTAAGATTTTTCTGAATAAGTTTGAACATTAACTGAATATTATTCCTATTAGAATATGATATTGTTAATTTCAATCGGACGCCTATTTAACTTCCTGGTTGCAGAAAATATTTAGAAATAAGACGTCCGATTTTCTAAAGATTGGGAGTATCTAATACCCCTCTGTTTAAGTCCGATTAATTTTAATTCACATTTGCTATATTTGAGGTTTCGGTCCTACGGTTGAGAATAAAGAAGTCAAGCTGCAACAGACAAAGCGACCCTGAAGTAAACTGGGATCATTTAAAAAAAAAAAAAAAAATTGGAATTGACTTGTATTAAAACATCTAGGAACTGTCTTTTCAGAATCTGAATGTAAATATAATTGCGGTTTTTTTTTAAACAATAAAATAACTGTCCAACTGTCGATGTACCTCAGGCTATACTAACAAATGATGTGTTCAGCATCACGGCCAACAGTCAGAAGAAATCTCCCAACGCATTGAAGGGTAAGGTCCCTTTTTATCTATCCCAGATTCCATCCACGGCTGATAGAAATTAAAAATTGTCGACTATGTTTAAATATGTTTCTTTGAAGGAAACACCAGCTCTGATAATGTTAGAAGGCTCCTTCCTACCTCGACTAGAAGAGTAAGGACCTCTTTGGCAGCCTGGTCCTTCTTCTCGTTGCCTTTTATTCCAACATGACCAGGCACCCATATATAGTGAACCGATTTCCCATCTTCACTCATCATTTTAGTAATTTTTGTAATTCTCCGAATTCCTGGATGGCTACTAGAATACATGTTGTCGAGTGATTTTATAGTGCTCTATAAATCTGATGCTAAGATCACGTTGTTTATAGGAAGTGTTATGGAATAATCGAGATCCATTGCGGTCGCATTCACCTCCGCGTTATTGACGTTACAAAACTTGTGCAGTTTGGACTTACGAGTGGAATCGGAAGTAACTGATAGCTGGTCCTGTGGATGAGTACTATTTAAAACTACCTGTAAAAATCAATTTGTGACCAGGCTATGCTTGCATGATCTTCTCAAAGCGCTCATTAAAACTTTTTCTGTAGAATTTTTTTTAGAGTTTATCACTAATTGAAAATATAGTTGATGTTTTGTAATATGTCCATGGTGCACATCACCTAGAATCTGGCAAGATAGAAAACGACCTGCGCAGAAGTAGGCTTATCCAGTCGCGCATGGTGGGGAAGAGACGCCCCTTCTCCTACTATTTGTCCTCTCCTTCTATCATGATAGTTCTGGTTTTTATATATGCAAATCTTTTGGATATAACATATGTTGGATCTATAACCTCAGGTTGGTTTGTAGTAAAAGTAATGATAATATAGATATTGTGCTTCTAATTTGACGGATATCTGCGAAATGGGAGAGCTGCCTTCCCCTCTTCCACACCCCTCAGCCTCGCCTCCGAATTTGGAGAAGGTTGTTTTCTATCTTGCCGGACTATAGTTTCTATTGTAGCTATATTAATTAACTTTAACTGATTAACTGCGAATGATATTCTTTTTGTAAATGTTAGGTTGCTTTAGCCTTCAGCTGGAATTTTATTGAGAATTTAGATTTGAAGATGTATCCGTGAGTGGAATGGGTAGTTTGTGGAAATAACTCGATGATGTAGTTGATGATCAATTTATTATATCGGTAAGATAATGGTGACAACCCAGACTCTGCACATAGACTTACCGAGTGATTAGTCCTAAAAGCACCCGTAGCAATATGTATTCCTGCATGGTAGATTGCATCCAATTTAGTAAGGTTTTCTCTTCTGGCAGTTATAATATTTACAACTATAACTATAATAGTTCTAATATAATAGTTCCTCGTTGTTATAATAGTACGTCGTATTGTTTGTTTCTATTTGTTTATCGGCGTAAATCCTTTAGGTCATCAACACCTATGGTTTATTTGATCTACTCAAGTTTTGAACATGTTTGGCCTATACTATTAACAAAAAAAAAATATTAAAAATAAATAAATTAATATAGAAAAAACCGAGAAAAAAAAAACGCCATAAAGTTATAATTTAAACAAGAGGTGATATACTTTCAATACATTTATACTTTCAAAAACATAAGTACCAATGTCTCTAAGCGTCATTGTCATTAAGAGCGCTAGATAAATATGGGTCAGTTCTATTCTATTTATTGTTGGAACATAGGAAGTGCATTCCTCAAAATATGTCTAACCGTAAGTACGAATTTACAATATTGGCATGATGGAGGTGGCAGTTTTCTGATAAGGTGTGAGTTCGTGAGACTGTGTGGTCTATTCTTAAGCGGGTCAGGGCGAGTTCCTCTTCTGCGGCTGCTGCGGTAGTATATATACCATGGTTTAACCACTTTTTTGATAACTTTTAATTAACTAGGGGGGCTTGCGTCCCACATGGCTTGCCATCTGTCTGGATTTAAATTTATAGATTTTAAAAGACGAAGTCGTTGAGTTTTTTTATTTGGATCCATTTATATAAATTAAAAAATGTTACATAATGTTATGGAGGAGGGTAGACAACCGTTCTTTATACTCAGAAGAAGTGGTATTATTTTTAGAAAATTGGGAAAGATTTAGCATTATTTAAGGTAATTGTAAGGTCCAAGATGGATTTTTAATTTCGGGTAAAAATAATGCAAGCGCTATTAGTACTGGAATAGCCGTCAAAATTGTTTCTTCCAGAGGAAGGGTTGAATTTGATTTTTGCCGAAAAGCTACCGAGAATTTTGACTGGAAAATGTATTTGTAAGTGGGATGGTCTGTCTGTTGAAATAATTTAGAGATGTAATTTATAGCCAATTTTTTTTTCTTTTATATAATAGGGGAGATAAACCTGCTTCCAAACATATACTAAGAATGGGACTGGTTTCGAAGACACCGGTTGGGACCCGGATTCCGGCATGATGGACTAAATCAAGCTTAACTAAGGTTCGGCGACGGGCAGAGCCATAAATATAAGGCCCGAAATCTAATTTAGCACAAACCAAAGCCCGATATAGTTTTAACATGGTGAAACAGTATGTACCACAAGATGCACCACTAAGTAAATGTTATATATTTAATTTTTTGGTAGCGGCTATCCTTAATGATGAAATGTATGGTTCCCGATTCAATTTTTGATCAAATATAATGCCTAAAAATTTGTGATAATTGGTCTATCAATGAATTGCCTAGACGTAGTTTCGAGATAGAATGGAGTGTTTGTCATACGGCTAAAGTGGAGGCATTCGAGTTTTCTAAGGCAATTTTCAGGCCTACAGATATAGGCCAGTTATTAATTCTGTTGATGGCTTAATGTTTAATTTTTGAATGTATATTTATTTATTTTGACTCACACAAACATATATATATATATATTATATATATATATATATATATATATATATATATATTTGTGTGTTTGTGTGTGTGTGTGTGTGTGTGTGTTGTTTAGAGATACCTTTCCCTTGTCGATTTCGCATCTGTATCTCTCGGTTTGATTCTACCTTATTTATATTTGAATCCAGAATTGCTCATTTTGAATGATTTTGAGTAGTCAACTCGATTATTATTCCAAACGAGTTAACCCGTTTTCAAATTGAGTAATTCATTTATATTTCATATACAAATATGATATTGATTTTCTAAAGTAATTTTTTTTTTTTAAATCAATTTTAGAATCCAATCCAATCTAAAATTTTAAGACTTATAACAGAAGCACCTTGGTACGTAAACAACAAAACTCTACATACCGACTTACAACAACCAACTATCGACCAACACATACGTACCCTTATTCCCGTTTTCATAATAAATTTCACAGACCTCACAACAGACTGATAGACGAAATGGCTACGTCTGGCATGACCATTAGGAAAATACTAAAAAGGAGCTTTACGAGAGATCTTTCCTGAATTAATGGACTAATTATCATGATTACATAGATTTTGATAGAGGTTTATTTTTGTTGGAATAAAAATATGCTTTAAAATCACCTTCTTTAAATTAAAAATATGAAATCGTTAATGTCAGTCAGGCTTTGTTATAAACGTTGGTTATGATCGTTACGCAGTTGACTTCAGTTCAAGAAACTATAATCTAAGTTTATCTTTGAAGGAATGATATTCCATAACGCATATTACAAAATGAGGAAGTAAGCCGGTAATGTGTTCGGTATAAAAACTTGAAAAGGTAGTGATTGTGATTGAGTAAGGATTTGCTATCGGTTGAGGGATCCTATTATTGCCAATGTTGCGTATTGCAAAAGATTGATTATTCGCTACTGACCAATCCTGATATAAGAAAATCTTCGAATCATAGACCATAAGGAAGAATTTATTTAAATGGTTCATTGATATTTTTTGCTGTTCTTTGCCTTAAAAAAAGGTGTCTAGATTCAACCTATTCTATACGTTTTAAGATTCTCTATTTAATTAGGTATTGTTTTTTTTAATAAAAACGTTATTCATTGACCTTAGCCGTCAACTATTTCGATTTATTCTGGACCACTAATGCGTTTTCAATAAAACGAGCATGCTAAGGACGCATCGGGTTTGGGTGAAAAAAATTCCGTAAAGGAGATATAAGCTGTCAAAATGCGCTGTAAATTCATTTGTATGATAAAAACTTGAATAAATACCAAAATAATAGTGTTTTTTAGTATTTTTACCCGAATGCAGCGCTCCGGATTAGAAAGGTCTTGAGTTTCGTTTATTACCCTTATTTCAAATGATTTCTAAGAGTAAAAAAATCCTTGCAATTGACATGAAATGTGGTAATGTACATATATAATATATATATTATTTTTTAATACTTTTTTTAAAATCGAAATTCAATAATTTGTCCCTGAAATAGTTTCTAAACGGCCTTCCTCAAAGGCACTGACGTGATTTGATAGAAGATTCCAGATGTCAGTTAAGAATTATTGTAATAAAATTTCCGAGCCTGCAAATACACGTACCTAATATTACACTATAATATTACACTTTAAATACCTAATATTATTTAGGCGTCCATTTGTCCGAATAATGATTTGGTAACGAGTCGGGACGAAATATTCCCTAATAACTCTTCTGGTATTAAGGTTAATCTTTCGTTAAGTGTCGTCTGGTATCTCTAAGGCAAGTCTGTAATGATGTGAACTCATTCTTGCACGGATCATCCGAATCTCTTCTTGTCATTCGACATAGCCATATTACAATAAATGATTATGGTTTTTATTCATTAAATTTCAAATCAATCGCTCTAAAACTGGTATAGAGTCTGAGTTTAAGCATTAAATTCTGTTCACTAACAACTGTTTTTAATTGTAGAAAATAATACCAAATAAACTGTAAAGGTGGGCAAAGTTTTTTATGGTTTATTTTCTTTAACTTTAAATAGTAGATTTTAAATATTTTCGGTTGGTGGAAAGTTTATATTGATAATGTTATTATTAATAAAATTTAAATTATTTTTAAAATTGCAATAATTTTTTTAGAGCATTTCTCCGAAAAAAAAAATTATTTGTTTTCGGCGCCGATGTTTAATTATTGATACCTTCCATATTACATATTACTACTACAAATTTTTGAGTGAATGTATAATGAGTGATCTATGTTTTACTTCAATACTTTGTAAGATTGAAATAGCGAAAACTCAAGGTTATGGGAATAAGCCATATGAATGCTGAATTTAAAAAAAAAAAATAATTATAAACTAAATAAATTAAATAATAAACTAAAATTGTTTTATTTTTATTGCTTAGTTGCCTCTACTCTGGAAGGTCTTTCGAATGAAAATGTACGATGCATATCTGATTTCTTATTAATCAATATTTAGGGCAGTCCAGTTAAATGTGGTTCATCGTTCTCTATAAATAATAATTAAAAAAATAATAATATATTTATAGTAATAATTGATTGTTATAAGTGAGATTTTAATTATATTTTATATTAAAACGCTTTAGTGTTCCAGAAATATCTTTCAAATACCTATTGGTCGTCAGCAGTTGGTTAACTCCAATAGGTAGGTTTACACTGTCCATGCATTGTTCTTAGTGTTATAGTCAATAAATATTGATAGATTGGTCGTGTGTATTCGGTTCTCATTTTTGTCAGTATTACTTCTAGTATTCTGCTATTCTTAAGACCTCTAACTACGTTGCACAAATATTCTGCGCCCACAGACGTAGTATTGCACAATTCCGCTGATGATAACTGTGCGTTTGTAGTATATCTTTTATAATCATAATAAAAAATATGAAAATATTTAGACTAGAAAAAAAAGAGAGAAATAACATGAAATCTGTTCAGCGAAATATTTAGTTAGTGGAAAACATCTAAAATAATTAAAAATAAAAAGAACCCTTTAATTTTTTAACGAGTGTCGCACATATAACACAGGGTTCAATCCATTTGAAATCTAACCAGTTTGAATAAATTTTGTTGCTCGATATTTTCGATTTTAGATAATTTTTTACCAGTTATTTTCTATCATTTGGCGAGCTCAAAAACCTTGGTTAAAACACTTTTCTGGCTCATACTTTTTTTTGCGGCCATTTTAAATTTGCTTCGCAGCTGGTTTTGAGAAAATGTCTCTAACTCTGGTAATTTTGAAGATATAAAAGCAAAACAAAAACTAGAATTATGGTATTGATATTTATTATTATGGTATTGATATTTATTGATATGTATTATTGACATTGTATTTTCCTAGCAACAAATTACTTACGTAGTGAAAGTGGATAAAAAAATTCTCGAAAATTGGCATTAAACGGGACTTTGAACGTTACTCAAGTGTATTAAGGAAGAGAGATTCACATCTGATTCTTTTTTTTTTTTTATAGTATTGTCATTGTATTACTTGCTATAGAAATTTTAATTTTGAAAACATTATGCATTTTTTATTTGATTTTCCCCAAAAGTCGTTTCTGCAACATTCGAAGAGGGAATATGAAAGGAGAGACAGAGGTAAAAATTATGAAACTGATACATTTTTTACCTCTATACAACAGGAACCCATTAATTAATTTGGTGACAAAGGCTCAACCGGTGCCAGTTATAAATTTTCTTTGCTCCTGAAAACAAGTTTGGGGAAATTAATACAGTTTGTATCTCTATATGATAGGAACATGACACAAATTTGCTGACTCGTTCAAGAGTTATAATGCTATGGAAATGTTAATGGGAGAATTATAATGCTATGTAGTTGAATACTATGGGATAATAAACGATGCAAGAAAGGTAATAGGAAATACCTTGAGACCGAGATAGCCCGAATAGGTTGGAAAGAAGGAAGAAATTCAAAGTAACACCGGGAATTTCATGAAGCGAGATTCCTACCCTGAATGTGATCCTTTAGAAGGATCGGTAAGTGCAGAATGGTATCATAATGTATGTTTAACCTACACATTACACTTAAAAAGTATTCTCTGAGGAATCTCGTGGAGATTTCAGGCCGACCCGGAAGGAGGAGAGATGCTGGACTATTTAAATAAGGCAAGAGGAGATGGCCTCCGGACTGACGGAAGTTACGTGTGACCATACCGTTCGCTTTCTCCAGCCGTCCTGGAGTTGGGTCTATGGTCCTATCCCACATCACATGTCTAATCTCCGTCTTGGACCTTCATTACTTATATTGCAAAATAAAGTAAAAATTGTTCAATTCAGCTCCTGCTCTCGTCTTCAGAAATAATGCCAAGTTTCTTCGTATTTAAGTTACTTATGTATGGCAACTCCAAGAGCAATATTCCTCTATTCCTCCTACTTTCGATCTAAAGCATTTATGACATCGTTTTCTTTTTAACATGTACATAGTGCTGTATTAATATATTTTGACTCTTGATATAATCTTTCTTTCTTCGTCGAGTCCCTACTCCCTAACAACTTGAGATAATACTGAAAGAAATCATCTTGATTATTTTTTCAATTGTTGCACTTGGTCGCACTTGTGCCGCGGTTGAGTGAGAGCCGGATGGTTGAGAGCATGAGTAATGAGAGTAGGATGGTTGTTGGGAGAGCTTATTTATTAACGTAGATTGCGTGTACAAAGAGGAAGTTTATTACAACTTTCCAAGAAAAGTTTAAGGCTGTAGTTTAAATACGAAAAAAGGTCTGGTGTCAGATGAAAATTGGCCGAATGTTCGTCATGTTTTAGCAAAAATTAAGGTTGAAGTTCATCAGCCTACTTAAAAACTTCTCCATGGAATGGTGGAGGTGGGGATAGGAAAGGGTCATCGTAACTACTTATTCGATTTTGATGAGACTTGATACTTATGCTCCTTAGAAAGAACAAAAACACAAATATAAACGGAATTTCTATCTGAAGTTGACGGTTTTTAATTTTTTTTTATTGTTGAAAATCGATATGAAACATGAAGATCTCTGTTTAGTTGTGTACTGATGGTGAACCACAGTGTGCTAACAACGATCCTATAAATATTATCTTAGATTCTCTATAGTAAATCCGGATGACTTTTGCGAGTACGGATACATAAGAAAGCCCCAGTTAGGGTTTGAATATGTTGTCAATGAAACATTAAAGTTTTTATTTTCCTGTTCATAGAGTCCAGGTCAAGCCTACATTTGGTGAACCACAGTTGCTGCAATTAGTGTTCTTGGCTTGTCGCTCGCCGTTTTAAGCAGCGATTTCGACTCAGAAGGAGCTTATCGGCAGTAAAGATTTCTTCGATTTTAAACAACACTCTGCTTAGTGTCATATTGCCAGAATACCTTTCTTAAATTCATTCATATGGTAACTGAAAAGTTTGTGTCTGGAATGTCGTGTTGGCCCATTGATCATAAAATATTTTATTGGTTTTTAATCTATTTTGTATTTCATTTAATCTTAGCGCTTAAGATGAAAATATTTCTTCGAATTCCCTGAGAAAATTAATTGCTATACCCGGCTAAATCACCGTTGCGAAGCTCATATATCTGTATTAGATAACCTCTGAGGTATTCGTGAATAAAACGAGGATTACGACATGACCCTGTATTAAAATATCGTTAAACCGTAATCGCTATCCTACGATACCATCCACCCCTGGAGAGTTTCTTATAAAAAATCAGGCCAAAGTCTGCAACGTTCATATAACGCCTAACATAAGCGAGTTGCATAACGGACTAAAAAAAATTAATTTATTAATATAGAATAAATAAATGTTCTACAGCATACTAACTGTATACAATTAAACTAAAATTAAAGATGTATTTTTCTTAAAACAAATCATCGCTCTTAATAAGTACTATTTGTATCAAAACTGTGGATATATTGTTTATTGATTACGGCTTTACATGCTGGGGTGTAACTAGGCGGGGATAAAATATGAAGTATTAATATTTCTTTCGGATTCCTCATTAATATTTCGTCTTTTATTTTCGTATTGTATATTCAAATAGCAAAAGCAAAAGGTAGCGAAAGAAGATCAATCAACTTTTTCTTAAATTGAAAACAATTAAAAGTTATATGAAATGAACGATGAGTCAGGATTGAAAATGTCAATTCATAATAACCGAGCTCAAAAATTTGACTTTTCTCAGCTCCTAAATATTTTTTCACAGAAATAGTCTTTGAAAAAGTCACTTATCTAGTCTAATATATCATCTACGCGGTTTTGCAATGTCAGAGGTTTAATAATTAGACTATCCTGCAAGTTCGTGTAATCAATTAATCATAAGCAACACATTTTTTCATTGATTCTATAGATTTTTTCCATTAAATGAATTCTTGTCTCGGCTTCAGCAGAATCTTAAATTGTCTTAATAAAATAACTGTTCGTTGTAAATAATTGAAAATGGTAAGATGCTCAGATTCCTTTTGACATTTGTAGCAATGCTATTTTAATTAGAGATTGATAAATGAATGTATAAGATTTTAAACTAGTTTTCAATAAAAATTTATAGAAATGGCAAATAATTTATCAATCCTAATTAGACAGATCCTTCTATACCATCATGCGTACGGCAACTAATTATATTTTAATTATATATTTTTCTATACGATGATTGTTAATTTCAGATGAATATGGCGTAATGTGCCAAAAGCTACTTCTTGATCATAATACAATAAAGAAACTGAGACTGGGTATAATGTTTGATTCTTTTAATTTAAAAAAAAAAAATAAATAAATAAATAGCTTATTTGCATTATCCATATCAGTTGTACTCATAAAATTAAACAAAAAAATCTAATAATTGTTTTTCTGTTATTATTATTAGTTATAATTATCATTATTAGTTAATTATTGATAATTTCACAATTTTTTCAACAATGAAGCTTAAATTTAGTTCAGGCACAGGTAAATAGCCAAAAATTTTCATTTTCAAAAAATTGCAGTTGATCACTTTTACTTCCAAACCGAAGATATATTCCAATAAATATGGTGAAAAATTATCGCTAGGATTCCTATAATTGGAAGATTCCTAAAACAAAGCCTAGAGTTTCTCAAATGCCAGTAACTAACTAACCTGTCTACTTTTCGCCAATTCAGGTCTCATCAAGACAGGACGATCACATACGTAGTAAGGTCCATAAGTTGAGATCCATTAATATACAATTCAGATAGCACATTCTGGATCTTTTATACTTTTGGACAGCCAGTTACTGTTTACTAACGTATATTATCACTTAGGTTATTTTACATTAATCACTATCAACTAACATATGATTAGAAAATATTAAAACAGGTTAATAGCATATTTATTTTAAGGCAATATACAAATTCTGAAATAAATAACAAAAGAACACTTTAAATAGGAAGAAATTCACCCATAACCCTCAAGATTTGTTAAAATAAGTCATTGTGTTTATTCCTCTTCCATCACAAAAATTGACATAACTATGAATTCTCGCCTTGTGCCATATTCCTTTTTGTTCCTTCTTTTGGCTTTGGCACAGAGAAACTCAATTGATTGAGTATTTGCGCCCGTTATTGGGTTTTTTTTTTCACAAGTTGAACATTTCTATTAAATTCATAGTGTCAATTACTAATGCAAACTATAGCACTACCCTATCCACACATGTTATTGATACTTGTCATATGATTTAATCAGTTACTGAAAAATAATCTAAGTGATAACATGCGTTACTAAAAAATAATTGGTTGTGCTAAAGTAGAAAAGACTATTCTTTTAAAGATTTTCCAATGGAGTTAAGAATATCCCTCCATATCTCCTTCCTCTTCCCCACGATTGAGGAGTATAGAAGGACCTCCCGGGACTATGATTTGTGCACCCCCGAATAAAGGATACTGTGCACGCCTGTGCTACCTATACCTCCTATCACCCTCAGCTCAACCAATTATTGGCTACATTTACAACTCCTCGATAGGTATATAAGGTCACAAAAACAGTCTTCATTTCTTTCTCAGAATAGAATTTTGTTGGAATATTCTTGATATCTTATTTAAGACATTGAAGCTTTCTCCACACGAAGAGCACATGGGCTTATAAGCCCTAATTACATCTACACCCTCAATTACTCATACGACACAGCCAAAAGTAAAAGGCCATAAATATTATTAATAAAATTAATCTAAAAACGGTTTGATACATTTCAGAAAAATATCCTTCCATCTCCTTCCCCTCTCCCCCGATTGAGGAGTATAGAAGGACCTCCCGGGACTATGATTTGTGCACCCCCGAATAAAGGATACTATGCCTATACTGCCTATGCCTCCTGTAAAATAAAATTAACAGAGAAAGATTTTATTCAAACGATGGATCTAGGAATTTTTTCTGTCCTGAAAAAGATTGGCAAAACATTGATAGGCTAGTTATTTATTGGCATTTAAGAGACTTAAAATTTGTATTTTTAATGTTCCAATTCTATCCTAGAACTATATTTTTTCTAAGATTCTACATTGTGAAATGACAAGATTTGATTTATTGCAATGCAATTGTCTGCTACTTTTCTACACTTCTACTTCGGGGGCGTATGAGCGCCGAAATCCTCCCCTTCCTATTTTTGGTAGAAGTAATTAATTTTAAACGCTTTGAAAAGTCAGTCCTGATGTTAGCTGCTGACCAGTTAGGTGTTGCTATCTCATAGTTTACTCTTAATAAGGACTGGTGGACCTTTCTAACCATTATAGGTAGTAAGCAATATTGCAGAAAATCAATTATCGAGTTATACAAGGTTTCTCTTTAGAGTAAAATCTTTTTTAAATTAGAACAAACCAGTACAACTGTAAGTAATATTTCATGCAATCCGATTTTCGGTTTCGATAGCTTTATTAAATTTTGAGTACTTGTTTCATCCCGAGGCCTTCTGAAGGTTGTGTTAGTTTGATTCGGGTACAGGTAGATAGCATTGAAAGTCATTAATTGTCTTAGCCCAGTAATCATTAATAAAAAGAAAATAAAAAATATGTGAACGCAACAAAATTATTCATGCGCACTAAAAAGTGTTCGATTAACACTTCACACGCTTTGATGATATTGTTAAAATATGATATTGTTAAAAATAAAAAATCTTAATTTTTAACTTGGTTCATACCTTTACTCTCTCAACTGCCCAAGGAAATTAGTTTAAACATTTTTACCAAATCATACATTGTTTATAAACATTAAGGTCCACCCGAGACCGAAAGATAATTTTTTTAAATTTTATTAAAGATTAGAGATCGCTCATGATCGACTATTTCTAAGTAAATCTCATTCTCATAAACAATTGAATGATTTTCAATCAAAGTTAGAATTGTGTATCGGTTAGTTCAGTGTCGTGGAGAGTACAAAGAGTTGTGAGTTAATATTTTCTGTAGCTGAGTGTACAAATCCAATACATTGTAAGAGGGTAACTCGTATAACGAAACAGTAATGTTTTCATTTCATTATATATTGTTGTTTTAAAATGAGTCAAGCACTCGGAAAAAAAGGTCATGAATTGGAGACAAGTCAGGCGAATATGGTGGATGTGGTGGAACTTTTAAGATCACTTAATGTAACATATTTTTCAATTACTTGTCTTGTAACCGTTGGCTCCTAGTGGAGCATGGATCATTCCGCTCTTCTAGCGGCAATCTGTCTTGCTTCTTGCCGCGTTTTGCCGGCCCACGTCCTTTTCTACTGATCTGCGCCACACCTCTCCAGGCCTTCCTCTTTTTCTTTCTCCCAGAAGATTCCATTGTAGTGCACCATTCTCGCTGGCCTATCCACTGATAGCCAATTAGTTTTAACAAAATTACGTAAAACGAAAATTGAAGTAACCTAATGACTACCATTATTCATAGCACTTGATGCATTTTTAAAGAAACAAAAACTAAACAAAGTAAAATTTTCACTTCTCGTGTTTATCGATTTAAAGCCAAAATGTCCCACAACCAGAGGATAAAAAAACTTGTTTGGCGATGGGAGAAATGTATTGAAGCTAACGGAAATTATTTTGAATACAAATAATATCGTTTAAGTTTTTCTTTCATTTACCGCTTACCCAAAGAATTGACATTTCATGTATTCCATCTCAATATATTTTCTTGTTAATATTATAATATGATTCTCTTTGAGACTACTTTACGTTTTGGTCCGTTCAGCCTTCTCTCTTCTTGCAACACTTTTTTTAATGATTTTTATTAAAAACAAAACTATATTGATAAATGATTTTTAATACACTTACTACTGTTCGCTATGCAAAATAGCGTGAGTTGCACCCGGTAAAAACAACTGAGGCAAATGAAATGGGTGCTAATGGTAGTCGGGATGGATAACGAATGAACCATTTTAAAGGGTTATCAGCAATAAACCAACATTAACATTATGTTTGGCCCGATTTTGAGGGCTTAGGTTTTCATGGAGTTGATGGAGGTGTGTAAGCAATTTCTGGTGCTATAGGCATTAAATCTTTGGGCGCGTGAGACGTTTAATAATATTATTTTCTTGATTAATGTATCCTAAACCTCCTCAATATCCTGAATATCCTCCGTTCATAACAGGAGGAAGTCCATCAGGAAGTGACCATCGAGGACTATAATTTCTTCCTAAAGATTGGATACGATGTAAATGCCTTATTAGATCTGAGAAACTCAGGCCAAACTACTAATTTTCAGTTACATGAATTGGATAACAAGTGATAAATGCATATGCAGTCATGTGAAAATGTATATGCTACACCACCGATTGGTATATTCGACCGCTTTGAGTTGACCACCAATCTTTGGACTACTTTCTCTAGACCACAGGTATTATACGGAGCATTGAAGAGGGTTATAGCATTAAAATATTTCCCTCGTATTTATATCCGGATTTCGCTCTTGAAAGAACAATCCTGAAATATAATATGCTTTAACCTTCAATATTGCTGCAACCGCATTGATGATACTTGGCATTTTAACGCAGTTCTGAACTTTATCTGTCATATAAAAACGAATTTATACGTGTCAATAGAACTAATTAACCTTTCTGTCAGCAACTTTTGGTAAGATGGCAATATATTTTCATTCTTTTTCGAAAATCACTTATAATATATGTATTTTACTACTGTAGCATAACTTGTGTAGGAGAGTTTCTTTCAACTTGGTTCTGTTGCCCTCCAGCTAAGAATTTTCAAGATGAATCGGTGACCATCTAACCTTTCTATTTTAGAGTGGCATCCATCTGTTCAGGAGTGGCAGAATCATCCAATCTCCAGTCATCTCCTTTCTAAACGCTTTTTTTTTTTTTTTTTTAATATTATCTTCAGCATTTCTAATTATCGTTTAGCTCTGATATAATTTATATCCTGTAGACGCAGAAGCCTGTGGTTAGGGGAATTAGTTTTGCTTTTCAGTCTTTATTAAAACCTTTTATGTTTATTGAAGTCAAAGTATCATTTCATGACAACTAAGAACCTTTTTCAAGTCTTTATATTAATGTCGGAATTCAACTGGGAGGCAATGTGTGTGTTTGTGTGTGTGTGTTGAACTCAGTGGGGAATTTCGAGTGGCTCCGAAAGATCTTGGACGGGAATCTTTAGTCTATTCCATCAAGGACATTAACCTTGCTGTGTTTTTTTTTTTTTTTTATGTTCCAACAACTGTCCTAACATTGGTTGGCCAACGTTATTGCAGTTGGCCGAGTAACAACATATTGAAGTCGTTTTTTGAAAAAGGCTAATGCGCCGAAAAGTCGGAATTTAGTTTTCAATTTATTATGGGTCCTAAACACCATCTCTATCGATTCCCTTTCTAGGTATGCCGCAAAAAAAATTTGGAAATGGTCTAAAATTCTATTGTCAATGCCGTAAACACCGAATACTGACTATTCTCAGCGGTCTCTCTGGCCTAGACCTGTGCAAGAAGCCGTAACAATATATTGTAATATATATATATATATATATATATATATATATATATATATATATATATATAAATATATATATATATATATATATATATATATATATATATATATATATATACATATATATCATTAACACTTTACTAAATTTCTATTGTACACAATAAAATAAAATAAAATTAAAAAAAAATAAAAATATATTGTTAATTGGTGATTTAACGCTTTTTTGGTTTCCTGTAAAATTTGCTGACTGGCGCTTACTTTTTCAAAGAACGGCATCGATGGATGAATGAAAAATTAATTTTATTCTAGAAAAACTAAACATGTACACTGCCATTAGCATTTGTCTGGCTTGTAATTAATTGTAATTATTCTTATAAAACAATTAATTTACGAGATTATAAAATTAGAGAAGAATATGAATGATTGCAAAATATAACATAATTGCACATCTTGTATACCAATTTGGCCTAATAAACAATAAAGTAAAGATGAATAAAATAAACAAGCGATAACTTTAATTCTTACATATATACGTCGATATGCACATTCGCACACTCGTCTCAATAGTTTTGATTAAATGTGAATACATGGAAGATGCTTATTCGAAATAAGTCCATCAAAAATAAAATCTTAATTTAGAATTATATACTACTATTCTATTTTTCGAGTAACGAGTTTTCTGTATATACTGCAAAAGGAATTTATATGCGGCAAAAGTACAACACCAGATCAAAGTGCCCGTGTAATAAGTCCACGACAACGCAACAACCTCTACTATGAAATCCTTAACGACAATTACGAAAATCTAGCGTGTTCGCGTGAGAAAGTTTCGGGGATTGGCGACATGCCTCATTCCAGTTAATTAGATATCACTAATGTGCTCGTTTTGGACTCTGATTTTTTGTTTTCAAGTTATTGTTGGTTTAATTTAATATGGTAAATAATTAATGCAGCTTTATAAAAAAATGAATAAATAATTACATGTGGCTAGTTGGGCCCAGTTGTGGGATACCAGGACCAAATATATTTCTTTATTATGATATTATGATATCATGAAAATATAGAGATAATATAGACAATTAATTCAAAATCACTACAACAGGTAGCATCACTATAATCACTACGCTTTGTGCTTAAGCACTTTACCACGTCTCCGCTACTTTTTTTTGTTTGGATCAGACTCACCTCCCAGGGTCTAAGTTTCCCAAGTTACGTTACATTATGAAATAGACCCTCCGAAGGTCTAAAAGCCTAACGCTAACTATTTTTAACTTGTTCTATATCTATGAAGAACATTTAATGCGTTTGAAAGTTTAAAATGAATTAAATTACTTCCTCCTCTCACTTAGTTCGAAATATTAGTTAGTGGTGTGTTACTATAAAATATGTCGACAATGCTTAATGAAGATAAATTTTAAACACTCCCTTTCTCTTAATTTACTTGATGTGCTATCAAGGATTTCAGTGATGCCTTCTGCAGGTACATCTGTATCTTTATATATCTGTTTGAATCTAGGGCTGTAATATGATCAAGAATTGTTTGCTCCCAAACAAAATTAAATTTTACAGCTTCTTTATATTTTTGTTTACATTCAATTTTATTAACATAAAAAAAAAAATATTGCAACACATGGTTGATAATCTAGGACTCTGGCAAAACAACCTGTTTTTAACACCAGGCATTTCGCCAGTATTGCTAAATATGTTAAATTGTTTCTATCCAGGTTTTCTTGGATACGATCATTAATTCAGCACAGATATGTTGATAACTAACTATTCCATCATAACCCTATTTAAAATTAAAGAAAAAATTGGTTCGAAATATTTCGGTGCCGAATGTAAATTTGATTTAAAACTATTCACACATATTATAATTTAATAATTAATGAGACCAAAAACAAAATAAGTGATAAAAACTAGTTAAGGAATATTATTGAAAATTTTTTTTAACAAAGCCGTTTATCTCTCAAGCAGCAGTAAATAAAGGCAACGATTCGTCAATTAATTATCAGGACTGAAGAATATATGCATGTGGGACTTCGTTATATATTGTTATCTTTTAATAATAATCCAACTATGTTTTATTTTAATTGTATTGATTTTCGACATATTTTTTAAATATTTTCTTCAAACAGAATAACAATTAGAACATTTATTTCATATTTTTTTTATACAAACTTATTATTCATTTCATATCCCTCTCTCTATATATATATATATATATATATATATATATATATATATATATATATATATATATATATATATACGTATATAGAATATATATATGCATATAAATAGATAAATTTTTGTCTACAATCATATCAATATTCTATTCCCTGCCTTTGAAATGAAACTTTACTCTTAGGTGTTAACAAATCACAAACTTTGAAATGTTTAAGTTTTGATTCTGTTTCAGCAATTTCGTGAGCACGGTGCTCCAATTCCAGATCCACCGAGCTCTCTGCCTGGCTGCGAGGCGCCAAGCGCACACCAATCCTGCAGACCCCATTCACAAATGCGACATCTACAGGAGCTCTGCGGCAGGAGACCTCTTAGCGTGAGTTCATTTTGTATTATTTAGAGGGAGGAGGAGGGAAGGGGTCGATGAGGTGTTTTCTTTCCCCTAACTCTTGGATTGGGAACCTTTTCGGACCACTATGTTTCAAATAAATGCAGTGAATAAAAATAACCAGTTGATCTCCTTTTTTTGTTTTGTTTGTTTGTTACTTCTTTGTACGCAGTAAAGGAAGTGTTGTAATCGCTATAATTTTCGGTTTTTAAATTTGAACGGAAATATCCATTTTGACCATTTTGACCAAGTTTCGTAGTGACGTCTGTACGGATTTCGCATAACTCAAAAACGGTTAGACGTAGAAAGTTAAAATTTTGTATTTAGGATTATTGCAAAATCTAGTTGTGAATCTTTTTGGTCACTGCATGATTACCGGAAGTGTTACTTTGTAGAGGGTCATTATTGATTTCCATTAAAAATCATATTAAAATATAACGCAAAACATCTCAAATTTGGTAAATAAGACTTTTATATCATTAAAAATAATATACTAGATTTTGGTTGAAATTGATGAGTCGGAAGGGGTATTTTACTTGAAGGTCATAATAAACCGATATCAAAACATTATATTAAAATTAAAAACCGAGGTCATATGGTTCGGTGATAAACAATTTTATTACTTGTTTTAAGTGTTAAAATTAAGTGTAAAATACTTTTTTCCCTCCCCATTTGTGGGCTGAACAAGTCTGCAGCAGAAGAATAATATATAAGTTAAGGGGGTTCTCCTGCTTAAAATGTAGAAACCGTCTATTTCCAATGCTTTACCTAGTGACATAGACAGTTCTATTGCTTCAAGGAACACGAAGAAATCTCTTGATAACAATCAACTGAAATAAAACGACATGTAATAACGGATTGAGACATCCAGAAACAAGTGTGTGTGTATGTCTGTATGTGTCATCACAACGTCGAGTGTCGTTTTTGAGATACTGCTATCTTCGGAAACTAGTAACCAAATTCAGGGTCAGCTTTTGACACACCTATATATAGTTTAATAGGAAACCATGAGGTGTCCACATCAGATATTTATTTATCATCCTTCCTGATATTGGGTTGGAATATATCGCCATCCCGGTAGAACAATGACGCATCTGCATAATGGGGTCAAAATGGAATTTGTATGCCAACGTTGTTAGAAATAGGTTGCGCATGTGTGGGAAAAAATGACGTAGCTGTAGATGGAACTCCGCCACCAGAAAATCGGGAAAATAGAGGATTTAACTTTGCTGATATTCATTCATTGAATTGAAGTGAGTTGAAGTCAATCTGACTAAGCTTGTTAATTTTATAGAGAACGCTTACTATTTCGCTAAGATGGAGGTCCTGTGCCATAGAGATTATATTTGGATGCTACAAATCGTTTTAGCGTAAGCGCTTTATTTTTTTGTGTCTCCTATAAAATTTCATTCGTTGCAGTTGTGTCATTGTGTCGTTGGCGGCAATGTGAAATGTCAGTTCCTAGAGTATGAGGCAAATTAAAGAAAAACAAATTTTAACGCTATTATTTCTACCTATTCCCAAAATCCCAATGGCCAACAAAGTTGTTTATCCCTTAATCGAAGAAATTTCTTAAATGAAAATTTTACCTCGTTTTCATTTTTTAATATTTTGTTTTTTAAAATGCGTTAAGCGGTCTAAAGAAATGGGTGAAAAGTCTGGTGAATATGGTGGTAGAACTTCAATAATCAGTAGAAGTTTGCTGACAATCATGTTACCCGTGAAAATTGGAGTTCCGCCACATCCACTCTATTCATCAGACTTGTCTCCAACTCACTACCATTTTTTTCAGAGAGCTTAACGCATTTTTGAAAAAAATCTGAAATAGAAACAAGGTAAATTTTCTGATTGTGCACTGCTCCTGAAGGTCCTAAAGTCAGTTCTATAAGCATATGTTTTTGTTTGCTTTCCCATGTCAATCTGAATCTTAATGTTTACAGCCATGTAGTACCCAACGTTCTGATTCACACTTTAGCCCATATCTAGTGTTCCTAATATGTGCTCCGCTTATTTCTTTATTAGAGTACAGTTTATATATGCATTGAGGGTAGGTAACTGTCTACGAGAGTTCGAAGGAGACTTGTCCCCAATATTTCTCGCGCCTTCTAGCTCTCTTTAACACTTGTCCTAGATATATTAGGGTTCTTATCCATAATGTTAACATAGTCGGTAAGTCAGTCGTCAGTACATAGTAAGAGGTAATCTGATGTAGCCACAATGTGACATTCGCTTATAATACTTATAGTAAATAAAAGTCACACTTATCACTAAACTGGTTCGTTACGGATTCATTATCTGGTGAAAATTAACTTAAGGGTTAAAATGATTTTAAATAAATGAAAGAAATATTCTCAATATCTCTATCTTCTACTGCTCATGCTGCGTGGTGCATTTCTACTCAGCCAGGACCACGTTCTACGATCTTCAACCAGTAAAGCACTCCCATACTTTTTTCTCGAAACCAAGCGTGTCGGGACCTTCTGGGCGTCTCTTAACGTGTGTCATTCTGGTGAGGCGATTGGTTTCCATTCTTAAGTCATGCCCAAATCCCCTTAGACAGTTTTCTTATATAGCACTCTCTGTCGATTTGATAGTCGTATTAAGGATGCGATTATTCTCGGTACCCACAGATATAATTTCGATAACCTTAAGGTTCGTATCTACTTCCATTTATGATAATTCCACCTCCGATACATTTCTTTGGGTAACTAATTATTCGACTGCTCCTCAAAGGACAGGAAATGACTGATGGTCGGTTTTGGGGACTAGCGATCTGATCTGACGCGCCTGATATAACCACTGACACCTCAATAGCCGCCTTTCTATCGGCTGTCATTAATTAGATTTAGCGCAAGGATCAGTTGAGAGCCGGATTCGGTTATATAATAGTGAATATTACTGATGAGGAATTTTTTTTTAACTTTATTTTTATAACCATACCTCTGTCCACTTACTTTGAGGCAATAAGTGGATGCGATATGAATATAATATACCAGGCATGTCAGCCAAGAGAGATCTTTTTAAACGAAAAGATCTCTTAGCCAGCTCGTTTCCAGCGTTATTTGGGTGGATTCAGGCATGTCCGTTGTCCCCATGTTCTGTACAGTTTGTTATATGTCTGTGGAATTTGTCGTGAAACCTTTTGTTTGATGTATGAATATGGTCTTGAATAGTTATAAGTACCTATGTATGAATCTGTGTGCAAGATTGTTGCTGACGTACCAGGATCTCGTTTCTGATCTTAAAGTCAGTATTTCTTGAATGAGCCTTTTTTTTTATGTTCCAAAAATTGGTCGATAAATGTTTTGATAGTTGTGTATAAGTTTTCAGTCGTAGTCTGATTTATAAAGATTGACGATAATTTATAAAGAGTTTGCATATAGAGTTTTAGTCTTTTGAATGAGAAAATTAAACCATATCTTTACGTTTGACGAATAAAATATAACAGTTTAATATTGATTTTATATTATAACTATGATTTAAATTCTATAACTGTTTATCTTTAATCGACTAATAGTCATATTTTCCATGATCTATAATAGCAATACCTTATAGAGCATGGCGATACGATCATCCGTAAACTATCAATTATAATTGGTATCGCAAAATTATATGAGTAAATTAAAAAAATAATAATAATAATAATAATAATAGATTATGATTGCGAGAAGATAAAAATTAATTTTTGCAGCCTCGATGGTAATTGATAATAATACTTATTTATATATTGTATATTCAGTTTTATCTTATGGATGGAATAATTAATTATTTAATAAAGAAATATTTTAAAACTAAATATACTTACAAACAGCTGGTAAGGTAAACGTATAAAAATAAGAAATAAAAAAGAGCAACTGTAACAAAGAAGAGAAAGTAGGTGAAAAAAAAATTAACTATCACATAGAATAAACTACGTGACAAAGGCAAGCAATATGATGATGAAAAAGTTTAATAGAAATAATAAATTTACAAATAAAAGTTATAAAAGTCAACAATCAGATATTTTAGTTGTTTTTTAATAGTTTTTTTTTTCAGCAAGTTTTTACAAATACGTAGCTTGGACTTGAATAAAAAAACAAAAAAACTTGATTAACTTTTGTGGTAGGTTACTGTTTAGTAGTATAAATCGGGTTAGGTATTCTAACTTGGGTAGTCTGGGCTTCCAATGAACACTAATAAGCAAATAGTTATCGGAGTTCTCTGAATCTCTCTGAAAATAATTTAAATTACCTTCGATAGTAAGGGTTATTTTGTACGAAGCTCATGTTTTACTGGTATTTTTAAACACTGAATTAAGATTATTCTTCCATCGAATCTGCTTGAATACTGCGATACATTTTCCATTTCGAATTGTTACTCGTTGCAAAGTCAAGGGGAAAAACATTACAGCAATCGATTAAAGTTAGGCTAATTTTTCCGTGATGTAAATCAAAATCTCGGAAAATTCGAACTATTTAATGGCTGCTGGACATCGCCGATTTAAGAACCAGCAGTTGCCCTCTGGAGTGTTTCGGTCCCATCCGTTTGCCTTTTTCCCTCCATTACTTAATAAAATCAAACTCCGATAAAAATATAGTAAAGTGTCAGTGACAACTTGAAATGGTGAACGTTCTATAGCGATGAAAATTCGTAGAAAAGATATTATATTTTGAAAAAAAAAAAAATGCTTTCAGATTTGTATACAGCGTTTTCAGGCTATAATAATACATTTCAGACCGGATCGAGACAACATTATCTATTAGCTAAGAATTGTAAAATCGTTAAAAATAGTAAAAACGTTTCAATGTAGGACAAAATCCTTGATTGATTAAAGAAAATCTGGAGCGGTGCGCTTATCATACAACTTTCACTTAGGTACCATACTACTTGAAATAATCTTTAAAATTTTCTATTAAATTTTCATGGAAACATTCATTTTTCATTAAATAATATAATTTATAAATTATTTTACTACAACAATTACTTAAATTAATGCGTTTTTCGTCACTCTCCATTACCTTATACAACTTTATCTGTTCGATATGATTTTTTTCTGAAATCTTAAACTATCCAACGGTATATTATGCATCAATATTTCCGCAAATTTGTTTTCAACGTGGGAAAACATTTCTCCTTTATTTAATTATCAATTTTTTTTCATAGTATATATTTATCCATTTTTTATTTCTACTAGCAATAAGAGACGGTTAATTATTTCAAATAAACAAAATTTAAGGTACTTTAGAGGAAGCCATTTTGAAAATTCGGCATTTAAGCCCTGTCAGATTATTTCAATGAGGAAAAGTCATAGCTTATATTAAAGATCATTTAATTGTCTATTGATATAACGAGTTTGATCAAAATCGTTAGAGCCTTTTTCGAGAAAAATATGTGAAATCTATGATATAAAGTGGTAAATCGATTTTGGTGAAAAAGGTGCTGTAACATCGCAGGCTTTCTTAAGCTATCTTAAATAACGCAATTTCAGTTTCGTACAACTTTTCGTTTTGGAGCTAGGCTATTGGCATGCACACACACAGATGATTTTGTAAAACTTAATTATTTTGACTCAGAAGACCTTTAAACGTGCATTTCCTTTGAAAACCCGGATTCAAAAATTTGCACGATACTCTCCCTTACTATACATTGCATCTATCAGTAAGTGATAGTAACAAATAAATAAAGCTTCAATATAACTCAGGTCGGAATTACAGTAGGAAACTATTCTACCTGATAACATGGTCATAGGATTCTGAAGCCACTCCTGTATTCCGTTCTCTATTCCAAGGTATGGATTATTTCAATTACATAAAAATACTAGTTTCTCAATTTACTTTAATAGTTTTATTATATCAAGAAGTGGTTTAATTAAACTCTAGTTTGTTGTTATTGTGATTTTCGTTAAAAGCTTACATTCTCCATAGCTTTTTGCATTCGATTGAAGAAAATATTATTACTAAAGAGTTCAGAAAATGTCGAATCTGTGACCAAATCTGTCAACTACAGAGCGCTGATAATTGTAACAATCGAATAACTGGGTATCCTATGTCATCCTGACAGTTCCGATATAGAGTGGTGCTTTGAGGACTTGCATGTGAGGCGCCAAGTGGTCTGTCGTCTTTCTCATTGGCACCCTTGGCAGTGACTTAACAAGTTCCAACATTTTGGGAGGCTTGTGTTTCTGGAGTTGGATGTTGAAGACCGAAGGTATGCCGGTTTGCAGAGCTGAGTACTTCCTCTTCTGGACCGGTGGGCTTGGAGACCTGAGGACGGGTAAGGTAGGCGCTAGCCGCGAGTGGAAGCCTAGGCTCGACAGGTGTGAGAAGTTGGCCTGGAGCACCCGCTCGACTATGTCTACTACTGATCTTCTGTAGCACTCATATCTGAAACATAATATCAATATAGGGTCGCTGATATCACTAGCTGTAGAAAGTTGTTTTCAGTTATGTATTTTAGAAGCTTTATATTAAGATATTCTGACAGCAAACCATTACATAAAATTGTGTTATATGTAATATATGTAAATTGTGTAAATCATGGTATGGGCCCGACCTCAACTGAAAGGGAACTTTTGGGGGTTTGTATATCTCTTGATCGAGCGGAAGTCGACAGCTGTGATCTAATTTAAGAAGTAATAATTGAACTTACGGTAAAACCACGACCTCAATTGAAAAGCAGCCGAAGATGAAACAGCGTTTTACAGTGGCGTCCAGCTAACCCACAAGTACCAAAAATACTATAGGCATACAATAAATTGCTTTTGACAGTGTTAAAATTTATTTCATAATGGGGCCTATTTCATATCTAATTTTGATTTCTGCACTAAACTCAATTTACAAATAAACTCGACTTGGCTTTTGACGCCCTCCAGTAATTTCACTCAATTTTTGTCGAAAAATATTTGTATTTAGCCATTCTTTCTTAGTTTTATTTATCAAGACCTCCCGATATATAAGGTTTGAAGGAAAGAAAAGAAGATCGCAAAGGAATAAAAAACAAAAATTATCGATTAAAACATACTAACCTCTGGTATATGTCCTGTAAAGGTTTCAAATCCGGTTCTATAGGAAAGAGTGCTAGTTTACCAATGCGCACTCTATCGGCATACATTTCATCGATTTTGTTTCCTAGGTTCATCATGAATAGATGAGTTTTGACTTGCATCTGTCTGAATGACAATAAGTCGTTGATGACGATCTGTTTCAGTTTGTTGTTGCATTCATCATCTTTCCTGATGAATTCTTCCAGCAAATCTATTTCCAAAAGGGCATTATTTGTTTCTTCTTCCGTCGATTCCAACTTCTTGGAGTACGTGAGCGCAGCTGCTTTAGTATGATGGAGGTAATATATTACCGGGCGAATAATCGTCAATTCCTTTTGTTCCTGTTTAACCAGGGAGCAATAGAGTTCATACTTTTCTCTCAGCGCTCTAAATTCACGCGTCACTTTTAGATCATTATTTTTAATATTTAAAAGATCTTCTCTTAGTTCATTGATTATTGTAAAGTTGAACTTGATTATATCTTCAAATGACCGTAGTATGTCGACTGACTCTAAAAAATGTTCTTTCTGTACGTTTTCTATGCGCTTGTCTTTCTTTCGAACGACGTATTTTAGAAGATTTGCATTTGTTTGGTATTCTTTTTCGGTCTCTTCTTCTATTCTACGGTAGTAACTTTTCTCTTTTCGAAGCAATTTTCCCAAGTTATTTTCGTTTACTTTATCGATTTTATCGCACAAAGAAACGTGTTTGTTAACCATGAATGCAATTTCTAGTTCGATATACTTTTTGTAGTAATCCCTATTGAGACCAATGCAGTCTTTGAACATTTGATCTTGCTTCTGGAATAACTGGCTTACAGCTTCGTAACCGGTAACAAATATATCATTCTTACTCCTGAAGAAATTGGGAGTTTGTTTGAAGCGAACCTCCGCGAGCTCGTTAACCTTTTGTACAATTTGTCTTTCGCAGAGATTTTTCTTATTTATCAGTTCCCTATCCAGCCTCCGTACCTCCCTATTTGTAATAAACAGGCGGCAGACGACATTAATTAGGTTTCGCAACATTTTTTCTCGATCGATTTCCAAATTGGTTCTTTCATTTCTGGTATCTTTGAGTGCCGCACCAATTTTCACTGCATACTTCTTCAGTTCTTTGAGGTTCATTTCTTGAGATAAATAATCTTCTAAAGGAATCCCTTCCGGGACTTTTTTTTTCCTAGCTCCCTTCTTTTTTGCCATTTTTTATTCAAAGTAATTCCCCTAATTGTTACATTCGTTATTTAATAATAATTGCATTATTTGTTGAGGTGGCTGTTATATGTAAATCTTCAACAGATCCAGCGGATTGAGGTTCTACGGTCTCAGATAAATACTCAATAACGTTATAGTTTTCAAGGTAATGTATACAACAAAGGTTAACGAAACATATCTGATTATAGGATACTGTGTCTATATCATTTTAAAGCTCTATTACATGTTGTCATATTATAACACATGTTTTTTACTTCCTTGTACCAAGTAAAGGAAGTATTGTAATCGCGAAAATTTTCGATTTTCAGATTTCTTCAACAATCAACGGAAAAATCCATTTTGACCATCCCTCAATCCATTTTGACCAGTTTCGTCGTGACGCCTGTACGTATGTATGTTCGTATATCGCATAACTCAAAAACGGTCTGCCGTCGAAAAATAAAATTTTGTATTTAGGATTATTGTAAAATCTAGTTGTGAATCTCCCTTTTTGATCACAACATAATTACCGTAAGTGGTACTTTACTTGAAGGTCATATTAGACTCATGAATTTTTTTATTAAAATATAATGTAAAAATCTCAAATTTGGTAAATAGAACTTTTATAATATTATGAATGTATTTACTAGATTTTGGTTAAAATTGGTAAGCCGAAAAGGGTACTTTACTTGAAGGTCATAATAAACACATCAAAAAATTAAATAGAGAATCATATGGTTCGATAATAAAGGTTACAAACGAGATTTTTTTTCCACTCCAATTAAACAATTTTATTAATTATATCAAGTGTTAAAATTGACAAAAAAATACTGGTTTTCCTCCAAATGGACAAGTCTGCAGCAGAAGAATAAATTAAGTGGGTTCTTCCAATTAAAATGTCGAAACTTTCGATTTTCAATGCTTTATCTAGTAATATTGACAGTTTTAACGTTGTCACGGAAGACGAAGAAAGCTCTTGGAAACTAGTTACCTACTGAATGAAAACGAGGTATAATAATGGTTAAGACCTCCAGAAATAAAAGTATGTGTGTGTCAATAGATGGATGTCGCGATGGCGAGTGTCGTTTTTGAGATACTCCAATCTTCAGAAACTAGTAACCAAATTCAGGATCACTTTTTTAAGCCACCGATTTATAGTTTAATAGGCGTAGACGGAAGTCCACATCAGATATTTTTATTTGATTATTAAATATATCTTGTTTTGTTTGTTTTTGGGGGTATTAGAACGTGAAGCACTTGGGTCATCAACATTTGTTCTAAATGTAACTTTACTTAGCTTTACCAAACAGTATTATTTATTAATAATTACAACAATTGTTATACTATATTACTAAAAACAATTATAACAATGACAACCAGTATGTTAGGAAAAAAAAAATAAGGGAAATATTTCTGAAAAGGGGAGGGTACTACCACGAACCATTAAGTGATGAAAAAAGTGTATATCTAATATATGAAATAAAAAAGAAATCTAGTTAGCTTCATTATTAATACTACCTAGATATTCAGGCTTCTCACGAAATTTAAACAATATAAATAAATACATATTATTTATTTAAACTGCATACATATCATTAAGCGTAGCCTACCTAGAATGGACTTACATCGTAAATTTCATTGCTGTAAAATATTTTTACATTATTTTTTTTTTGTGGAAGTCATAAAAATAACTTATGTTTATCTTTTTTATTATTTTTTGTTGGGAATTATCCATGGATAGTAGCTATAAAACGAAACAATTATTTTTTGTTTTATTTATTCCGATGGCTGGAGTAATGGTCCAACCTTTTTTTGGGTCATCTTAAGGGCTAGAGTAGCGTGGTCTAGTTGGTGTCAAAGGAACAGGCTATCCTTGCATTTTTATGTTGAATATCAATGAATCATAAAAAAAAAAAATAAATAAATAAATAATAATAATAATAAATAAAAAACAGGTGGAGAGGGGAGGGGGGTCCACTTATAGTTTAAATTCTGGCCTAGTGACCCGCAGACATCGACTGGTTGCGAACTATTGCGCTATGGTTAGTATATCATTCCTTCAAATTTTAAAAATTAAAAACAATCTTAAAATAGTAATATGATATAAATAATAGCATGTATGAAACTGATTTAATATTCGAGTCACAGCATTAGCCATTGGCAGCGGGAGTTGTCAACATCAGATGAATGCGAAAGTTGTGGCAGTTATTTTTCAATGAAAATATTTTAAATGATTATCCTCTGCTACTGGTTAGGCAAGTCTCCAGTTTATATTTTTTTAATTAGGATTTCCTATCATTTTAATTGTTTTTGAAGTAGAGTGGGTTTTGTCCCACTATACCGCGCAAAAAGAAAGGCGGAAAAAATATGTTTCAAGGTATTGGTACATAATCGGAAATATTTAAATATTTACGCATGTTACGAGGCTTTCAATTCCTAGTATGGTATGGTGTTTGATTTTGATTTCCTTTGTAATCAACAACCGCTGCGCTAGGCAATACAAGGGGAGAAAACCCAACATTAATTGTCCTTTTTAAGCCAATAATAATATCCCAAATATGTACAAACAATAAAAAATTGTATGTTAGTATTTACCTTCCGACCGCAGTTCTAAAATCTATATTTGTATTAAAACAGGACTCCTAATGAAATATTAAAACATATTGCAGCTGCGTCCATCTCCTTCAGTGAGCACAATTTCATTTTGTAAATTGAATTATCCTTGTCATTTATTTATTGCTTTCTCAGTACCGAAGCAGTGAAATATTTTTCTTTTTTTTTGGAGGGGGAGGGAGGAGGTAGGGGAGGGGGAGAGGTTCAACGTCTTTTCCTATACTATTATTACAAACAGGACAGGCTGTCGTACGGGTTACCAACCTATTCTACTCTGAGCGGGTCGCCACGAAATAAATTTCTGTCCAGGCCGGATTCGAACCGACGCCATAGCAGTCTCGAGGCTGCTAAGGTGACGCCTTAACACTTTCGGCCATCGCGGCCTAAAGCAGTCAAATCTTTTTCTTTCTTTTTTTCCGTACCTGGCTCTTCGGTTATGCGGGCTTTTCTGCAATGCCCCATTGCTGCCAATAAATGTACTCTTTATTTATCATTTCTTTTTTATATTATTTGGATCAGATGTTCCGTGGTGCATCCCGGTGCGCACCTCAGTGCTGGGGCTATGCTAGTCCTCCTAGTTAACTGCTAGTCCTCCTCGCATCCGTCCGGGTGCCGGTCCAGGCCACCTGGTCCGTTGCTTCCGTCCGGTATCACATCCGATCTGGCCTTTCTGGTCAGCTGTATAACAAAAACTGTCCACCTCTTCTGGCTTGTCGGTTAACGTCGTCTTCTTGCGCGGATGGTGGCTCTCCGATGCCTACTCAAATCAAACAAGTCAAATAAACATGACGGGCATAACACCCACTACCGATAATCCGATTTTGATGAAATTTTCAATTATTGTGCGTGTTGGTATCAAGATGGTCCCATTTCAATTTTATTAAATTCTATCCTCTACTTTCGCTTGCTCATACACAAAGGTATTTTTCTTGACACATCTATATTTCAAAATTGGCACGTCTGATTTGGCCAAAAGCTGGAGGAAGGTTGACGTTTAGTGTAAAAATGGTTTAGTATCAATTTTATCTAATTCCATCCTCTTCTTTCGCTTACGCAGGCGCCCACGTATTTTTCTTGCCACTTCTATATATCAAAAATTTAATATTTGACCAATATCAATTTCATTAAATTCTCTATATGTATTTATAATTTTCCGAAAAATGTTGAAAAAAAACAATTACTACAACAAATTTATTTTTCCTTGCACACTTGTTGTTTGCATTTATTTTTCCTTTATATATGTACCCGACAGAGACGGTATAGAAGCTGTGCTGACATACCTGTCAGACGTTTTTTTGACTAGATTCCGTTTTATTTATTCAGATTAAAATCATGAGACTCCGTCGTATTATTATTGTGTATATGTATGTGTCTATAATTTTTCTGTTTTTCGTTTATAACTATTTTTCTGTGGCTCACAGATCATTAGACAGAGTTTTTGTTCCGAAAAAATGTGATTCTGGGTGGGTTGGCATCTCAAATCCTTCAGTGAGATCCCATGAATATTTTGAAACAATTTGAGCTCAAAATAATGAAAAATTATTTCTCCTATATAGCCCAGTCAGACAGCATTTATTGGCGGTTTCAGCATCGAATCCCTGGCTTCGCATGGCCTAACTGTTTTCATCGAATTCTTAATTAGCACACGAAAAGACTTTATTAGAAAGTTCAACATTGATGACATCTGCAGTAGTGTTAAAGTCATTAGGCGCAAGTGAAACAATATTCTGACAGTAAATCTTTAATTACCATCCTTAAAAACCTAATAAACGGACCTATTTATCGATAAAAATTTGCAGCAGTGTTAAAATATATTATTCACACGGGTTCAATATTTTATTGAAAATTAATTCACCATTTTTTGTTCAATGATGAATTAATTTTCAATAAAATACTTTATAATTTGTTTTGAAATAGTCTCTTGAATTTTAGGTAATTGGTATGTGAAACCAATATTTTATAATTTAAGAAATGGAATGATTATTTTGTAGATTATTAATGTGTTTTATTGGCATTTAATGAAAATATTACTTATTAAATTATAATAAAAAGGCTTATCGATTCGGTTACAATCTTGGATAACAACAACAATCCTACACAAACAAGCCTACACAACTAACTACCTTCATTTAAAATGATCAATATCTCAAATGAGCTCCTTGGAGGCAAAATTTGATAAAAAACATAAAGGTATATGTACAACATATCTCGGCAAAATGTATTTGAAATAGTACTATTTTTAAGGTATTTTAATTAAAAAGCAGCCAAAACCATTTCTTAGTTCTTTCATTAGCATGTTGTGTATGCTGATTGCCTATAATCAATTAATTTATTTTAAAACATCCTATAAATAAGTAAATATCTATTCCCCAGTAATAAATTAATAAAAGTGCAAGAAGAATTTTATTGAAACTTAATTGATAATTTCTCATTCAGGTGTGTACATAATATTTTCTAATCATTCTGCTGATATATGAATGGAAACTGTTTTTTGTGATTACTGTTATCTTCATGGTTTATTTCTCAGCTAGAATATCACACAGCACTTCGAAATAGAACTTGTTGAGGAATTGAGATATGAAATAACCTTATAAGCTTAACTGTGAATATAAAAATATCTCAACAAATTGTAGCACCTGGCACCTGGCCCAGGGGCTATTGCATTTTGTAATCAAGCAAATCTGTATTTAAAAAAACAAAAACAACTATGCCGTTTGCTAACCATAATGTATTCTTATTTAAAAAAAAAAACCTGCACCACTACAACCCATGAAGGGTCTTGGGTTCAGTACTTGTTAAGGACAGTACTGTTTCTAGGCCAACGGTTGTGCAAGGAGGTGATTTGGCCGAGATCATGCTCAACCGCCAGGTTTTTCTCCCAATTAAGGGTACCCATCTCATAGAGGCTGGGTGGTTCCCAGAAGGGTCTCCCGACCCCACAGGGTCGATCCACGGCTGTTAACAGAATAAATAATTATCTGCCACAGCCTGTCTCGAACCCGGGACCGGGAGCATTGTAACTTAGTGCCTTACCACTGAGCTACTCCGCTCCCCCTCTTATTTTAAAGCATATATATATATATATATATATATATATATATATATATATATATATATATATATATAAAATAATAATGAAAATAAACTTTGCACCTATAATCATGAATTATAAAAATTAAATTTCCTTAAAGCTTTAGAGAACTCCAGCCTTTCTTCCTCACGAAGGCCTAAAACTTAGTCCAAAACGTCGATACACAATCATATAAGTCTCCTATTTGTTTCTTCTTCTTCACTAACCACATTCCCCAACCAACTTCTCCTACAATAAATTTCCTTCTGATGACTCAGTCAATCTCTTTGCAGAAGGATAATGGCAGCGGGATCTTCTATTCCATGGCAGAGGCTTCTTTACGAAACCACAGGTGATGGAAAGTTGGATGGTAGAGCATTGCGGGACTTCTTTGCACCTCTGGAGGACTGGTTAAGGAATGAAAATCTGAGAACTGGTGAGAAAGTGGAATGGCTCTATGGTAAGTTTTCTTTTATTTTTTTTTTTTTCTCAGCCTAAAATTCCAACTTATTCTGAAAAGTTATTTATCATAAACTCAAAACTGAATTCATGAAATCACAGTTTCTGTTATGTAGAGCCTTTTTAATTGTTATGACGATTAAATATCATGTAATAAAATATAAATGTTCATAACTATATTTTAGGTAACTTGATAATTACTGAAACTGAGTAACTTAATTTTAAGTTTAACAGTAAATTAGTTCTAAAATCTATGCTTAGGACTGAGGATGCCAGACCTTTTGTTTCTTTATGTTTTTTTAGGGATCAAATTAAGCAAAATGTATGAATTTAGATGCATATAAAAATGTTTGTCAATTATTGGCTTATAGTGTAATTTATATACATAATTACACTTTATTTTATTTTCTCTTTATTTTACAATTTATTTTATTCTGTTTTCAGATGGAGATTATTGTAAATACAGTATAGAAACAGCTAATTTGCAGGTCCAGGGTGGTTACTACAGTAATTCCAATACAATGTATATACATTTTCCTATGTTTTTAATATTACAATATTATATAATATTTCATATGAAATAATAAACGTGTCATCAGTGCTTGTAATATATGTTTGTATGTGAATATTTTGATATCTTTGTGAATGAATGAAACAATTAGCCAGTAATGTAATGTTTTAATATTTCTTTAATAATTATTGTTGTAATTTATTTTTATACTATTGTACAAATTGTAAAACTGATATGATAAATGATATAATAAATTTTTATTAAATTCTAACTCTGATATTGTTTTCTGATATTTTGAATATTATTAACCTAATAGTACGACAAGATCACAGATATCTGAAGGTTGTTTCTGTATAAAATAATCAAAGTCAACATGGAGATTAATGAGGAACTGCAAGATTTATTCCACTAATATTAGAATAATTACTCTTAATGATTCCAGAATTGAAGTTTTTATGATGATCTTTATCACTAAAGCTTCGTACTCACTAGGGTATATTCTAAGGCTATGGACTATCAAAGATTTTGGTACAACTTTACAATCGAGTCGCGTAATCAGTATCAGTACCCGAAGTTATCCGAATGTCACCGCACTATCTCTTGTGCTAACTGCTTTGTATTCAATTGTAAGATTCGAATTCATTGGAATTATTAATGATTTAATTAGATATTATTCAAAATGATTAGTGCTGTCGGCTCCCGGCGGTATGGGAAAGTTGTACCTACAGCAGTAATTATGGAAATTGGGGTAAGGGCCTAACCTAAACTAAAAAGGATCTTTTGGGAGATTGTATATCTCTTAAGCGAGCTTAGTGAGCTGAAATCGATAGCTGTGGTCTAATTAAAGCAGTAATAATTGAAATTACAATAAGGCCCCGACCTCAACTGAAAAGGATCCTTTGGGTTTTTGTTTGTCTCTTGAGTGAGCTTAGTGAGTGGAAGGCGACAGCACTAATAATTTTAAATAATATCTAATTAAAACATTAATAATTTCAATGATTACGAATCTTACAATTGAATACAAAGCAGTTAGCACAAATGGAACTAGAGAGTTTATACAAATGACATGGCGGAATTCGGCTTACTTTGGGTGCTGACACTGATAATGCGATCCGGATATAAAGTTGTGCCCCTAAACCAATACAATTCATGAAAGATGTAGTACTTGGTTATGACTAAAGACCGGATTTTCATGCAGTAAAATACTCTAAATTGTGCAGCAAGAACCCAAAATATATACAATGAGTCGTATTTTTTATTTAATTTATTATACTGATACATGGAAAGCTTATCTAACCTTGTGTTACAGTTTCAGCCTTTCTATTAAAATTTTAAGTAACATGCAGTAACCTAATTCTAATACAACAATTAATCTAAATCTTGATGAAACAGAAACTTAACCTTTTAATTGATTAAAGTGATTAAATAAATTATTAAATTAAATTATAATAAAGAAATATTTATATGCATATTTATAGGAGTAAATATCGTACGGGAAATAAGGCTCAAACATCAATTTTATGCTATTAAAATCAAAATTGTTCAATTTACCTCAGAAAGAACAAAATAATAATTTAATATATTATTCCATGGATTGTGATAGTGAATCCGATAGATAATCAATTTTAAAAGTGTTAACGCAAGTGAATAAAATGTGCAATAACATGAATATCCGGTCTCTACTCATTTTTTTCTGTTCTTAACTAAAAATTTAATAATAGACTAAAATAATATCAAAATCATTCAATTTAGCCCAAAAAGAGCAATTTTGTGCAATATTAAATTACACCATTCTATAGATCGTGAATCGGATAGATAATCGGTTTAAAAGATGTTACCCACAAGCAAATAAAATGTGCAGTTACATGAAAATCTGGTCTCATGATGTAGTTATTAGCTATGATGTACTTGTGTGTTTTTGGATGAAACGGTTGGGCACGTGTCGACATTTTTTCAATGTGGAATCACCCAAAATATTTAGATCAAAATCGGCAATGAGCACATCGTCCATTCCCGATCCCGAACACATTTGCATTATAGAAATGAAAATACTTCACTCAGTAAGTGCATCTAGATGTAATAAATAACATAATATTTAAAAGGTTTGTTGATATAATTAATAAATAGTTATAAATACTGTAAATAGTCACTATTAATTAACATTAGTAGTGACTATTTAAATAGTTATATTGGACAAGTTACAAATCCAAAAGGACTCCAGTTAGTCATTTAATTAAATTATAACAATATTTTGTATTCAACCAGAGGTACAACAGTTATATATTAGGTCAGTACTATATAGTACTGTTGCTCTAGTAGTAGCGATCAAAATGAATCAATCACCTTATGGATTTATACATTTTCTTAAGAAAAAAATCAGTATTTATTTATAAAACAATTACAACTGGTCCTTTATTAATCCATGAATATAAAACAGAAAATATTTACAAGCCAATGGACAAAATTCTTAATACTTATTTTCTACAATTTATAAGGTTTATAACATATATTTTATAAAATAAATTACCTATGATAATTATCTCATTTAAGCTTTATTTACAAATTATAAATTAATGTTTAATCAGTATGAAATTAATAGAAAATTTCTATTTACAAAAAACATTCTAATACTGTTAATTAAAATAAATTATATTTTATTTAATTCAAAATTCAGCTTTCTATAATCTTATTTAATCTTCTTGGTTCATTGAAAGTGCAATTTGATCCATCTGTCCTGATGAGTGCACTGAAAAAAAAATAATAATTATAAAATAAATTAAAATTTCATGGAAGTGGCTTTCAGCTCTTATAATATGATTTAATTTATTTAGAAACTGTTAGATAAAACTTAATTTTAGTTTCTAATTACCTTCTTGTTGAGGATGCCATATAAATTTAAGCAACGTAATTTCACTAGCAGAGAAGAAAATTTCAACATTTCACTTACAAGGGGAGTGCACGATGTGTCCGTAAATTAAGATTCAGCTTATCAAAACACCGTGATTTTGAAGAAAAAAACTAACGTCGAAAAAAAAATTTTATTTGACCAAACATCAATCATTTTTGAATGTTTATATTTTTCCTTTAATATACTCAACAAAAAAAATGTTTAGCTGGAAACACTATGTCAATATGATTTTTTAAACATGAGATATAATATAAAGTATTTTCAGCATGTTTTATTTATTTTTTTATCAGTTCCTAGGGCCCATTGGACAAAACGGCAGAATATGCGTCGACTTTTATTCAATGTAGAATCATCCGATAAAATTATAAAAATCAAAATCTGCGACGGACACACCGTGCACTCCCTTGTCAACCCATAAATTTGTGGAAGACACTACTTCAACACAACTACGCAAGAAATCTACTGAATGGCTCTGTTAAATGAGCCAGTAGTGGAAGAGGGTTGTTGATCAGAGAGGTTGCATAATTTAATAACTGTACCCTATCTCACAATAAAATGCCAGCCATTTGCATGTGATTTCGCATTGTTTTATTCTTGGAATAAACGTGACAATAAAAAAAATGAATATATACATAATATATAAAAATAGTTTATACATGCATAAAGGATTAATGATAATATTACATTCAGGAATACTAATTTGAATAGCGGGTATTTTCAGTTTCCAGTCCACTTTCCTAAAATTGTTATTTCAATATATAATGGCGTCTGTTGAGAAAAATATTCTGTATGAATCTTGTAAGAAATTTAATTCCCTAGAAGATTTGATATTATGCATTTTTTACTAAACTAAACTAAAAATAGTTTTTAAGGCGAAACCAAATCTAACTTTTTTGCGTATTTTTGGACATTTTTGCATACAATGACGGTCACGTATCTCCATGTTCCGAATTTAAAAAAATATTAATTAAAAAATTTGCAGGATATTTAACGTTCTTTAAAATTGGTAGTGTTAAATTTTTAAAGTAAATGTAATGGAAACGAGTTACTGAGGAATAAGTGAAAAAAGTTCTTTTTCTTAGAGGTTTTCAAGATTACGGCCCTGGTGTTACATATGTGGCCAACCTTAATAGTAGGATATTCCTTTTTGTTGTTACTGCTAAATGTCTTATTGTTCGTTGCAAAATGTAAAATTTGTAAACTTATACTTACCAAAGTAATCGCGCCTCAGATGTTTTCTAAAATAGATCATAAGGCTTGAAATAATCAATAAGACTGCAACTAGTACAGCCAATCCTATGATTCCTATTCCTGAAAAAAATTGCAATACAATTCATTAAGATATAGTATTCATATCGGAAAAAATGATTCTGGCAACTCCAGTTTTTTGTCTATGATATATTAAGACTGGAGTACTGCTGTAGGTCTTTATTGTTTAACACAGCACCATCCATTGAACAATCTAGGACTAGCTTGGGCGATTCTCAAATAAACTTTAATTTTCTAGTCTCCACGCCATTTAAAGATTTAAATTGCATCAGATTGATATTATTTTTTCTCCTCATAAGCTTACTTAGGCTATCTTCATAAAATGGATTTTAACGTGTTTTTTTTTTAATTCTACATTTAACTTGAAATGTTATATTTTTCTGAATCATGGATGTATCCATCTCATTTTCTGAGTATTATTCACTTAAACATTTGATGGTAATTTAATGTAAAAGCCTTGTATTTTATTGATTCTCATAATTTTAATAGCAATTAATAGTAGTGTCAAGAGTTTTTTAATTAAGCCTGAAATTTGACTTTGAAGTGCACCACATTGAACGCATCGAATGTGATAAAATAGACTAATTTCACTACTGTTATTGATCTCAAAAAGTATTGAAATGTCTTCTCTAGATATCCAAAAGTATTTTAAATTGTTTAATTTTAAATGATTTTTTTTAACTCATGTGATTTTGAAAGTAAGCTAGTTGAGAAACGAACATTTTTTTGCAATTCAACCGCTTATATTAATTATGCCTTACATATCAAAAAGGATTTGTGTTTTAGGGGCCAACATGGTTGGTGGAGACCGATGTTCAAGGTCTATAGGCAGGTTAGTGGTTGAGGCCCATGTTGGACCAAAGGTTGAAAAAAAATCAAACAAGGTTAGATATCTAATTCAACCAACCATGTTGAAGTATATTAGGCAGTGTTGGCCAACCACATTTTAAGGGATTTAGAGATGACCAACATGATTGGTCAACAGGAATATCTGCAGAGAAGGACATCAACAATGTTGACCAACCATGTTTGTCATCTATAGGTCTCTTTATTATGACGATCTATAAGCCACCTGCTTTTTACACATGCAGAATTTTCTAAATATCTCTAACACTTGGAAAGAAAATGAAGGAAGTGACTGAATTATCCACAACAGCTGGAAAATTTTAAATAGATAGATGATGATTGTTGGTTAAATATGAAAGTAATGATTTCAACATTTTCTAAAACCTTAATAATATTCTCAGCATCTGTTTATTAAATTGTCCTTATATATTTCTTATGTTAAACGTCTGTATATTAAAAAGGTTTACTGCTTTAACTCTTGATTAGTAATAAAAAGTCAAATAATTTTTCATAATAATTTATTTATACCTTTCCAATTAAAGCTTATTGTTGCATTTTGAAGATGTTTTAACTCACAAGGTATTAAAGGAATTGTGAAATTGCCAGGCATCTTTGTCCTAAAACAAATGAGAGAAAGAAGTTTTTTTTTTATTCTAAAGGAGTCTTCATACAAATAATAAGATCCGTTAAATTCAAACTGTAATAATCATAACATTAAAATGGCAATAACCACCTTCTTTTTTTTTTTTTTTTAATTTTTTTTATGAGTTATAAAATAGAAATCAAGAAATTTGGTATGAAAATAGTCCTTTCAGAATCCAAGAAAAAATGAAAAAGAAACAAGGAACTCGATTTCTTTATCTTCCTTTGTTCAGAGGTTGAAAAACATAAAAGAGCAATGCTTGGTATCTTTATCTTAGTGAAGACAAAATTAATAAAAACATCACATGTTGAATAATGATAAATTACGGCATTATCATGATGGACATAACACTATTTGAGAGGGAGATAGTAGTTATTGGTATCCATGGCCCAACAAATGATCAAAATGATAAAGTTAAAGATAGATTCTGAGATATTTACAGAGAATTCATGAAATAGTTCCTAAGCAGAAAGAAATTTTGTTGATTTTTGAAGATGGCAACAGCAGGATGGTTAGGAATTTTAGAGAAGAGTCAGAAAGATAGATTTCTTCAGATTTGTGATCAACTACAAATAATTTTTTCGAGCAGAAAGATATTCACGTGGCAAACTGAAAGAAGGCAGCTGAATTAAATAATTTGATTATGCTGTCACTAAACAATGCAATTAAAATACAAAGGTGCTGTTGATCGGACCATTACTTTTTGAGAGCTATTCATACTTTCCCATGAAAATGTGGATAGAAAATCTGATGAAGACAATAAATTGAAAAAAGGTACAATTTCAAAGAATTATTAATGTATGATGGGCAGGAAGTAGATGCTCAAAAAGTGGCTGAGGAGCCTTATAGAACCAAAGCTTGGGGAAGAGCAATATGATTTCTGACCTAACAGAAGCACAGTGGGCCTAATATTCGACAAGGTGCAAAAAGGAGACATCTCAAGAGCAATAGAATAACATGGAATTCACACAGGACTAGGAAAGGCAATCCTACTTCTATATGAAATGCAGAGAAATGCCGTCAGGATGTGCAATCACATATCATGGGAATTCCCAACTCAGCAAGGAATCAGGAAGGGCTACAGTCTTAGCTCCCTCTTCTTCATCCTGATGCTGGATTCCACCCTTAAGCGATTAAAACAGAAAATGAGGGCATACCATCTAGGATGTAGAAACCTCCATAACGCCCAGTATATGGTACTTGAATTTGCCAACAACATGGTGTTGTTCAGAAACGACTGTAAGTTTAGCCTAAAGACCCTCCAAGATGAGCTCAAGACCATAAATATGGAAATCAACATCTCCAAAACACAATTCATGAGGGTCAGAAGAAGGAGAGACCGTGGGAACCAAATTATTAGGCTGAACAGAATTTGTCTCGTAACCGATTTCAAATACCTGGGCGCTCACCTCACGAGTACGGATGGATCAATGGAGACATCGAGGAGAGGATCAAGACGGCAGGAAGATGTTTCCACTCCCTCAAGGTAGGCATCCTGTGCTAGAAGGAAGTTTCCAAGGCAACTAAGAAAGTTTTGTTCAAAAACACTTTCCTCCATATTCTGACCTATGCAAGTGAGTCTTGGACCCTCATTACCAAGCACAAGAGCCAAATCCAAGCCATGGAAATGCACTACTAAAGAAAAGTCAAGAAAACAATGTTTTTATAAGTTGGGATCAAACAAACTTGGACTTCAGGCCTGCAGAGGAAATAATTGAAGAGAACCAAATCAGGAATCATATTTGGACATGTCTCAAAAATGGCTGGAGACAGAATTGTCAGGGCCACTCATAAGGTAAGAATGGAGAAGTGTATTTTTCCACTTCCATCGGGTTCAGACATTATTAAACTGTAAGTAGAGACTACAAAAACTGAGATTTTTTTTAGGATTTTTTAAATGTATGGAGAGCAATAATTCACATGTAACAATTAGTTATTGAAGAAATTAATATTTTATAACTTTCTATCTTCCTCACACATCCACATGCGGTAACATGAATATTTCATGAGCACAGTGTCGGACTATAGAGATTCAATTGTATATGTCCACAGAAGAGGATGAATTGGGCGACCCAATTAATGCAAATTTCAGGAATTGCAACAAGCCAATTCTTTGTTTGTTGCTATTTCTTAAGGAACCTCAAAGAATGTGATGTATTAAATATCAAGAAAAATGAAATGATGGAAAGCACTTTACTTCATATTTCTGGCTTGATCATATCGCATATATTTTCATGGTTTTTTAAAAGATCAGTGGCAGGAGGTTATTTAGGTAACATCCAGAAGAAATAGGTAAAGGGAGATGAGAGGAGAAATAAAAGGCTTCACTGCAGAAGTTTACAAAGTAATACCTTACTTCCATCAAGGAAAATAGAACTAAAAGAATACTAGTTATTGGATTATTCAACAGTAGGAATTCCATATTTTCCAAAAAAAAAAAAAATTCTTATGTACAAAAGGTACAATTGATTATTAATTAAATATATATTACCTCAATTGTTTCCAGCTTGGGCACAAATAACAGTGTTCATCTTCTGACATCATGTCTATTGGAAAGAGAACAGTCATACCTAATTTTGTGTAATGTTTCTCTGTTTCAGTTTCATTTAACTCATGAATAATGGAGTGCAAATTGTCTGCATACATATATTGAATATCCGTGCTAAAACTATTCCATAAGCATAGCACATATAGACCAAGTGCATTTTTAATATTTGAACACTCTATTGAATTAGAAGAATTCCTATCACTATCACTGCTAGTGTTGTAGTTTGTTTCATAAGAACAGTTAATTTTTACATAAACATCTGATAAATGTATATTATAAATATTAATACTATTTGGTATTTCCATAATATCTAGCAGAAATCTTTTGGGAGTAATATTTTCAGAGGAATTAGTCCAATCCTGATGTAATGGAAAGCAAACATTTTCTTCTACTCTGCCATACTCCTGACATGAGCAATTATTAGGAGCAATACATTCACCAGCAAAACAGCCATTTTCACATATAGGCATACAAATCCCACTACTGTTTTCATAACCCTCAGAACAATTGCAAACATTAGGCTTGATGCATTCGCCATTTTCACAACTGTCACAAAACGGAATACATTTGCCTTCATCGTCTAGTTGGAATCCATCAATGCATTCACATTCATAAGGAGCAATGCATTCTCCATTACTGCAATTATTGCAAATTGGCTCACAGCGACCTTGACCATCATAAGTGTAGTTCTCATAGCAGTTACACACATTTGGTTTAGTGCAGAATCCATTGTGACAGTTTGCACAATCAGGCTCACAGATATTAAGTGAATCGTTTTTAGAATATCCTTCATGGCATGTACATGTACTTGGAGCTGTACAGTCACCATTCAAGCATTCCAATTCACAAATTGGCTTGCAAGCATTGTTTTGTGTAGGGATTTTTCCATAGCCATTCCAACAAGTGCATTCATTATAAGAGGTACATGTTGCATTAATGCAGGCAACATCACATATGGCTTCACAGTCAAAGAGATTGTTGGAATTCTTCTTGTAACCTGTGTTGCACAGGCATTCCTCAGGTTTGTGACATATACCATTTTTACAGTTCTGAGAACAGTGAGGTTCACAGTAAGAACTATTGACTTTGTCATATCCTTCTTTACATTCGCAATGACCTGGCGAAGTGCAAATGCCATTTATGCAGTCTGGTTTGCAGCTTGGTATACATTTATTACTTTCCTGATGCTCAAATCCGTGAAAACAGGTGCAATTCCCAGGCATTGTACAGTGTCCTTTGATGCAAGGGGGATCACATATGGGCTCGCAGTTGAAAATGTTTTCATGAATAGTAGTGTTTTTATACCCAGCACAGCATTCTATTCTTGTGCGTGCAACTGATTTTGGCTAAAACAAAGTAACAAACATTAAAAATTCAGATTTAAAAAAATGTAAAAACTATTGAAGAATGCAATTCACAAATAAAAAAAAATGACTTTTTAAGACTATCGTGAGAAAGCTGGCAATTTACATAAAAAAATAAGACTAATTTTTAATAAGAATTTATAGTCTATAATAAAAGATTATGAATTAATCACAACAAGTCTGCATATTAACATAGATGAAAAATGAAAATATTATTTCTGAAGACATAAGAACAGGGATTGTAGTGTTTTGAAAGCAGTTTGAACAAAAAAAGCTTGAACCAAATAAGCATTTGTTACAGTTCAGTAGAGGCTTGTTCAGTAGCTGTTGCACATTTCTCATCTTTTGTGTTGTTTCTTTCTACTTTTGCTTCCCTCCCTCCCCTTCTTCCCTCCAAACGATCTCACAGTATTAAATATATTTTAAATAACGTTCAAGAATGACTATCTCCAAAACCAGTCACGGCAATTTGGTGTAAGATAAAATCAATTATGGTCGCCTAATTACCTTGGACCAGATCTAATGTAAGAAATACTTCTTGATACCTCTTTCCATACCTCCGAAAACACAAGATCCTTTGATTGCTCTCCTATGATTTTTTTACTTTCCCTTATCTATGTACGAAGTAAGGGAAAGTATTGTGATCATGAAAATTTTCGAATTCGAGTTTTCAACGGAAATACACGTTTTAAGGTCCCCTGAGACCAAATAACCAAGTCTCGCAAAATGGTCTATGTGTCTCAGTGAGTCTATGTGTTTGTGAACAGCCTAGCTCAAAAACGAAAAATTTTAAGTTGCTGAAATTACGTATTTAAGGTAGGCATATGGATGTGATTTTATAGCAACTTTTTCGTCAAAATCAACCTACCGGAAGTGCCACTTTATATAATCGATTTTATACTTTTTTACAATTTTCTCGAAAACGGCTCTAACGATTTTGATGAAACTTGCCTAAATTATTTTTCACAAAGGCCTTTAACTTTTCATTTATCTAGTAAATCACCGAGGAAATGCAGGGAAAAAAGTTATGATGAAAAGAATATTTTATGCATAACTTAAAAAGTATGCATTTTATGGCAATTATGTATGTAATTGTATGAAAGGTAATTAAATTATATAAAAAACAAAAAAAAAGGAATCATCAAAATCGGACCAGTATTAGCAAAGATACAACCCATCGGACTGACCGAAAGTAGCTATTATATCATGGATTTTACAATTTTTCACAAATTTAAACGGCTCAAACAATTTCGATGAAACTTGCCTAATGTCTTTTCCTTAAAGGCCTTTAGCTTTTCATGCATGTAGTATATCAACGAAAAAATGCAGAGAAAAAAGTTATGATGAAAAGAATAGTTTAATTGAGCTTAACTTAAAAAGCATGCAATTTATAGTAAATTATGTATAGAATTGTATGAAAGGTTATTAAATTATCTAAAAAACGAAAAAAAGAATCATCAAAATCGGACTAGTATTAGCAAAGGTACAGCGTATTTTATGAGTACAAGACCCTAGATGGATAACCGAGCGGATCCGTATGGAGACGGATGCGATCGGACCTCCTCCCACCAATCCGCCAAACTGTTGTCAATAATAGACTCTGTAATATGTAATTTAAGAATACAAAAGTAGAAATTAACTTAATAATTTCTACTTTTATATTATTTAATGTAAACAAAATGATTCTATGGAAACTAAACCGAAACATTTAAAATATATTTTCAACTTGACAAATTTAAAATATATAGGTAGTGTACAGAATTCTACTAAAATTGTTTAAAAAACTGTTTATTGTACTTAAGTGGGAGAAGATGTGAAGAAGTGAATGCTGCTGAGTTTATTTCAAGTATTGTTTATGTGAACTTTTTAAAATTAAATTAAAAAGACAATTATTATACGACGGTGAAGGAAAGTTTTTTCCATCAAACTCAACGAACTCAACGCATACCGTAATGGTAACCTGGAGTAACGATAGTTCTATCTTGAGTAAAAGCTAGAATATCTATAAACACACACACATATATATATATATATATATATATATATATATATATATATATATATATATATATATATGTGTGTGTGTGTGTGTGTGTGTGTGTGTGTGTGTGTGTGTGTGTGTGTGTGTGTGTGTGTGTGTGTGTGTGTGTGTGTGTGTGTGTGCAGTGTAGGGTGTAGGATTGCGCCTTTTGATATTGCTTACAAGATAGTTAGATTAACAGCAAGTAATTGTCCTGTGAAGACAGTTGATTTATAATTAAGCAAAAACTTTAATGTGAGCTTCACAATATTAGGTATTTCAAGAATATACAATAGCTAAAAAATGCGCTCCAGTGTTTAGGGCCCATTTTTTTAATTGCAATTTTAAGAATATCACCCACTAATGAATATCAACCTTTTTTATTTTACAAATTAATTAGAAATAATTATACAATGACAAACCATTAAATTCCCGAAATAAATCTTTCGACTAGGAGCTGGTCCGAAAAGTCAAATTCACCACATTTCTTACTGAATTATGTATAAGTCGGGTATCCAGTCAAAGGTTTAAAAAAAAAACAAAAAAGTTTTAAATTAAAATATGATGTTTCAGCCCAACTTTTGGGCCATAAGTATCACCATGACGTCATCAGTGATGGTTATTCCATTTGTGCACATGTGCACGTGATCTCCTTAGCTTCATAAAATGAAAATACAATAGCTTTGATGTAGTAAAAAAAAAAAAGAAAAAAAAGAATATATTTATTTGATACTGAGTAAATCAATAGAAACGGGACGCCTTCATTTTGACAAGCGCAACCCGCACACCTTGAGCAGAGAGCTTCCTAGAATGGGCCAAGAGGTGGAGAGAAGAGGAGTTTGAGTGGGCGTTAGAGAAGGTAGTGTCTGCTATAAACAACTCTATAATGGACAATTGTCTTGAGCTCCAGATAGCTGTTCGAGTGCAAGGATTTTTCACAACAGCTAGATTGGCGTCCAAAAGTTAATTTAATTTCCTAATCATATAAAATTTATTTATTTTCACTGTATTAATAAATTCGTTAAAAAAAAAAAAAGAAATAGTCTTCATTTCCCAAATAAAAATCACGCTGTATACAATTCTGTGGTCTTTGGGTAAAGGAGTACGAGTCATTATTTTGTGATAGTGGCTTTATGTTATATTTTGTTGTTTATAATTGACTTAATAATAACCCTATTGATAATAACCCTTGAGATGTTCACTTTAAAGAACAAAACGCGGCATACCCATAGTCCCATTAAACCCATAGTTGTATAAAAATGACTTGTCCAGCTGCCTAGAAGATCGGTAATTCCGCTTGAATTTTTAGCATTGGGAAAAAATCGGAAACTATACTCGAAAACGGCCTGTCATCGGGAATTTTTAGTTTTTGGTCTAATAATTATACTTTTCCATTAATACTTGGCAAAATGTCTTTAAAATATTGCGAACATGTTTGATGTCGTAGTTGTTCATTTTTCCATCTCTAATTCCAAGAGGGCTAGAAAAAGCCTCCTTCCACTAACTTCTCGAAGCCTCCGTCTCGAATAGGTAATGGTTCTATGTTTTGTCTCATCTTAAACGATTCATTCTAACTGTTGCTTAATGAATTAGCGTGTTATGGAACGGTAAAATAATGTATCGATAATGTATTAATGTATTGATCCATCCCTACAAAATATTTCTAAAGGCAATTAAATTTCCTACAAAACAAAAAAAAAATCAACATCGGACTAGGATGATCAGAGATATTGCATATTTAACTTCGTATACATGTAATCGGATGTTGGATCGCGCATGTACATTTTGAACTATTTTTTTTTGTGTGATTTTCCGAAATAAACAATTAAAACACTAAATTTGTTTTTCCTTGCACATTTGTTTATCCTTATATAGCTTATAGAAAGAAAGAGGAAGCTATACTGACTGACCTATACTGACTGACCTATTTGGCAGACGTTTTTCTTAATGATGAAATTTATTCCAATAAGAGAATATTATTTATTGGCACTTGAAGTTTCTGTGCTGTTTTTTTTTTTTTTTTTTTTTTTTTTTTTTTTTTTTTTTTGCGATGCATTGGGCCCTCAGTATAAGAAGTTAGGCAACAATTTTTGATTATTAAACAGAGATAGAACCTTTATAATTATGCAAACTCATTCTCAAGTCCGACATTTTTTCTGAAGCCGTCCAATTACCATAAAATGTGGTTTCGATTTTGTTTTAAATTTAATCAAATAAATTGACGAAAATCACCTTGAATCTTACAGTTCACAGTCCTGAAATTCTTGAATTATGCTTGAATTTTGTTATGCCTTATCGCTGAACATCCTGATATTCCAAAGCATCGTTAGTTTTTTTATTAAATTTTATTAAATATAAGTTAAAAAATTTCTAAACGAATAGAAAGGAGATTAGAAGATAGCCTGTTTCTTAAAATTTAACTCCTGGTGTTATTCAACTTGATAAAAACAATATCTTAATAATATTGGCACAGAAATATCGATACTAAAAACAACAACATCTTAATGATATCGGCACAGACAAATCGATATTCTAAAAACAATATCTCAATTATATCCGCACAGAAATATCGATATTTATAAAAACAATATTCTAATTATATATAATCGATAGAATTTAAATATTAAGAAACAAGTTACCTCATAATTTTCTTCCAATTCTTTTAGAAGTTTTTTTTTATTTTATAAAAAATTAACGATATTTTCACGATATACTTCCTCTCTCGTCTCCATGTTCTCTTCTTGCCCCTTTTGGTTTATTATTTTCAATAATGAAGCTTTTAATCGACACAGAAACAATTTTGTATCTCTCCATCAAAATTTGAGGTTTTATATTTCAAGATACTTGGAATCAAATTTTCGATTTAAAAAAATAAAATAAGAAAGCTTTACATTACAACACAATGGTTTATTATTTTCAAATAATTATATTTCAAAATTTTATGGTGTGTCCTTACCCATGACTTTCCTTATATGTCTTGGAATCCAGACAATTAAAATATCTTTCGAATGAGGTTCTAGAATGTTCCGGCAGATATAACGTTTTCGAGGTATCAAATAACAAAAACGAAGTTGAACCGGTTTTCATTGGAATATGTGCAGAATAATTTATAGAACATATCTACCAGGTTCAGCAAATAACTTGACAGCAGAATATTGGAGCGTAATAGGACTTACTACACAAAACTGAAACTTCTCACGTCTCAACTGTTGTCTAAAGCAAAGAAATTAAACTTATGGACCTAAGGAGCGGAAACTTAGGGTTTGTCCAAAGGTGATTACCGTAATCTGAGAGTGTTTGATAGTAACTGTATCAAAGCAAGTAGAGTAAGTTAGGCAGGACATGAATAAGAATTGAGGATGAAATTGTACAGAGGAAAATGTTGAAGGCGCACATCAGTGGGAAAATAAGTGTAGGCAGATATTAGGTTAGTTGGGTAATTAAACAAGAACTGTAGTGTGATTAGCTGGATGCAAGTTACAGAAATCTTGATACAGTATGTGTTGCTTACAAGGTACATGTTGTGTTATTACTATAATTTATATTCTTGGCTTAAACAATATCTATATGTATATTAATGAAATGTTAATAGAGATTTGGAGTTAAAGAGGTGTTTTGGTTAAAGAGGGTTGCCATTTCTTCGCAAGATATTAAAATAAATAAAATACAACATTTATAGAGGTAATGGGTTAGAGACATGCACCCGAAAGCTGTAAGCAGAGATGGAGATCATTTTTCCCTTCAACGCTCTCAATATTTAAACACCAAGTTACCAAATTTAAGGGGAAAAAAGGAAAACCTCTGCATATAGAGCTTCCACTTGCGCTAATTTAAAAGCGCTAACATACCACATGATGAGAGCGTGTTACATATTCAGGAACTCTTTTCCATTGGTAATATCCTCTATCATACACTTGTTTCCAAACTAAATGAGTAGAATCAATATAGGTTTCTACATCAATTTCTTCAACCCTGCATTAAAATATAAAGGAAACGATTAATTTAATAGTTGGAACATTGCCAAGACTACGGTGATATTTCTTACCAAATTTAGCCAAAAATAATAATTTTAAGGTTTGAGATTGTTTATAGTCCAGCCAATATAGGAAAAATGGTGGAAAATTTTATTTTAGTCGTAAATTTTGGTACATCCCAGTTTTTTGGGTCGCTGAATACGAATCAGAAGTTTGCTGACAGGTATTTTGTTCGAAATGTGTCGATCTAAGTTTTTCTGCTAATTCTTCAAGTGTTACAACAGGATTTTCTTCAACAGTAGCCTGCAGGAGTTCGTCGTCAACCTCGAAACGTATCAAACCACTTCTGCACTTGCCGTTTACTGATGACGTTTTCTCCATATATTTCAGCAAGTTTCCGATAAGCTGAAGCAGAATTTTCTCCTTTATCGAATTCCCAAAGCAAAACATAGCGGAAATAGTTTTTGGGGAGATCCATTTTAATTGAAATTTCAGCACAGACTAACTTTCTGCAACAAAAACATGATAAATAGAAGAATACGTAATGCTATAATAAACAAAATTCAATTGTAAAGGAGTCAATTGTAATTAGTAATAGCAACATAAGCAGACGGATTTCGGGTTTTTACAACTTTTTGGAACTTTTGGAACGTCTTTTTCAGGGCAATCTAGCGGCTTAGCGTTTGACCGTAGAGAAATATTTCACGGACATAAAATGTAGGACATTTTATCTATTTAATTTGGAATAGAATACTCTTCTAAAAAAAACTACAGTTTCCGTGGTATAAGCCGAAAAAAAGTCCCAACATTTTGACATTTTTTTTGGAAAAATATAAAACAAAAAAACAAGATTCCTAGCAAAATATCTTTCAGCACATCTAGGATTTTTCTTTAGCGTCCCAAAAAATAGGGTGTACCAAAATTTATGATTACAATAAAACTTCCACTACGTTCGGCGAAAATGATAAAATCAATTTTTAGACTAGTACTCCTGAGCAATCAACTATAGTTAATTGTCTGCATAATTTGTATCTCTCTATCAAATTCTTCATATAAATCCTGGATTTATTTATAAATATTGACATCTGGAATATATCATCATTGATTGGATTTGAATGAAGAAAGCATTTGAGTATATCCAGGTATTAGTACCAAGAGCTAAATTTTATCTTTGTTTTTTTTACTTTTGCACTCCTAAATATATGATTCGCACAAATGTGTCTCGATATCGCCCTTTCTTTTAAACTAGCTTTTGTCCCTTGTCCTATGTTTATTGCCATCGTGTGTTTCACAACTTCCAAATTGATTCTTATTTGATTTTCAAATAAGAGGAGAAATAGAACAATAGAGATAAAATTAATGAGAGTTACAAAATAAGATTGAAAATTGATCTAATAAAAGCAGTAATAATTTAAATTACGGCAAGACCCCGACCTTAACTGAAAAGAATCCCTTGAGGTTTTGTTTATCTCTTGAGTGAGCGTAGTGAGTTGAAGCTGCAGCAGTGTGATTAGAGCAGTAACAATTTTAATAATACAAATATAATTTTTACTAGAAAACTTGAATTACGATCATGTTTTCTACAATACATGTAATATGAAGGAAAGGAATCAAAGTCACAGAAACATTAGATAGGAAAACATCAGCACACATAGGTTTTTCTTGGGATAATATAAAAGCGCCTTGAAAAGTAATTCCTCAAAAAAAAACATACCAAAAAACGTGAGCGTGTTACATATTCCGGAACCCAACGCCATTCCATATAATCCATATAATCTTTTTCTTGTTTCCAAACTGAAGAAGAAACTATGTACGTTTCTACATCAATTACTTCGTCCCTGCGTTAAAATAGAAAGGAAACGATTAGTTTAAAAGATGGAGCACGGGAAAGGTGACATTGATATTTCTTATAAAAGTTAACTAAAAATTTTTATTAGAATTTCGGAAAAAAAAAAATAGTACGTGTAACCTTTAAGCCCGGTTGAAGTAAAACTTTTTTGACGTGGTGGCAAAGATTACGACCTAACTAAAACTAAATAAGTCGTGTTACTTATAGATATTAGCTGAGAATAGCTTGAAGATTAATAATCCGGATGTTGCCGGACCATTTTCTTTTTACCCTCCCTCTCCTCCTTCTATTGGAACAGCCGAGTCAAATAAGACTTTTGGCGTGAATTAATTCAAAAAAAGCTAAAAACTATTTATATTCACTATGAGCATCCCAAATAGCATAGTAATAGTAATAAGATTCATTTCTGATGCTATAAGACAATAACTAAAAAAAGGTGCCAAAATTTAGGAGTTTTTTGCCTCCCAAAAGTTTAGCTCACATCAGAAAACATCGCAACCTTATGCCCAGAGTGGATTTAAATACTGTCCAGCTTTGTTTGAACTAACGTGCACCAAAAGTCTCATTTGACTGGGGTACTCCAATAGGAGGAGGTGGAGAAGAAAATGGACCAGCAACATCTGGATTATTAACGTTAAGCCATTCTCAGCTAATATCCAAAATGCGATACTTGGATTTGGCATACTCACCTACTTCCAATGCCTGGCTGCTCTATTAGCCGCGCCTAAAGAAGCTTTACTTTATTAAAAATCTTTGAACATTGCTAATATTTCACAATGATAGCGCACATCCGGAATAAAGGCGCTCAGATCAAAAGTAATGTTTCTTATTAAAATTATATTGAAGTTTTTGTTTTGGTTTGTAAGAATTTATCTTCTTTATTTATGTGCCTTAATTTCTTCAGTTTTATAATTTGCATACCTCCATATTTAGGTTCAATTAAAAGATCGGGAATGAATTATGAATTATTTTTATTAAATTTTTAGTTTTTGCCTTTTTAGATTTTTGTTGTGGAGCAAATTTTTTTTTTTTTTTGGTCGAGCATTCTTTTGTTACTGATTTCTCGTGCAACTCAGACTGCGTTTAGCTCTGATACAAAATTTAAGGAGTAAAAAGTAAAATATATATATCTGTACCCGAAAGCTGTAAGCAGTCGGGGAAAATAATGCACTCCCGAGTACATGCCGATGGAGAGAAGGGAAAGAAAACAAAGTCACAGAAATGTTGAAGGTAAGAAATACAGAAAATTTGAATATAGAGCTTCGACTTGGAGTATAATTCAAAAGCTCCTTGAAAAACAATTCCTCAAAAAAACGTACCACGTATTGAGAGCGTATATCATATAGAGGAACCTTTTGCCTAAAGATACGCTCATACATTGTAGGTCGATGAGAAATAGTGTAGGTTTCTAAATGAAGTTCATCGACTCTGCATTAAATAATAAAGGAAATGGTTAGTTCAATAGCTGGTACAAATCTTGCTATTACTAAGAATAAAATTATTAAAATAATATTAGGCTGAAAAAAATCATATAATATAAAATTTAAAAAATATTTAATTGCTCTTATAAAGTTTCATATCAAGAATATTGTACTGGTGGAATGAGGGCTTTTCTAAAATATCCAATTGCTGTCATATTCCCTCTAGTACTTGACACAAGATTGGGAAGGTGTTCTCGTACGAGCACCCTCTTCTCTTTAAATTAAACTAATGGTATTATGTTCTTAGGTTAAGAATTTTTTTTCACTTTCACTTTTGAATCATTGGACTACTAACTCCCGGACGTAGATTGGATTAGGCACTGATGTGGAAGATATGTTATACCAGCTGTGGGACAACGCTGGTGTCGGGAAAATCATCGGGGGCACACCTAACCATTTAATTTAAACTATAAAGTGGGGCTCCTAGCACTTCATGGATTGGAAACATACCTGGCGGTTGAACATGTTTCATCACCAAATCAACTTTTTATTTAGAGGCCGTGATGGCCGAGTGTCTTTTTTACTTAAGTATCGCCAATTATTGTTTTAATAACTGTTATTTTTTAGAAATCAGATGTTATAAAATAATGAATGTTTTATTGAAAATTAATATTAAACATTAGGTGAACACAAAATAGATTAACTTTGAAAATAAGAAATATTTAACAATATGAATCTTCTGGAGGCCAAAAGTTTCTCATTGCCTCATCAATTATTAATAACCTAAAATTTAGCATCATATGTTAAACTAGTGATCACTTAAATCAGCTGTTGGTAACTGCGGTACTCGAAATGAATTTCTCTATACTTGTTACTGATTTTAATACCGAGGATAGTTGTGTTCGTTATTATATGGATCACATATATGTTATATGGCGCACATACTAATCGTGTTGAGAGATTGTTGCCGCTTGCCAAAAGAAAATCAAGTTAATTTGTGGTACCTCGTGAAAACTACTCCAATCCTACATGTGCTGAGTTCATGTGGAGGCAAAGATAGAGGAATGTGGACCGTTTTCAGAAAATCATTGAGGAGATGAGGCATTTTAAACCTCAATATTTGGATCTATAAAGCTTTTTATATTGCATATTTATTGGTTTAATAAATCTTTAATAAAAAAGATTTAATGGTTTAACAATGTTTATTTTTGTTGGTCATTGCATACATTATTAATAACCTAAAATTTACCTTCATATGTTAAACTAGTGATCACATAAATCACCGGTTAATACTGCGGTACTCGAAACGGAAAAGACCCATTGCCTGTAATACTTTATGAAATAAATCTGAGCCTATAATACACTCTCAATAAAACAATACGTTTATGGTTCAGATTATAACCTAATTATTAGTATTTGTTTATTAAATCATATATATCATTTTTAAATCTATAACAGTTATTAAAAAAGTAACTGGCGATACTTTCTAACCATTTAATCGATTTTATTGTTTTAACTTCCAAATTATTTTAGAATGTAATCTATCTAATTAAAATTTATCATATAAAATCTTGCATAGGTTACCCAAAGTTTGAGATCCAGCCCTTCAAATTGTGTTTAGATGAACAACCAGCATATCCCATGCCTTCAAACTCCAATGATGTCATTATTTATCATTAAAAAAAAAAAAAAATTTCAGGTTTTATTAAGTATCGCAAAAGTGAAACAAACTATCTATTGCGATGATTCATTATAATAAACATTTTAATTTAATTAATCACGTAATTATTTTGTTTTTCTTAATTTAATTAAGAATGTAGTTAACGTACTTTATAAATGTGACAAAATAGTTAAGTTATATGCGTTTATACATCAAGAAATTGCAATGACCATTTAAAAGACAAATAATGAAAGGCAATCCAATAAACTTTACCAGACAAATAAATTAATTTGGAAACTGTGACGTAAACTAGTTCGATTTAGGAGCTGTCGCCAGGCTGTATTGCTTAGGTAGCATCAGCAGAGTTAGTATTTTGACTTGATTTATTAGATGTTGTTGTCTTTTATAGCATGCCTTCTGTAAGATCTTGTAGCAAATCTTGATCTTGAATGGCAACTACAAAGCCTTCAGTCTCGGAGATTAACCTTCCATATTTTAACCATTCAACTGATCTTTTTTTGTCTATGGAGGCTTCATTCAATTGGCTGTAGAATCTCCCATGCAGAGACTTGTTTTTCCATTCTGTCAGCCGTTCTTTTTTTGACACAATTGTAAAATCGTCGATTTTGCTCAGATTAAGAGATTAGACCAGAATCCAAATTTGAAATAGCGAGATGTACCTCTGTTCTTTTTGAGAGAAAATATAGACCTACTATCGGTATTTATAAATCCACGCCCTCCTTCTTTTCTACATAAATACAGTCGAGTATTGGAGGATATTGGATGGCGGGTCCGTTCTTGCGTAAGTAGAGTGGCAGATTTGTTATAATGGCGCCCACTGGAATGGCCTATAATGCCGTCCCCGCCAACCGTTTTTATCTCCAAAAACAATTATTTCATTATAGTTAAAAACTAAATTGAGATAGTATTTATATTTATGCGTGCTTAATTGAGCTTTTTTTTGATAATTACAAATTCGTTTAAATCGAAAAATACAATTTCACTCAAACTTTGCCACCCTCCGAAAATTGCAAGCCCCTCCCCTCCCGAAAATTTCCGCTCCAAGCAAGTACCTAGTCTGCCTAGGCGTAAATCCGGCTTATAAAAGTAGTCTTTGTACATGACGACCCATCTCCTGTAGGTTGATGATTGACTTGTGTAATATTCCAAAGCTATAATTCAGAGCTGATAAATCCCGAGTATTGCCGGCCTTGACTTTTTGCTTCCCAGATAGCAGTCTTCAGTACTTTTCGCTACGTCATTCTAAACACGTTGCTGCAAACTCTTAGATGTCCTTTCGGGCAATACTTGCTGTTGCATGCCCAAGTATTTATATAATTGCTTGGCTTCGAGTTCGTTGATGCACTCTTCTTCATTTATCAGAATGTTCTGGACATTGACCAACCTTCCCTTATTTACACATTGAGCACCGTATATATATCACACGATGACATACTTATGTCACAGTAAAGGATAATACGGTTTCAACCATGTTTTGTAATTGTTGTTTGTTTTTTTCATATAGTTTGAGATGAAAATATCTGATGTGGGTAACACATGACTTCCTTGTACACCTATTAAATTATAAATCCGTGGCTCAAACAGTGATACTGAATTTGGTTACTAGTTTCCGAAGATTACAGTAAAAACGACACTCGGCGTCCCGACATCCATCTATTGACACACACACACAAAAGCACTTGTTACTGGAGGTCCGTTATTCCGTTATTACATGTCGTTTTCTTCCAGTAGGTAACTAGTTTCCAAGAGATTTCTTCATGTTCCGTGACAGCAATAAAACTGTCAATATCACTGGAAAAAGCATTGGAAATCGACAGTTTCGACATTTTAAGTGGAAAAACCCACTTAACTAATATCTTATTCTCATGCTGCAGACTTGTTGATCTCACAAATGGGGAGGAAAACCAGTATTTTACGCTCATTTTTAACACTTAAAACAAGTAATAAAAATGTTTTGGATTGGAAATTGGATTGGAAAACAAATCGCGTTTGTAACCTTTATTACCGAAACAAATGTTTTCCCTTTTAATTTAAATATAATTTTTGATGTAAGCTTATTATGACCTTCAAGTAAAGTACCGTTTTCGGCTCACCAATTTTAACCAAAATATAGTAAATACATTTACATCAATATAAAAGTCCTATTTACCAAATTTGAGAAGTTTTACATTATACTTTAATATAATTTTTGATGAAAGTCTAATATGACCTTCAAGTTAAGTACCACTTCCGGTTTTCCAATTTAGACCAAAATCTAGTATGTTATTTAAATCAATATATAAATTATAAATACTAAATTTGAGATGTTTTGTATAGTATTTTAATATAAATTTTGATGGAAATCAATTATGAGCTTCAGTAAAGTACCACTTCCTGTGATCACGCAGTGACCAAAAGGGAGGTTCACAATTAGATTTTACAACAATCCTAAATACAAAATTACAACTTTCTACAGCTAACCGTTTTTGAGTTATGCGAGATACGAACGAACGCCACGACGCCACGACGAAACTAGTTAAAATGGATATAGGGATGGCCAAAATGGATATTTCCGTCGAAATCTGAAAATCGAAAATTTTCGCGATTACAATATTTCCTTTACTTCGTACAAGGAAGTAAAAATGGCATGGACACATGGATGAGTACCAGTTGTGATTGGCTGAGGTTGCTTCGTCTTCGATGGTGAAATGTAACCTACCCTATACCTTCGAAGGAATAGGGCGAAAACAGAGCCATATAGAACCATAGTGGGCAAAGAAAATTCCCTTGGTAAATTTCTCTTAGAATTATAATTTGGTTACTAGTGCAGGACTCTCCAATTTTCAGTAATATTTCAGCCTCCCATTAATTTTGAAAGAAGCTAATTCAGTTCTATAAGCTGCCAACTGTATGGTATCAAATCAAGAGCTTATTATTATTATTCGTACCTAATTTGATTTTTAAATTTTTCATAACATCCTAATTAATATAAATCCTTTATGCGCAATTGTAACATGTTATGGCTGTCCTGAATATGCGTTTATTGAAATATATATTTTCACCATTGACAAATATAAACTTAAAGGGGCATGATTTGCCACAGGGTTGCGTTTGGGACGATTTCCATGCGTCTTTTTAAGTGAGGAATGCTAAGTTGTCCATTTTAGGATCTGATTGGCAAAGGAAATTGTGATTCTGACTTAATGAGATATTGAAATTATTTACACCTTTCATAATTAAATGCGTGAAAAATGATCATGCCTCACAAGGTCTGCAGGAAGAAAGTGATGCCTTTCTCACTGAGATGTTAGTAGTGCAAATTTGGATGAAAGGAAAAACGTATAAATATTATAAATGGATCTTTCCTAATCCTCGAGAAAGCGATAAATCAAACAAGTATTCAGTTTTGTAAGGGTAGACATATGTAGGTGTGTATTACAAAACTTGAAGTTGGCCGAGTCAAGACTATCAATCAATCAAAAGTAAATAAAGAAATTTTAAAAAAGCATAAGACGAAAGAAAAGACATTTCATGCATAATCATGTTTCACTATTGTAAATGCTAATGTTTCACTATTAAATCTTCTTAATATAAATTTAATGCAGTTCCTGATGCATGCAATGTCATTAACTTAATTCTAGTTTTTTTTAGTTGTTTATTTATATGTTTTTTATTTTTTACAATTTACTGTTGAACTTACACTCTAATAGTGCATGCAGTGCAGTAATTATTTTTATATAGTTATTGGTTTATGTTTTTCTTCGCCATTCTCTTTTTTTATTTTTTTTTTATTTTGAACTATTGACTAGATTTTTAGTATGCATGCATTCATTCGCCTAATGGGGTTTCCAAATCAATAATCAAAATTGTACCACTGTTTTAGTTCTAGCCTCTTTTTTCTTGACGTCCCTCCAGCAATTGTAATACCTATGACCGTGTGAGCACAGTTGGAGTTCTGGCTGGGTGTATTCATGTATGTAGGTTTCCTTAACTGCTACCTGTTCACTTCCAAATTAAAAATATCATGAGTCCTATCGATGAAAATAAATATAATTAATATTAAATGAAATATCTCTATCGTCGTCAACAACTTAAAGAAAAAGAGAATTTTAAATTGATGATTTTGATCATAGCTTGGGAGATGTAAACAAAAAATTGTTCAACGATATGATAGTAGAAAATAGAGGGAATAGGGCATTTTGGTACAACTGTTCTCTTCTCTTCCTCCACTCCACTCTATTCACGATATTTTGATGGACTATTATCTCTATTTCGATGCTTCACTAGACTTGATTCGGAAGTCTACATGCAGTTATAAACGTCCTTTATTTTTAGCTAAGCAACGTATGCTCATAACAGAAATACTTCAACGAAGAAACGTGTCATGAAAGAGGGCTTACTTGCTAGCTAATGAGAAACGCTTATGTTCAACAGTTAAAAATTGGAACTAGTTTTCATATTAGTACTTATCTTGACACAGTTATTATGAGTACATGTTTCAATGAATTGGGGAAAAATAATAATAAAGGCCTGGGACAGACGGGGGAGATCGGCATGAGAGATGAGCATGTCATACAAAAAGGGTCTGCAGACAGTCTTCTGAGATTTTTCCTTCCGGCTATTTGGTTACTCATGCGTTATGTTCTCTTCATCTGAATGCCTCCATTTGAAAAATTGGAAAAATAAAAAAATCCATTGGAAAAATAAGAATTTTTATTAAATGGAATTCTCCGCCCTTCTACTACAGTAGATCTTTCTCATTCACACTGATCTCTCAGACCCATGTCCTCCAAATAAACTGGGCCTAAAACTAATTAATCGCTGCAGAAAAAAGTGGAGAAGTGATTAATTTCTTGGGGTGTATCCGATCAAAAATAAGAATTTTTATTCAACTAATTGTAATGCTGGCTTTGAGGTTGAGGTTTGAATTTGCAATTCGACTGGGTTATCCCCTCTCAGATTAGATTATTGATTGAAACTTAACAATCACCAAGAATCTTAAACATTTTAAATTATAATGCCCCTGTCTCGCTGTTTTTCTCTTTATCTGAATTCACTTCTTTTTTTCTTTTTACTTTTCTGATTGATTTGATTTTTGATTCCGTCTTGCCAATTTGGCAATACGAGTTTTGACAACAGTGATATACTAAACTGAGAATCGCAATTTTTGCCAATAAAATTCTTTCTCTTGTTATATAATGTTTGGTATAATTTATGTGGAAAAAAAAATCCCCCTTTGGTGATCATTGTGGTAGCAATTGTAAGCTGAGTTACAACCTCATATTTTTTAGGAAACCTCACATTCTAGAAGTTGTTCACATTGTTGTTGTTATTCGTTTTATTATCAACTGAAATACAGCTACAAAAAAACAAAACAATTTCTCGTGGTTTTAAGGCTACAGAAAATAAGTAAAACAATGAAACCTTCAACTCCACCTTCTGCCAAGGAAAGCTTCGGCAATTTTACTGTACTAGGATGTACCTGGGGGAAAGAAGGGAGAAAGCTGGTTTTGAAGAAATTTGGATCAATCAATCAATTTAATGGATCACGCAATACAAAAGAAAACTAGCTTTTTTGGAAACATCAATACGTACATTATTGGCAAAATATTATACCAGCACGGCATATAGGAGTATGATCAACTCAAGAATTTGTAGTCAGGTGATAACAAGTATATGTACCAAGTTCCTTCTGACAATCGACCTCAAGTCGTTCAAATGTTGGGCGGTCCTCTAACCACTCCAAGAAAGGGGGCGCTTGATTCATAGAGAATTTTTATTAAGGGGAAAAAACAATACAAGTTTTATCAAAATCAGTAACCTTGTCCTGAAGATTTGCTAATGAAATATTGATTTCCGCTTTTAAAATAAATGATGACCTCCCCATATAAAGGTAGGTTGCATCCATCCATACATTGTTTCATTTTCCGTGAGAATTTATACAATTCCTCCTAATAAACGCCTTCTACATGAAGAAGTGATGACAAAAAAAATTAATTTGTAATCATAAATATTTCATACCTATATTTATATGAATCGATGAGAATGACAACAGTACATGCCCCAAATCAGCTTTTCGAGGTGTTCGAAATAAAAGGTTTGGTTATCCGCTGAATCACTATCCTAAGCTTTATATCATGTTAATTGTATTAATAATATTGACAATTATTTTGAAACATTTGAAAAACTATGTGGTTATCTATACAACGGTGAAAATTCTACAAACAAATTATTCTCTGCTAATTTTGTTCGTTTTATTCATTTTCGGTGGTCTTCCATTCTTTAATCCTCAGGTAGACTTCGAGGAATAGATATGTAAGGTATTTCATCAGTTTTGCGACATCTGCTATATTTTATAGTTTTATATATTTTATAGTTCACAGCCGACGAGTGTTGCTAGTGCATTGTTCTTCTGATCAATGGCTAGTTCTATAGGTTTCAACCTGTAAAAAATGGCCAATATTGGACTTGTACTTTTCTCATTCTCACCGTTTCATATATGAATTTAAGTTAAATATAAAACAATTTCAGATTAATATAAAAGCAACATCAGACAAGTTAGAAAATTATAATAACTAAAAAATTTAATTTAAAAATAATAACTTACTTGTAATGGACAATACAGAATCCGTTGTGAGCAATTGTCTCTGCATTACAAAGTTCTATTTGCAAGTAATAAAGGAATACTAATACTCCCTTAAAAAAAAAAAAATCCTAAATAATCATAGGAATAATATTTGTTTAATCATAAAAAAAATTAAATTGAAAATATTTGGGTAGCTAATCGATAGGGTCTAAGTCACATTTGACTAAATTAATAGAAGGAAATGTCAGAAAAATTGAAGTTTACTGGAACATCAGAAGTAAATTTTTTCTAATTTTAAATATACATCCCTGGTTTGGAAGAAGAGTGCCACAATATAAAAAAGTGGAATTTTACAGAAGAAGCGTTTGAAGTTTGCCAATTTAGAAATATATTATATACCGTCCCTAACTCACTTTAAAACATCAAGTCGGACATTTTTTTTAGTCAATACTATTTACATTTTTTGTTTAAAAAAAAAAAGGCTAATCTTCATTTTTTGATCATTTAACTATGAAACATGTATTAAATTGTGGCAGCATTTCATAAAATATCTGATGTGTACACCGCATGACTTCCTTGTACGCCTATTAAACTATAAATTGGTGGCTCAAAAAGTGATCCTGAATTTGGTAAATAGTTTCCGAAGATTGCAGAATCTCAAAAACGATCTCGGCATCCATCTGTTGAAAGGCGCACACACACAAGCTCTTTTTTCTGGAAGTCTCATTCCGTTATTATAAGTCGTTTTCTTTCAGTAGGTAACAAGTTCCATGAGATTTTTTCGTGTTCCGTGACAACATTAGAACTGTCAATGTCAGTTCCAATGCTTTATATTGGAAATCGAACGTTTCGACATTTTAAGCGGAAGAACCTACTTAACTTATATCTTATTCTCCTGCTGCAGACTTGTTCAGCTCACAAATGAGGAGGAAAACAATTATTTTACACTCAATTTTAATACAAAATATTAAAAATGTTTAATTAGATTGGGAAAAAAATCGCGTTTGTAACCTTTATTACCGAACCATATCATCTCTGCATTTAATTTTAATATACTTTTTGATGTGTTTATTATGATCTTCAAGTAAAGTACCTCTTCCGGCTCACCAATTTTAACCCAAATATAGTAAATACATTCATATTCATGTAAAATTTTAGATGTTTTACATTATATTTTAATATAATTTTTTATTGTGACCTTCAAGTAAAGTACCGCTTCCAGTTTTCCAAATTAGAGCAAAATCTTGTATGCTATTTAAATCAACATATTTGTTATAAATACTAAATTTGAGAAGTTTTGCATTATATTTTAATATAACTTTTGATGGAAATCAATTATGACCTACAGGTAAAATACAACTTCCGGTGATCATGCAGTCACCAAAAATGGAGGTTCACAAATGGATTTTACAAACATCCTAAATACAAAATTTTAACTTTCTACAGCTAACCGTTTTTGAGTTATGCGAGATAGGCAAGTACGAAAGTACGTACAGACCTTACGTCGAAACTAGTCAAAATGGATTCAGGGATGGTCAAAATGGATATTTCAATGCTTCCTTTACTGCGTACAAGGAAGTAAAAATTAAAGTAAGTTGTTAATGCGGTAAATGCTGAGACTAAAAATCTGACATTTTTTCTCAAAAAATTACACATGAATGGCATCTTAAATATACAGTTGGCTAAAGAAAAGAAAACAAAAATTTTCTTATTGTGGCACTCTTCTTCCAAACCAACGATATGTGTGTAAATTGCTTCCTATCTTCTTACATCTAATTAATGTGTGTATATATATATTCCAAAACACAAAGCCTCAAGTCACTAAAATACCGGTAACCAACTAACCACTCAACCAAACAATAGACACAGGTTAATTTTTACATAGAAGTCCCCTAAGTGTTTTCTTTAACCATGTTAATGGTTGATAACCTATTGTGTCTATTGTTTTGACCCGATATTTAGGGCTGAATGTCCATTGAGATATTAATTAATTAATTATTAATATTCCTGACGTTAGTAATTTTGAATTGTTCCCCTTTCTTTCCGGATGGGCATTGTACATATATATATATATACAGGCACATTCACGAAACTAATCAATACAATATCGTTTTTAATAAACGGCCAAATGGAATCATAGTAATGCCCTTACCAATTTTTCCTTCATGTCTGAGAATACTCCTCTTGTGAACTGGTACACTGGGTAGGGTTTTACTTTCACTGGTGAAGATGTGCGGAGCCAAACTAGATAGATAGATGACCACGCTCTATCTCCAAGGATACCAACATCCTCTTGCAGAGATATTTCAACAGTAGGATGACAATCTTATCACTCAACACGGGCTTCTTATCACATTTCATAAATAACACATTGTTACAGAAAAATTCACGGATTCGTAGTTTCCTCATAAAATGGCATTTAAAACATTCCAAAGAAAAAAGACGGTTTTGATGTTGTATATTTTTATTCTTATGAATGGGTTTTGGATAATTCAGTCCATCTAGGTAGCAACTGATTGACGTTTAGAAATTTCCCTTAAAGTAGTATCAATATTTGAAGTCACTTAGATGAATTTCTTTGTATGTGTATGTGTGTAAGTATTTTCCTTATAATTTATTACAATTCTTTTACATGATCCATGCCCTAACGAACCTACTACATGTATAATTTTTTTAATATTTTATGTTAAGTTGCGTGGCGACCAGGGCTTTATTTTTGACCCCAACATGTGGCTTATATAGGGGGCAAAAAATAAAACCAGAGTAATATTATTTTTTAATAACTAAACTTACAATAAGGCGGCTAGAGATTCATTTATCGGAACTACAAAAGTATAAAAACTCGCAAACGTAAGAAAATAGGCTACTGGCTGATTTGGGAGGGAACGAGGGAGCGCCTGGTAAAATCTCGCCCTGGTCACCTATAATCCACGCGACGGCCCTCTGTAGAAATTACTTATGATATGAAATAAAACAATATAAAATTAATATAGTAAAATAACATTAGATAGCGTAGTAGATATATTATATCTTAGCTCATTCAATATAACACTTGAAATAACATAATGTGAAGTATAAATTATACTATTCTCAATAACTAGCCTTCTAGGATAATATTATTCTATCCTAAATATTATAATATACTCTAATATGAAAAGCAATACTATATTTTCAAGTATAATTATAAAATTATCTATATTGTATAGTAATAAATATAATTGTTACGCATAACTAGATGTTTGGTTTTATCATAGGCGTAGTGTGCTTCTAAGTTTTGGAAGTGACACGAATTAATTTCAGTTAGGGCCCTCCTCAGCACATTGACTATCGGTGGTCCTTAACATAAGAAATATTTTGATTTTTTTGAAAAAGTGAGAATTTTTTTTTTTTTATATGTTACTACAATTTTAACTCAACTTCTATTAACGTTTTAATTTATTCCAATGTCAGGTGTTTCCTCTCCCCCGACGCTGTACAAATGGGATTAACTATGGAATTAACAAAGCATTCCGGATTAAAAAAAATAGTTTGAAGTAACACAGTAAATTAACTAAATAATTGAATTTAATTAATGTATGGGCATAAATATAAAATGACTAAATCAACGAAATACATTCGGTCAATTTTAGTAATTATATAATATAGCTGAGACAATTAACATAGTATCCTTAGGAAGAGTTTGTATATTTAATAGATTTTACAGATTTCATGCAAAAAATGTAAGTTAACGGTATCATAATTGAATCGTTTATTTCAAGTGTTCTGGAAACAAAGATAAACAATCATATGTGATATCACTTGTCGGGTTTCTGCATTTAACGTAATATTTACTGAAAACTATAACTTATAAAACGGAAGGGTAGATGACGGGTTTCTGCGCAACAGTGTCCCTTTAATAGGTCAATTAATAGGTTTATGGAATAAACGATTCAATTATAGTGACTTTAGGTTTTAGCCATAGTAAACGTCAATGATACATAAAAGAAAAGGATGCGAAAAAAAATTGTTAGCGAATAGAAAACGAAATAAATTTAAATAAAAATAATGACAACAAAGTAAAAAATAAAATTGAATTATGTTCCACTATGTATAAAATGTTGAGTGGTCTTCATTCCTGTTCGTCATCCGTATTTTTATATTTTCTGGTACAGGCCAACTGCCCCTCATATATCGTTATAAAATTGGAATATATGTTGGATGTTTGTGGAGTATGTCCGTCGCAGTAGCATGTTGCTGTATTCCTCAACCGAAACTGTTTCAAATAATGTTTAGTTTAAACATGAATATACATGTTTTTATATTTTAAATTATGATCTGATCTCACACCTAAGGGTGCAAGCAAGTTGCATGTATCCATGTAAAAAACAAAACAAAAAAACCTCTCTAGTTTCCCTCTGGCTCGTCGGAAACTTGAACAAGGAGCCTAGGTACTTTACTATTTCCATTTTATCTGTAGGAGTTGACAGTATGTTATTTCATCTGGTTGTCGTGTTTCCATTGGAGATAGGGTGCTCTCGCACCGAGGTCATTAAGTATGCCCACTCATGTTCTTGGTGTAAGCATACCCTAACACCAACGGAACAAAATGCGGTAACCGATTAACGCTCAGGCAGTGTAGGCACTTACCTGGTGCATCGATCAAACTTTTTTGGTTGACTCTACATTGAAAAAAAGTTGGCACAAGCAAAAAAAATACTAGCCTCTCGTTTTATTGTAGGTATATTGCGTTTTCTGACCTCCCAACCTCAATATCTCTTCGAAATTAGACTAGCTTTGCAAATTTGGGTATATCTTTGAAAAATTGATGAAATAAAGCAACTTTTTTTAATTCCCCAAGATCTTAAAAGTAGCTAGAAAATTCATTCTGTGAGATTCAACCTAGCATTTCAGAAAATTATTCGTTTTTACTTGTTTACTTTCCTGTTATGATATTATGACTTATGATTGCTGTTATGATCGCTTGACGAAGCAATCATTGGCATAATGATATTTTTCTACATATTGGTGGATGGTGTCTAATAAGAAATTCCAAAAATGTTGACAAAAGTTGAGAAATGTTCAGTTACAGCAGAGAAATTTGGACTTTTATAAGAAGAACGTGATTTTATTCGAAAACCGATTAAAAATCATATCTTGAAAACGGAAGGAAATAAATTTTAAATTGAACGGAATAAAAAGGTGCGATTTGCGCAGCATAACTAGATTTTTGATGGACTATCTCTCCCTTAATTACTGACATTTCTTTCTGGGTCATCCTGTATAGAATTGTATGCAATAAGATCTTGTAACATGTTGTTATACTGAAATCGAAACAATTTATCCATGGTACACTAACAAGGGGAGTTCACGGTGTGTCCGCCGCCGATTTTGATCAGCATTTTTTGGGTGATTCTACATTGAAAAAAAGTTTACTCATATCTTTTCGTTTTATCCAATGGGCCTTTTATAACACAACTATAAATATTATTGTAGACAAAAAAAGTAATATTAAATACCCGAGGTATACGCATATCACTCGGAAGCAATTCTGGGTTCGTGACCATGTGCATATTGTATAAAATGTCTGATATTTAGTATGACTTTTTCTTATTTTTATGTCTAGAATAATATTTATTATAACAGTGTTGTAAATGTGAAATATTTACTATTTCTTGATCACATATATTGTTTTTATATTATGGATATATACATGGATAAGAATCTTTTAGGCCGTATTTATCTGTAATATAAAATCATTATTCGTGATCCAGAAATAGTAAATTTTAGTGATTCAATTTTTTAAAACGAAATAATTGAATTTTAGAGCGACCTGAAGTGTATGTTGACTTGTATGGAATGATAACGGTATTCTTTACAGAGTCAAGTATATTGACAGAATTTTTTTTATTCAAAACTGGTGTCAGATTTGGTTTTATCCCTTTGAAAAAACCCTATATTCAAATTTTTGAGCGAATCTAAAAATAAAAATTGTTGGCCTAAACATTTTGTCAAGGGTCTTCCCTTCAAATGTTTTTAAAGATTTAAATAATCGCTTATAATTCAGGAACCCTCTTAATAATTCAAACCAAATTTGGGGTATCGGTTAAGGTTATTGTGCTGAATCCAAATTTGTAATAATTTTTGATTAGTTAATTTGTAATTTGTAATTTGTAATCGTTGAGGCTAGTTCACCTTAATAATTTAAACACATTTTTAAATTTATTTGACAAAAATCAATAATTTTTTTATTTTTATATTTTTCCTTTAATATACTCTAAAAAACAAATGTTTAGCTGAAAAAAATCATGCCGATATCATTCTCCAAACACGAGATACGAAATAAAGCTTTTATTGAGCTCCTAAAGCCCATTGGATGAAACGGAAGGGTATGAGCCAATTTTTTTTCAATGTAGAATCACCCGAAAAATGTTGATCAAAATCGACGACGGACATACCGTGCACTCCCTTTGTAAGTTGAATAAGACGAGGATTTCAAGTTTAGGTCTGAAATAACTTAGAAACCCTACGTCACCATTATTGACAAATAACCCCATTATTGACCCTAAGTCACCATTAGATCAGAGTCTTGAAAAAAAACATTCAGAATTTGACAAAGTTATTTTGATTTCTACAATTCGAATAATTTATCTTTATGAGGGAGATATCATCGTGAGGTTACAGATATGCTCTTTTTATTATCAATTCCCCACATCCTTTTGTCGATACACGTGGAATGTGAATAACATTTTGATTTTTAATTGAGGCTATTATTTTTTAATATAGTTCTTTCTTTGAATATTCTCAATTCCTTTAATATTTAAAAATACAAATGGAGGGATTTATATTGAGTAAACTTTTCGGATAAAAGTTACTAATTTTTTTTTAGAGGAGCGTTTAACGTCCTTTCCTATACCTTTTAAGACAAGTAGAACGGATTATTCCTACAGGTTACCAACCTATTCTAACCAGAATAGATCGAGATTCATTCCATGGACCCGCCACGAAATAAATTTCAACCCGTCTAGGCCGGATTTGAACCGACGCACAGTGGTCAAACAGTACGAAAAAATTAGAATTTTGAATATTAAATATTGAAATGGAAATTGTTCTAATACAAACTATACTGGTTGGTAGCATTGGATCCGAGAGATTAGCCAAGATTGTTTACACTAGTATTTTCTCTCATTATGTATTAATTCATCAGTGAGAACAAAATTTCTGCTAAAATGGAAGGTACTAAAGTTATGCAACAATGACAAAAACAAACTTTGATTGATTGAATATTAAAGTAAATTAAAGAAAGTAAATTATAGCGCAAAATCGATTTTTAAAAAAGGTGTAGAAATTGTTGGACAGGATTGGATGCCTTGTGGCTGTTGTATTTATATTCTAAATATTAATTTTTAATACAACATATCATCTGCGAAAACCGTTTTATATTTTGTACAGAGAGTTCCGGTCAACTGAAATACTCGAGTCTGTTTGTGAAATGATTTGGCTTAAAAAACAATTGAATATCAGAATATATTGTTGAATAAATGCAAACTGCGTTATGTGTGCTAACTTTGTCTCTGGTTGATGAATGAAAAATTAAGAAAAATTGACTTAGTGATGTGATAATAACTTTTTTTTAATTTTTTTCTTTCATCAGCCAGAGAAAAAGTTAGCACAAATGACGCAGTTTGCATTTATTCAACAATATCCTGTTATTCTATTAACTATTTTTAATAGTTTTTTAAGTCAAATCATTTCACAAACAGACCCAAGTATTTCAGGTGACCAGAACTCCCTGTAGCAAAAATAACACTGTGTTTGTTTTCGCAGATGATTGTAATATAAATTAGTCAATTCATTTAGAATACAAATATAACAGCCACAAGATCCAATCGTGTCCAAAATTTCTATACCTTTTTTCAAAATAGATTTTGCGTACAGTGGTCCAAAACGGCAATCTGAAGGGACAAAATTCAAAATATGAACTAACATATGAGTCGTTTATTTCCAAAATGAACCCTAATCATCATTGACAAATTTTCAGGAAACGGGAAAAACTATATTTTCTATTCCAATAGCGACATCAAAACCATTTTTTTTTGTTTAAATAAAGTAAAAAAAACTTCATTTGTAGCACATATTTTCAGAAATCCTTGATTATTTTAATATTAATTAAAGAGTATCTAAATTTCAATAAGGCCGGGTTTGGAACAAATTAAACTTCAAGGCCGGTTTTGGAACAAATAAAATTGATTAGGGTTCGTTTTGGAACGAAAAAAATTATTGACATTGAACTTCAATAATTTTATATTTCCTGTGTTATAAAGGTGCTATAAGATCAATTTATTTACTATTTTTATTCGAATGAAAAGTTTAAAAAATGCTTTTGAATAATTTATTTTTCAAAAATACTTAAGATAAACGTAAAACAAAACGTACTTTTTTTAATTAGACTAAACATCAAGGGTATTAATAGAACAACAAAAAATATATCACAATAAAAAATATATAAAATAATATTACCCCTTATATATTTAAGTTTCAAAAACAAAAACAGTATTCAGTAAACAGATTATAATAGTTCGTCAAAAATTATTTCAGCAGCTAAAATGTGCTTTTCTGTGAAATAATTAAAATTTGTGTCATTATCAGGATTTCGGTATATTCACATTTCTCACGTCTCTTTCATCTGATATCATTAAATTATTTATTTTTTGGCTTCTTCGCAAAATATAAAAAAAACCTTTACGAAGCACCAAACGAAAACATCGACAGTGAGTGATAAAGAATTGTAGGTTGAAACATTTTGATAAGGTTAAATCATCTGAACGGACAAATTTAAGAAAATTCGAAAAATGCTTTATCAACCACAGAAAAACTACGCGAATTAAAACAATAAATAATTAATTTACAGTATTCAGAAAAAAAAAACGCAGAAGAGAGGACCACCTATTGATTGATTTGAAAATTAGGGTCCCTTTTGGAAAGAAAATAATGATTTATGTCCCACTTTACTGTGGTTTGAGGCACGGTTCGGAATGAAATAAAGTTGTAATCTAGGAACATTCTGGAACAAAATAAAGTATGGTTTTGAAAATTGACGTATTTTTAAACCACTTTTTCTAATATTTAGGCTCGTTTCGGGAAAAAAAAAAACAACACCATCTAATTCCTTGGGTGTTTTAACATACGAATCAATATTTATCTCAATTTCCGAAAAAATCAATCAGGGTTCATTTTGGAAATAAGCGACTCATATATTGTAATATCTTATCAGCAGTAACAAGGCTTGTTTGAACTTGCTTATTTAGTTGCCACCGCTGAGCCCTGGGCAAGTGGTGACATGTCAAATCTTGAAATAACTCTCGGCAATTACATGCTCTTTTTCAGGCTACTAAAGAATTAAAATCTACCATCCTGATGAGGAATTTTTCGTTGGCTTTTTTTGTCATGGAAGTGTCAAATGAAAGTATTTACTATTTTCTATATGAAATATTTTAATTCATAGTAGCAATTTAACTAAGAAAATTTTGAATATTTTTTTCATATAATGTTCATCTATAATTTCATATCTATTTTTTTTTCTACGCATTCTAATCTACAAAAATTATATGCGCATAAAGTTTCTCGAGTCGGGTTTTGATGGAGGGAGAGAGAGGGGAATCAGAAAACTCATTGTATTTCCGTTTATTGTGAATATCTCAAAATTTCTGAGGTTTATCGCAAACCATACCGTATACAAAATTAAATTACTTAAAACCTTGATAAAAATGATTCTGTATTTTTTTTTTTTAATCAATGGCTACGAAGATATTAAAATGGATAAAAATCACGAAATTCCCCCTTTCAGTCAAAATTGCTTCAAAATGCATGAAATGGAAGTTTTTAAGGGAAATAATACCACCTCGAGATTGAATTTGTTTGTTTAACATTTTTTATTGTTTAAAAAATAAATAATAATCAAAAGTTTCTTTTTTTTAATAATTCTAAAAATAAATAATAAATAGTTGAAACTCGCAACAAAACAATATTTGATATCAATCAATTAAGAATTTTGCTTTATTGATGTTATGTTTAGATACTTAGATGTTAGAATGTACTTAATTTGTAATTAGTATTAAACATATTATATATTATAAATTAGCGTCAAATTTTGGTGGTCGAGGGAGAGGAGGCAAGAAAAATCATTTATTTGCAGTTTTTAATATCACAAAATCTAAGATTTAATTTGAGAAGACATACAAAGGGAGGTACAGGAGGGGAGAGCGATAAGGGTTGACTAAATAAAATTTATTCAGTAAAAACTACTGTTGTAAGAATTACCATCTTCAGAAAAAGAAGAATCAACTGGTTCATTTTAGATTAATGCATTTGTTCAGCGGAAGAAGATGAATTCAGCAGCTAAAATATCTAAGGAGATTTCTTTATGTTATATTTATTCCGATTATTCATGAAATTTTTATATTATTATTCTTGATAACCTATGTAATCTATACTCTGTTAACAACAAAAAATCTAATTAATACAAATTTTTATTAAAATCTTGAATTTCTTATTATCTTCATGTCTGAGGATATTTATTAAATCGTTTTAAATTCAGTAACAACATGAAAACTATTAAAAAAATATATTATAAAATTGATATCCGACAAAAACCATGAAAATTGAGCCATTAATTGTATTATATTAATTTATTAATAGTAAAAAGATTGTAGTTTTGGACCGTCAGACGAATTTATAGGTTTCTTGGACATCGGGTCTAACTTACACGTAAAATTCTGCGGATGACTCAAAATTTGTCAGAGTTGTTTGAGGGTGTAGAATTTGAATTCAAGCCATTTGTTTGATAACATGAATACAATAAAAGAAATAAATTAAAAAAAAAAGTATTTTTTTAATGATCGGTTCAATTAATTATACACGCTCGATTTTTTTTTTTTTAATTCAAGTTGTACAGATGAAATATTACATTTACATAGCATTCTGCACACTTCTACAGCACCTCCTAGTATAAAATAATTATAGTTTGGAATGAAATAACTATTTACTTTTTCATTTCTTTATTTTTTAAGGGATTTTCAAATTCACTCTTAAATTCATTTTCTGAATGTAAATTTCTCTCTTCCTGCCACATTTTTTTTTTCTTATTACCGAAAATATTTAAAAATAGCAAAACTCACAAGAGCATGGTCGAACTTCCTTTGATAAAGGCACTGGGAAATTTTACTTTTAATGAGGTCGCAATCTTGATAGGATGGAATCAGAATAGATTACCAAAGTGTTAAATATGTCCCTACTATTATCGATCATAGACTACAGAAGATCTATTGGAGCTAGTAAAGTTAAACCTCCCTTCTCATAAATACTATATCTACTATAAATATTTCCACATTTTTCGTTTACTAAAAAAAGTATAATATTACATTCGGGAAATACCAACATTTTGAAACACGGTAACCAGTTCTGTTCTCAGATTGGTATACTTAAAACTGGTATTCTACATATATATTATTATTTATTATTATATATTTTTTATTTATTATATATATTATATATTATTATATATTATATATATATATATATATATATATATATATATATATTATTATTATTATTTATTTATTATATATATTATTTTTCTTTTGTCAATATGACTTTAACTAAGCAATTTCTGTTTATAAATTTTATATTATAAAATTATAATGATTGTATAAGGGTCATTTTCATTAAAAATGGTGCTTTGATGCCAGGGTTCTACGTGTGGCTGTCAAAGGAGAACCATTTATGTTTATTGGCCTCTATTGGTTGCATATTATAGAGTAATCAAATATAGTCAATATGGTTCATTAATTGTTAATTTAAATTGCTTGATACCGTTAAAAAAAAGTTAAAATAACCTCCATTAAGTTACCGTCCTAAAGCTAAGTTGTAAATTTGAAACTCACATGGAAATGTTGAAAATGAAGATATGAAAAGTCTTTTTCCCAGTATTGTTTTGTTATTAGCTGCTATATTAGCGGAAAACGATGACAAATTTTGTTTAAAATACATTTTAGATTTTCATTGATGAGGCCTCTCACTTGTATGGCGAGCCATTATATGTTGTTTTAAGTCACTCTGTGTAAGTAATTAATAGTCACAATGGGGACATTGATAAGACCTCTCATTTGTATGACGAGCCATTACATGCAGATCTAGATTATCATTAGAAATTGAAGTTGTATCCGTGAATATATTTATCAGGTTACCTTTTTAATATGACCAACTTTAGTGAGAAGCTAAAGGAGGATTCGGAGAAGGGAAGGGGTAAAAATCGTTCTATGGAGACCAGGTGTTGTTGTTGGTGAATGTCGCAATTCGATTCTCGACTCAACCGTTAACATGTGATCCTTTCCATGAAAATGTGATGAGTATTATTTTAATACTCCACTACGTTACCATTGTTTTTCTTGAAGTTATTTAAGTTATTCGTTCTACATATTGGAAATGTGGTCGTCATGGACAGGATTTTCTCAAGTTAATTACGTTTGATAATTAATTGAAGTAAACAAGTTAACTGTGTAAAAAACAAGAATAATGTAAAGGCATTTTACTACATAAAAAAGATTTTAGCTTAATATTTATTTTTAAACCGCTAATTTCTCGCCTGCCGTTTTATCAGATTATGGGAATAGACTTCAGCTGAACAAATGGAGAAAAAATGGCTTCAGTTAATAGAAATATTGGCCAGTAAACTAATGGAGTTTCTCAGCTAAATAAAATCAATCAAAATTCTAGGAAAATAAATTTGACAAATCAGCTTCATGAAGGTGTTCTCAAATATTGTTGTGAAATGCAAAGTTGACTCAGACCGTAGTTACGAAAAATAATTTCTGAGAAATTCTATCTTGCTAAGATTTCAAAAGCGCCACTTTATTTGAAAATGACCCATAAATATTTTCGTTAATATTATAATAGAAATAGTATTGTAAACATTGAATTGTTCATAAATTGTATTCCTTTTCACCTAGTCAAAAACGACATATTATTGTAGTAAAATATAACTATGTACAAACACAAGAGGTCGTGGTGGCCGGTAGTGTTGAGCCATCACCTTATTGATTCATTAACAGTGCCTAAAGGCTCAGGCACTCAGAGCGCGATCTGCGATCTCAGCCCGCAGCGAGTTGACGGTCTAATGAATTACTATTTACTGCACTATACATGTCACACAGAAGGCAATCTATCTAAGCGAGCCAGTCTTGATCTAGCCCGGCAGCGATCTATTTCTATACAGTAAGAGCGATCTAGAGAGACGGCAGATCATCGCGGTAGATCGCATTCTGTGTGCCTGAGCCTCATTTCTGCCCAGCACTCACTATTAGGTTTAAGCAAGAAAATAGGTCTTAATAAAAACAACAACAAAAAACGTTGTTTTCCTTCCTTCAAATTTAACCTGATATAAAGGTATTATATTATATATAATATAATTATATATTATATTAACGCGAATATAATGATGAAAATTGCTGGGCATGACGGGGAAACGATATTAGTTTGTACTATTGCAATCAAACTTCCAAATTTTAACTTTTGATTTTATTTCCCAATAAGTGGCGCCCTAGCAGACTTGTAGTTACTAAATTGATGTCTTAAAATTATCGGCCACCACGGCCTCAAGCTTCTTATTTATTGTTCCAATTTTCAGTTTGATTTAAGTTATTTTGTTACTCCGTAAAACTATTTTTCTTTAGCTATCAAAAAGTCATCAAGGCACCAAAGTATATCAAATATTGGCTACTCTACCTGAATCTAGATGTTACCCAATATAATCCATTTGAAGAATAAAAAATGATTCTACCAGATTCAGTTTATATTGCTAAAAAATCAAATGCTTAAAATTCTTAGTCCTTGTACGTCCAAAGAGATTTTGAGATCAAAACATGGAGCAGGAAAACAATATTTTTTTATGAATAATCGAATGAATTGATTTGAGACATAGAAATTAGATATTGTATAAGAAGATAAATTTATTAGAGTTCAATAATGAGTATATCTATCTTAAAGTTTAATTAATTTAGAGTGTGCCTAAGACAACTCTTATGAATTTAAAAATTCATAACGATTGGAAATACTGTCTTTACCATTAAGTAATGTATTTAAAAGTGTTTGTGTGTTTTATATAGGTAGACTACTTTCAGTATGGCTGGTCCCCAGGAGAAGTTAGACCAAACATCTCTTTGATAGGGGAGGACCAAAGTTGAATGACTCGTAAAAAGGCTAAATTATTATTATTATCTCATATGGTATGAATGGTTTCTTACAGCCCTAACACCTATTACCCTTGAGTGTGGCAGATTTTATTTAATTGGCAGATCTCAATAAAACTAAAATAAAAATTGTTATTATTATACATAACACTTTCCTATTTCCTAAGCTTGGGATTGAAAATTTTTAGTTTATTGACCAATGCATAAGTTTTAATTGACGATTCACAACTGCTATATGTTATTCTTATATTTACCTTGTTACTGCACACTGATAGAAGGAGACATTAATAGATTGAAGACCCATTGAAAATGCTGCAATATTTAAACAATAGCAAATTGTTCAAAAAAATAATCAATACAATTCATCTATATGATTTGACAACTTTCTCAATATTTTTGACACTATAAGGGTTAGTAAATTATTACACGAATAATAAATTTATAAGAAAATAAACTCTCAATAATGGACATATCTACTTTCTGCTTGAAACATTGCCTTATGCCTTCTATAAAGTTTGTTACATAAGGTGTCAACATTAAAGGTTTTCTAGGACAGTTAATTCTTCTCTAGACATGTTAGTTAACAATATCCTATTCACTTCTTACTGAAGGGTAAAGGAAAAAATATTATATCTACTACTTAAATTTTCTTTTCTTAAAAGAAGTCTAGTCTTTTAATATTATCAACATTGTAAATTAACAAAAATAACTTCCACTACTATCCATTTTTTATTAATTTATTCACTACAATTTTTCCCTCGATATGAATAAAAACATATCAATAATTAAATGTGAAAATGAATATCTTCTTTTTGAATAATTTATTTGAAACATGTTTTGTGGTTCTGCACCATCTTCAGGACTACACTACAATACAATATTAATGACCTTAATTATTAGTACCTTATAATATATATTTATTATTATTTTTTCATGAATATAGTTAGTTCAATTATTATTATATTTATCTAGTATATAATTTTTATTGTATTCAAATATTTTTCCATTATTGCATCAGTCACTCCTAATTCATCACATTCTAATTGATAATCAGTGTATATTATAATATACTAATAATTAATGACCATTTAACATTGTACTGTAGTATTATTATAGTAACATTGTATGTAGCCCTGAAGTTGGGACAGAACCCTGAAATGTTGACTTTGTAATGTAATAAGTTTCAAATAAATTATTCAATTAAGAAAATATTCTTTTCACATTAAATTATTGATATATTACAACAATTATATAAACAAATCATACATATTCATAAAAATGATTAATAAAGTAATTTTGTAGGAAAACAATATAAATGTACTTTTCTAAGCGTGCCATTTTCTTTTTTTGTGGAGCAGTTTAATTTATTATAGGATTGAACAATAAAATATATTTACCCACTTGTTTGCACGTCAAAACCTCTTTTCCACCAGAAAAAGATTATATATTTTAAAAAAGGAAAAATAATATCTTTGACTGATGAAATCGGTTTCATTTATTTGTTTTTAGTTAGTAACAGAACAAGACACATCATTTTCAAAGTAGTTTTACAACATATAATTGCTAATGCATTACATTATAACTATACATAAACATCAATATCTACTAATGAACTGACATATTAGTCAGCTGACACTATTAAATAAAGGTATTAGTAGGATATGTATGTTAATGGTTTCAAAGGTTATCAAAATATTAACAGGTACATAAATATCCACCTTTCAGTCTTTTTTTAGGTGCACAATACATCCTGCTCTCTTATGTACAAAAATAACTAAAATAAAAATGTATTCAACAAGTAATCAATTAATAAATTATTATTAATATTTTTTTTTGTAGGGAAAATATAATCACTGTACAATCTACTGGTCACATATTCACAACTCCATTTCTAAAATATGACAATAATCAGAATAGTTTTCTACGATTTAGTACAAAAGTTATACAAAAGGATGACATTTAAATTCTATATATTTTTTTCTTTTTTAAAATCATTGATGCCTTTACTAGGAGTAAAGATAAAATTCATACTTTAGGCCTTCTGCATCTTTAAAAGGCTACCCAAAAATTCGAGATTTTTTTTCACCATTAAATATTATTCAGAATAAAATTGGATAGAACTTTTTTTCTTCAAATCCATAGATAAATAGATATTATTTCCATTGAATAGCATAACATTATATCAATAAAATAAATTAACTAATCCCTATAATTTGCTCCACTTAGAAATGAGATCAAAGTAGCCGACCAATTTGCATGTACATATATGTGTAAGATGCTAGATAAATTACAGACATTTATTATCATAATCACAAAGAAGTTTAAATAAAATCTTTCTACTATTTGAATTGGTTGTTAATCCAAAAAGAATTTAATGCATTTGTTTATGTCACACACATTTGATCAAAAGAGTATCAACTGAAAAAATTTATAATTTATTGTTTATAAATGAATATTCACAAACATATAAAACAGAGATTTATAAATATTCTGGGTAATCAATATCTAAACACCAAAGTATCAAGAATCAAGTATCAGTTTTATTACAAGGCAAAAGAAATTACTGATTTTTAACAATTTTTGTATCCATTAGTAAATTTATTTTTTGCATGTGTTATATCATCATTATTTTTTTTTTTGTCAAACGGAGGAAGTGATCAATGCTTCAATGAAGGCCTGCAATATGTTTTGATTCATAGCAGTGATCAGAGCCACCCATAAGGCCGGAATGTCCAACAACTTCCGGGCGGAGCCCGATCCTTAGTGGGTCCTGAGTGCCTGGGAGACGGCTTATCACAATTTTTTAAGTATACTTTTATTTTATTTATTATTTTAAGTAATTTGTTGATAATATCGAAAGTCACAACTTTTGAAATAACCAAAGTCAATACTCAGTCATGGAGTTGGTTAATTATGAATATAAATGTCACCGATTGAATTAACAAAATTATTAATTTTATTCAATCAGAATAAAAGTTAATGGAAGGTTCTTTAATCTGAATAACAGAATAATCAAAGTTGGTTTACTTATTTTATATTTATATATATTTATATATATATATATATATATATATATATATATATATATATATATATATATATATAAGTTTTTTTTAATGGATGATGCTGATTATTTCATCATATGAAAATGTAAATCATATCTCTTAAGTAAACTTAATAATTAGAAAAAACAATTTTGTATAACAAATGAGTTCAATAGAATCGAAAAGATTTTAAATTTTTTCATTATTTATGAAAGTGGAGATGTAGGGTTTTGCAAAAACGCACCACAATTCTAAATGAGAAAGTCCTGAGGCAATCTTCTTTTCAGAGGCCTCGAAGGATTATCAGGGATCGAAGAGGAAGCAAGGTCTGAAACTTATTGGTTTGAGTGGGAAAGGAGTTTTTCATGGAAGGAAAGGTACATAGCTGGTTCAGGCCAAAACTTGGAATATTAATTAACTTTTTTATCATCAATAATTAAAAATGTATTATTTAAAATGTTTAATTGTAAATAATATCTTGTTAAGCAATTGTTTTATCTAAAAAATTTAAGTTCAGATTTTTTTGGTGACTATCAAAATTTTCATGCTACCACCACTAAGCTTCATATTATCAACTTCTCCAAAAAAGTTGGGTCTAATTTTTTAGTTAGTATTCTTCATGAATTATTTATATTTGTTATAAATGTTTAATATAAATTATAATTAATTTTAATACTATTAAAAATAACACTATGTTTGTAAAATCATTGATTCGATAATACGACTTATACACGAGTATCATTGTAATTGTAATGTATATTAATAATTTTTATAAGTAATTGCAATTTATCAAAGTATTTCATACAGCGATCCTTAAATGATATGAATTATTCATTTTCTCAGCTACAAACTAGCCTCTTGGGAAGACCAATGATCATTTAGTGCATAGTTTTGCAAAACTATAGGGATGTTAATCGCTAAATAAAAAATTCAGCCTTATATTCTTATTTTTCTTCATTATTTCAAGGTATATTAAAAGTATTGATGAAAAATAAATATTATTCAAGTTTTTTTTTTTTGTTGTGGCAAGTTTTTCAATTTCAAAAAATACAATAATATCTGATAAAACAGTTTAGATTGAATTTAATGAAGAGATTGGTTTTAAAAACAAAATAGAATATCTTTATAGTGAAATTAGATTAACCATTAATTTAAGGATATCGATGGAAGATTCCAAACAAAGCCAAGAGTCTCTAAAAAAACGGATAAACAATCGGTCAGCAGATTGAACTGCTGACCGATTGTTTATCCGTTTTTTTAGAGACTCTTGGCTTTGTTTGGAATCTTCCATTTATTACCTAAAAATTATTTTATGTCTCTTTTGGAGTTTTTGCTCTTCTATATTGATAAATTTTATGTATATATCCTATAATTAATCTTTCCTTATAATAATTTCTATAACGATGTTATAATAGGATAAATGATCTGTATAATATTTTCAAATCAAAAAAATGGATCTGAAACAGCATTTGCTTCTGGGGTGATATTTCAGAAAGGTTTCAATTAGTTATAATTTCAGAAGAGTATAAGTAAGATTACCATACATAAAATGACCTGTGGCAAATATTAGGATATAAATATGATAAATGAAGATATATCACATAAAAAGTCAGTTATATGGTGACCATAATAAAACAGAGAAAAACAACATTTTTTCAGAAATTAATAATTAAAGTAGAACATTAATTTTTAAGTATAAGCATAGTTAATGATGCAAGTAATTATTATACCATTTTAAGATGAACATGTAAAACCTCCAGGCATAAATATTATGGTTCTTAAGTTATTAAAAACTCATAAATAGTAAAAAGGTAACCTTGTAAGCTTTAATGTCATATATTAATGTTTGATGGACTTCTCAATCCCAGCAAAATATAGACTAAGGTCCTAGAAGAGTTAAGCTGAATATTGAAGGTGAAACATAATCTTCATTAAAGGTGATAATGTTCTAGCAAAGTATATTTCATATTGAAACAGGATTGCTTAGTGAGAACCACTCTACTTTTAAAAAATTGGCTGAAATTGGCTACTTGTATTAAATTAAAATCATCATCAAGATTTATTTATTTTGATTCTTAAACTGCAAGGAAGTATACTAAAAGTAGTTTTACTTACGAAACTTGTTTTGTTTTGCAATAATGAAAGATTAAAACAGTTTAGGGAGTTTACTCTAGAATATAACATATTTTCTTTAACACGTTTATTTTTAATTTCTCTTAGATTTTACATAAAAGGGAAAACTTTAGGTCAGAGGTATTCAAACTTTTTAGTCTAAGTGCCACATTAATCCTTCATTAAGTCCTAAGGGTCAGGACTCATCGTGTCATTTCATTAATTACAGTTAAAACACTCAGTTATATTATCTATGCCAGTTATTGTGTTTCTTAATTGATCATTAAATAAAAACATCAGTTATTATTTTATATGATTTACAATTAATATGAATTTTACAATGTTATCAAAGTAAACTATGGTGGGGTCAAAGTTTTGAAACCACTGCTTTAGGTCATAATAACCATCAATGGAAAGTATTCCTAATGACTTTAAAAAGATTTCTTTTAAATAGTTCATCAATTGAGGATTAGAAACAAGGACTTGAGACTTAATGTGTGTATATTATATTTTAAAATTTATATATGTAAAGAATTAAGGGCTTTACCTATTAATGATTATGCTCGACTATTTAGAATAGAAAGAAAACTTTTTTCTGGGACGAAGTCCCCTAAGAATAAATATGTTGTAAAAACAAAAAATATCAATTCTGTCTTACATAATAAATAAGAATAATAAATAAGAATCCTTGTGAAGCAATATAGATGAGTGCTAGTAAAAAAGTCCGAGTCCAACTAGATTTATCCTCTGAATTCAGGACAAAGAGAAGATTGAGACAGGGCGATACCCTAGCGTGACTACTCTTTAATCTTGCCTTAGAGAAAGTAATAAGAAGAGTAATTAGAAACAATCCGTAATCATTTATGGTAACTTGGTACAGGTGCTTGGATAAGCAGACAAACTAGACATAATTGCTAGATCTGTAAATACACTACAAGGACCTTTTCTTAGATTAGTGGAAAAAGCTATGGAAATTGGACTAGTTATAAATCAAGAAAAAACTAAGTATATAAGAGCTGGCCTGGGAACAGATAATTCTATCAAGGAATCACTAATGATCGGACCGTTCTCCTTAGAAAATGTAGATCAGTTTACATTTTTGGGCTCAATAGCTGGCTGTACAAATAAGATATCCCTTGAGATTGGACATGAATACAAAAGGCCAACTGCTGCTATTTTGGACTGAGAGAAAACTTTGGTAGTAAGGCCCTGTCTTGTCAGAACAAGTGCCATCTTTATAAAACACTCATATTACCAGTGCTAACGTATGTTTCAGAGATGTGGACCCTAACATGTAAAGAAGAGAAAGAGCTTCTTATATTCAAAAGAAAGATTTTGTGCCGTATATTTGGACCCGTTAAGAATGAAGGGAACCAGTGGAGGAGGCGCTATAACAGGGAGATATATGAACTCTTCAGGGAAGTAAACGTCATACCTTTTATGAAGTGTGGTCGACAGAGATGGGCAGGCCACATTTCAAGAATAAATGAGGAAGAAATCTCCAAGAAGCTGCTGGTAGGGAAGATGGGCCAGTCGAGAGGAAGAGGAAGACCAATGCTGAGATGGGAAGACGCTGTCACCAAGGATGCCCAGACTCTTTTAAACGTACAAAATTGGAAAGTGGCTGCACAAGACTGAGCCACTTGGCAAAGGCTCATTGAGGAGGCAAAGGTCTACATCAGGCTGTAGTACCATTGAAAGTAAGTTAAATAAGTTAATAAAAAAGAACAAAGAGAGTGAGAAAGGAAACTTTAATTCACCTGTTAAACAAAACATTATTGTTAAAATCATTATTTACATCTCATAGTGAGAAATAATATATATACATAAATTTGCATTGTAATATGATACAGAAAAAAGAAAAAAAAAGATAAGATAAGCACGCAGAAAAAATAGTGAAAGAAAGAGAATCAATATCTAAAAAACATTTAAACAAAACTATCAACATAAAGAGCATATAACAATCAGATTGTAAATGTCATTGCAGAGAAAATAATTCATAGATAAATCCTTCAGATTTATAAATCAAACAATTAACAATGAAATGAATGTACATAAAACATACGTAATGGAAACTGATGCATTACAGTATAATGCTATGGTTAGTCAGCATCCGATTGGGTTGTGAGCAGGAATTGGAACAGGAGGGTTTTAAATGTGGCTAAGGAAGGAGCATGTCGAATTCCAGGAGAGAGAGAATTCCAGAAAGTAGCGGAAAGGGCAACGAAGGAATGTTGGAACAATGCAGATCTATGGAAAGGTCAGAAGGCCGAGATCTTGTGGACTGGGAATGGATAGAGGACTTGAATTGCAAGAGATTGTAGACATGTATATTTATGCATGTATATGCACACTGTCCAAGCTTAGGAGATACTATATATTCTAAATGGGACTATTCATATAGTTTTTGTGGATGTAAGGTGACCTGGAGGTTTGATCCATGAACATCTGTTCCAAATAAGAAAATATCCAAGAGATAAGGACATACCTAGACAGCCTGTCAATGCTTAACAGTTACTCATAGATCTTTACTGATTATTTTCTGTCCTTGAGTGTTCTAATTTTCTTCACAAAACTCTGATGCAAAGAAAAATTTTAAGTTTAGTTTAATCTCCAAACTTAAAATAATTATATCCAGTGTGTGATATGAAACTGGACTTAGGCCTTCTGGTAATTGTTATTGGAACTAAAAAAAATATAGTTCCATATCTTTAACAGGAAAAGACTAAAAAATAACTGAGCCCCTGTTGTACATTATCGTACCAAGGGTGTTAAGGTAAAATGATATAACCCTCAATATTTAAAAATTGTTTTTTTGCATCACATAACTCTTTTTCAGTAATTTAACCCTCAAGAGGCATTGTAAAATCATTTTCTAAGGGTATTATGGCTAAAATAATGCAGTTGAATTACTGCAAAAGAGTTGGATGATGCAAAAATTGTGGTTACGTCATTTTACCTTAATACTCTCGATATAGTTCATGAAAAATTCCTACCTAAGTTCATAATTAAAGATTACTTGCTGAAATAAATAACTTAATATTAACTTAATAATAATAACTTTTAGGCCAATATGAAATTCAATGTGATTTCTTCAGGCAAAACTGTTTTGTCATCATAAAGAAACGTTCTGAAACATCCCAAAATCTTACCATTCCAAATTATTAAATGTTACAATTATTGAAGATAATAACTGCTTCGTTAATAGACTAATCTATTATGATATATATGAATTAATTGTTATGATGCATTAGATCAAAGGGTTTTATGGTATGAGTCTCCAAAATTTTTAATATTTAGTTGTTTGAGATGTGTCTAAGAGGTCAGTTTTGCAAGTTACAAAATATCTTATTTCTGGATGATAAGAACCACTATCATAATTGCATTTCTATAATCCCAGGAATAATATCAAGAGTCCTATATTTTTTTTAAACTCAGTTTGTATTCATTGTATTAATGCAATGAATTATTAAGTGATTAACAATTTAATGAACTATTAAATAATTTAATTTAATTTAATTTAATAATTAATAATAAAAATTCGTATTCATAATAAAAATCATATTTTTTTTATTATATCTTAACATAACAAGAAGATAAAATAAACAAGAAGGAGTGTCATTAGCTAATAATATGTTAATATATGATATAGCCAACAGCAGCAACAAAATTCAAACAGTTTTCGAACAGCATGTTGAGATGAATTGTGAGGCACACCAACTTACAGAGGACAAAAATGGACTTACTCCATACAATCCTCAAACTACTGACAATAACTGACTATATCAAATTTTTTGACAGCCTCCAACATATGGCTAACCCACTATTCAAGACTCTGACCCCAATAGGACGGGCACAAAGATTGCAAGCACATATAAACAGCCTTAGACTAAACTGAAGACAACTAACTAACTGGACTGACACAACACAGCTAATGTGCCCCATCACTAGAAACTTTTAAATATGTTAATACCAAAGATCATATGCAGAAAAAGAGATCGAAACCATTCTATCAACCCCCTGAAATCAACACCACATTCCATGGGGTTTTGAAATAAATAAAAAAACAAATAAATAACTTTTATGTGTTTATTATTTTAATCTAAGTATTCTTTCATAAGTAAGTAAATAAGTATTCTATTGAGTTTAGTTTAGTTATTTTCCCTATGTATTTCCACTAAATTTAATTTCATATACCATTGTATCTAGTTTTGATAGCCTTGAGAAGGTCTCGAATATATATCAGCATAAATAAACTAGTAAAAATATATTTACTCTGAACAAACACCTAAACATCATCTTCTATATAATTTTTTAATTAGTGAATAAGAAAACTTGAAATATAGGATTTTGAGTATATTTAATATTCCATGAATTATTAGACCACTTCTCAAAATTCATTTATATATTGTTCTATCAATTTATTTTATGTTTTGGCTACATTTTTGTGAAGCAACTAAAATAACTATTACCTTTAAAAATAAAATATAAAAACAAATTAGGCATAGAAAATACTCAATATAAAAAAATAAAAAGCTAATGAGAAAAAGAAATTGTAATAATTGATTTCAGGACTTTTAGAAATGTCTTGCAACTGCCAAGTAGATTGAGTATGATGGTATTTTTTGTTTTGCAGATTTTCTTTGCTCTCGGAAGCCCATTGGTTAAGAGGAAAGCATAAATTATTCTGAATTAATGTTGCTAATAATTAACTCAGGTACAAACAGGAATTAACATCTTTAGTTGAGACACAAGAGGAAATTGAGGAGATCAGCAAGCCTTATTAGAAAATTTTATGAGACAGTCATTTAAAAAAGAGGAGGTAGTTTTTGTAAATTTATGTATATCAATTTAATACCAGTAGCAATTAATATATATTCTAATTTATAAAAATGTAGTTGAAATATAAAATTATTTCACTGAAAAACACATGAATAAATTTTTCAAATATACCTTTTTTTCCTAATAGTAGTAGGTTCCCTACCTTTTGTTTCCTAGTAGTTAAACAAAATATAAATAGTATTAAAGCTAACCTGTCATTTCAGTATCAATATAAAATCTTTAACTATTAATTCATATAAGTAATATGAGACTTTAAAGTATAGAAATAGTAATCTTTTCAACTAGTAATTTGTTTATGTAGTTGTTTCCCTATCATTTTTAATCACTATCAGCAAATTATGAAAATTATAATTGATTTTTGTGTGTTTATTTCTTTCATTTTATTCACATTTACTATTGTGGCAATTTTATCTAATTTTATTTTGTAACCAGCTACAGTAAAACCTCAATTACCCAGGATAAAAAGAATAGGTTTAGTCAAGCCCAATTGATAAACATAGTTTTGGCATTTCTAAAAGGTCTAAAAGGAAAATAGAAAATAAAAAAATTACAGAGATTCTAATACAAAGACAATTTCTGGTTATTGTTACAATCCTGATCGATGAGACTATAAATAGACTTATTTTTTCTGTAACTATTATTACATTTTTGGCATAAAATGCTAGCGCTTAGGCCTGCTGGATCTCCTGTAGGTCCTAGAAAATACATCATACATCACATTGTCAATGTCTGCCATTCATTCTTGGATAGTATCAGCGCAATCCTATCCCAATGGGTTTATAGGTAGTCTGATAGCTGAAGATTGAGGTAAGTTTACTCCATTTGAGCTAAATGGTCAACGTTTCAGTTATTTGTGGTCCAGCATAGACAGGAATTGATTGAAGAACAGTTTCGGCCTTTTATATCAATTTTGATAATTGATCTTCGTATGCAATAGTTTGATAGCATTTAGTGTCAATGTTGGAGGAAATGGCTAATATAACCGCTTTGGATTAAAAATACCACTTTATGATACAATCATTTCTATGTTTCTAAAACCACTTTTAAAGTGATAACAATTGCCACATAATAGTTGAACAATGGCTTGTCTATGGTTAGTGAACCCTTGAAGATACTGGAAAAATAACCAGATTCCATTTCACCTTTAATATAAAAATTAATTGCTATTATTGTATTTATTTTAGTTTATCTTTTTCACTCTCTATTGGCCAATATTGTTAATTAGAAACCATGTGAATTAAATGATGGATAATGAAGGTTTTACTGCTTCTTACAATGGCATTATTTTCCTGAGCATATGGCTAAATAATATTATACATAAGACCTTTAATAATCAACTAATGAACAGAACCTAATATTTTAAAAGATTTTTTAAAAATACAGTACTGTAATTGGGAAGACTGCTGATGCAATTTTGAAACATAAGCCTTTTTTTTTTTTTTTTAAAGTAATAACATTTTAATCATGCTGTTAATCTGTGAGTCAAACTTTTCATTTCCTTATAAAAATAATGAACTAAGCCAAAAGTTCAAACTTTGGCTTGATCCCAAAATATTTACAAACAGTACTTACAACATTTGTCAGTACTATTGACAAATGGTTATAGTTTTGTTAAGGTATCAGCAGATATCAAGTGTTCCAGTTCGATAAAAATGTTGCTAATTATTATAATTGGTCGTATTGCTTCAACAAAAAAATGAAAAAATTACAGGATCAATAAGAAAATTGATCTTTCTTTAATTAAAATATATTTCGTTATCTTTGATGAGTTAATTTCCAAAGCAGATTTAGGTCAGTTACTAATTGATCGAAGTGAAAAAAAAAAAGTTCGCTGTGAATGTAAATGAATTTTAACTAAATAGAGCAAATATTTTGTATGTGTCAGAAAGAATGCTGCTTATATATCATAAAGGACTATGTATGGTACAGCTATTAAAAAACAAATTAAAAAACATGTGATATCCATATCAGTACTTTTCATAATTATTACCATGTTAATTTCGTTGATTAATTAACCTCCTTTATTTGAGATTTTAATTATCATAAATCATTTAAGAGATATTGATATCGTTTTTTATTAATGACACTTACTTAGATATTAGGCATCATGGTAGACAGAATTTCTTTCTTGATCTCTATAGATTATTTAACATCCTATTGACTTAAATCATTTCTATAGATTCAAACCATTCATAGCTTCATTGTAGTTATGCTAATGAAAATTCGTAACTTGAAACATTGTTTAAAACATTCAGATTATTAATTATTTTTTCCAGCCGTTTCGTTCAAATAACACTGAAAACTCCAAACATTGTTTCTTGTCCATCAGGATTATCCAATATCCAAAATTCACTCCAAATATTACACCTGTACTCATCACTCACTAGGGAAGGTGAAACAATGCTCTGAGAAGTTATCAAAACTTCTCTACATCGATGAAAAGGAAGCTCTATCAATTTTCAGTTAATGGGGGTTATGTTGCCCTCAGCGGATCTTGTGGAGCCACTGGATTCTCAACTATGTGTACTTGTTCTACCTGAGGACCCAGAGGATTCTCAATGCCATCCATTTGATCTATATCAGGAAAAGGAATGTCAGGTGGGTCTTCAAGCATTTCAGGGCTGAACGGTTTTAGTTTCATATCATTTAACTGAGGCCAACTTTCCTGCAATAAAGATTATAAATAATGTAATATAAATTTGTTATAATGTAAATATATTTATATGGTAAATAACTGGTCGTATATAGCTAATTTAGAGTCTTAGTAGAAATGAAGTTACTGATTATTAAAGAAAGCTTACAATAAAAATAAGAATAACTTTAAGTCTGCACAAAACTGTGATCCCCATTATCTTTAGTTTGAATGTTGGGGCATAGATTACAATGTAACAGATGATTTTATCATATTTGCAGAGGTTTTAAAACTATTTTGGCAGTGTTCAATACAGATTTCTATGATATTAAATTGAAAAAAAAAAAATGTTTCAATTCAATCAAGATGCGATCCAACTGTAAAAAACATGTAACAATCTTTTGGATAAGCATAAAATTAACTTGCGATTGAATATTTAAAAAATAATTTACTAACCGAAGGCATCGGTCCATCAATAAGATTTTCAATTGATCTTGGGCTTGTTGAACCTCCATCTCCTCTTTCCCTTTCTCTTGCCTTGGCCAGTAATCTGTTCTCTCTTTCTCGTTCATACTGTCTTGCACTGAAGCTTTTCGTTGAAGAGGTACTGCTATGTACAGATGCTATAAGCAAATAAAACATTCACCATTTTGTTTAAGAAAAATCTTTTTCAAAACTTGATGTATGTAGAAGAGATGCAATTTCACACATGCAATAATATGGCTAAGGCAGGATTTATTTATTAAATTTATTTATAGAAGCAATTATAATATTTTAGATTAAGATTTGGAGAAACATAAGCAGTTTTTCAGATCATTCTGTAAGTCATATTTTTCTTATATCGAATTAAGTCATTTAGCTGTTATACTAGATATTTTAGAAAGAACCTTCATTAATATTCATATGTAAATATTTATTAGGAAGAATCAGTTGGATATCTTAGGTGCATTTGGATTTTTATTCATTTCTGGGCTCACCTCCATTTTTCACTAGATTGAGTAAAATTAAAAGTAGTGAAAAATTCCATTAATTTTATATTTCTTATATTATTGTTTATTTTAATAGATAATGAAAGATGCTCCTCTTACAGGTAACAGAAATTCCATTTTACATAATTTTACTATTATCTTGATGATTGCAATTGTTATTTTATTATTAATATTTTTTTCTTTTGTTTTTTTTTTTGTAGATAATAGTGCATTGAGGATTTAGATCAAAGAAATTTATCTGTTTCTAATTTATTCAAGAAAATTTTATTAAAGCCCATTACCAAGACTAATCACATAAACATATTCTATCTGCATGAAAGGATTGTCCCCAAACATTAATAATGACCTGCAGTTTAAACTATTATAAGAGAAATTCCTCGAAATCTTTATTATGGTTTTCTAGGCCATATTGTTACTTGTCTATTTAAATAGATACTCAGTTATCCTCGAAACGCTGAGATCCTACTCCAAGCTAGTTCCAGAGCTAGGCCCTTTGTAAAAAAATAGGAATTCTGGAACTTAAGCTCATTTCTCCATAACGTTTCATAACCAAGAGCCATAACCACTACATCCCAGAGATGACCTTTTGTTTATTAACCAATAAAATTTATAGTAATTAAGTTTATGTAAGCCCTCTTTTATTTCCTAAAATGAATTGTGTTTAATTTATGAAAATCAAGTATTTTATGCTTTAATTTATATAATAGAAAGGGGGAGGGACTCTGAAAGAGAGCGAATAAGATTAAAATTAACTAATTTATTTGTTATTTTAATTTTTATTATCTATATGTTGTATATGACATATACAAAGCAAAATTGTAGTGATTATAATTACAATTCAGCTCTTCTACATGCAACAAGCAGTATTTTACTAGCTAAGCTTGTGCCTATTGAAATTGCTAAAAATATTTGTTTACATAATCTAGCAAATTATGCTAATTACATTTTGTAAAGAAAATTGTCATTTTTATATATATTTTTTTTTTATCTAGTACCTCTAAGCTGATATCAGGTAGTATTTTCACTATTATAATTAATCAATGCGCTAAGATGAAAACTAAACTAGTAATAAGCTTTTGTCTATTATTCTGTATAATCTAATATATCTGAACAAGTAATTTATTATGTACACTAATAATAATGCATTATAGAACAACTATTAACTTTAAAATTGTGTTTAACATAAATTATTGTCTTTTCAATGATCAAACCTATCCTTTATTGTATAAAGTAAATAGTTTAAAGTACTTTATAGTTTAAAGCATAAAGTTTATACTTTAAATTTTAAAAAAGAATAGGTTTTTAGTAATACTAAAATTACATTGAAACTAATGTTTATACTATCCAACCACGAAGAAAACATCTGAGAGTTTAAAAAAATCAGTTAATAAAATAATTATATATTTTTTAATGAGCCAAACTGAAATTTTTAAAGATTATTAAATTCAAATTATAATACATTATAATGAGCCCAAGTCACCTATATGATATGTCAGTCACATTATATATACTGAGGCTAAAAAAATTGGCTACATTAAAAGCTTCAGGCGTCCTGTCCCGATATCTGGAAAATCCTTCAATCTGCATAGAGGTCATCATGTAATCCAAATCGAAACCCTATTGAGTATCCATATTATAAGTAGTCAATATAAACAAATCAATGCCAAAGTTTACTAGAATCGCTTTAGATATTAAAAGATGTTCTAATGGAAGAATTTGAAAATATTCTGAAGATTTTTATTCACAAACTTATCATCATGTCAATGCTATAAAGAATCTGTTGTAATAAGAACAAGAAGAAAAAGCATTGATTATTGAAATTCATATTTCAAACAAATAATTTTTACTTTTAATTATATTCTTGATTTGTTTCATATTGTCTTTTTTATTAATTGTAAAATAATGTGTAAATATTAATTATCAATTGATAGGAAACCAGAAAAAATAATAAAGTGTAGCCCCTTTTTATTTTAGTTCTTTATATATGACAGTTACTGGGTTTAAGCAATGCACATTGAGGATAAATTTATGAGGAACAGTTGAAAAAAAAAAAAGTTTAAAGGTATTAAAGTTTAAATTAAAAAAAAAATAATATAATAGGAAAGATATGTCATTAAAAAAAATTTAAACTATCTCATTAAATGTTATCTTGAAATGAAAGGAATCATATGTTAACTAACCATAACAGCCTGTATATTCCTGGACTTCAAAAACATTTAACACTTTGATTATTAATTTTTGGGGCTTGGAAGATTAGCATTTTGATTTCTTTTTTGGAGTTACTACTAAATGTTAACTGTAATTTTTGTAAATTTCAGAAAAAGAAAATTTTGATATAGTAAATAAAATGAGAAAAATTAAACATCTAATCCAACATATCTATATACCTATGAGCAATGATGCATTAGTTTTGAGATTAATTTATTGATTAAGACAGACCTATAAGAAAGGTATTTCAAATATATTATACTTTGATTAAGAAATATATATTTTTTTTTTCTGGTTGAGAGGACTGAATGTTTTTATTGCCATGGCTTCAACAATAATCCACTGGTACTATTATTAATATCGTGAAGTACTGTTATCGAAGGCGTACATTGTGGTCCAAAACTACATTGAAAAAAATAAACATTTTGACCAATCCCCGAATAACATTCTTTAGGCTTGTATTTTAATAAATTATATAAAATACTGCCCAGGTCTAGAGTAGTATAAACCATTCAAATATAATGCCTGTATGTATAAATAACCAAAGACAACAGTTATGGAATAATATTTTGTTCACTAATGATATTTAAGTGAGCAATGATGCCTTTTCTTTTGTTTCGATTAGGAAGTACCTTCCTCTTAATCTTGTTAAATTTTACTAGGAAGCACGTAGCCAACATATTGAGAGTATTAAAATAATTAGAAAATAATTTACCATTTGACCAACTACTTATATTTAGTCAGGCAATAGAAGATCCTTTTAAGAATCATCCAATGTGATTAAAAATATAAATTTTTAAAAGATGGAAAATAAAATTCAAATTGAATACTAGCCGTTTTTACAGATATTCATGAATTTTCATGAGAAGCTCTAGCAGAGAGTTTAAGAATGAATATCAAATTAACTCTCCATTAAAGATTCTGTTAAAATTTGATGAAAACTTGTAAGAACAGCCCTTAGGTTGAACAAAAATATTTGCTAGTCTTGATATTTGGAGGGAAATAAATATAGTTCTATTGTTGCAAATGGCTCCTTCGAAAATGAGTACCAAATAAAATTAATCTATCCAACAACATTTAACCCAGGGAGCTGGTACTGGTAGAGTTGTCATACTTTAAAGACAGTGTGGTTTGTACTGTTCTCCAACTACCTGATCCTCTGGCTAAAATTTCAGGCACTCATTTTTTTGAGGTTGAATGAATTTAGGAAGCACCTGTCGTACCAAACTCTCTATTCCTGAACCCAGTGATTTTTTTGTCTTGAAAATTTAATGTGCCGAGACAGGAATTGTACTCAACCTCCACCCCTCCTCTTCCCCAGGTACTGCTTGATGGGAACAAGATCAAACAAAAATGTAAGTTATATTTAATATAAGGATTTAGATTGAAATTGATGCCATTATTATATCAATTAAAAATGCCTGGATAATATAAATGTATTTTTGTCTGTAATTTGAATCTTTCCCATCAGAAACTTAAAATATGGCTAGAAAGTTTGATATGTGATAATAAAATGATTTGTGAAATAAATAAAAAAATACCCTAATGAGAGTTTATTGAGGATTAATAGTACTCCACTAAATTAAAAGAAGCAGTCCTATGACCATCTTTGTTCAAAAACTGACGATTATCGGGATTGTTTGTGAAAATATTTCACAGATTATGATAGTATGGTATTTTTTTTAAGAAGAATGTAACTCATTGATTGTCTCATTACAAAAAGAAAATACAAATTTTAATTATCTCCAAATTTGAAACTCACTTTCTCCTTTCTGTAAAACTTTAAGGGTAATAAAAGATTAATGATTCAAAATCTATCTAGGAGAAGGTTTATGTGTTGTTAATATATTTTTTTTTTAATTCTCGGTATATTTGGTTATCACCTTCACGCCTTCATTATTTTTCATACCAGAGTGTATTCGTTGATTACTAATATATTTTTACAGACAAGAATATAATAAATCATAATTAAAAATCATGAATACCACTTATTAATAAACTACTTTCAAATACAGTTGACTCTGCTTAATAAGAACACCAGATAGTTAGAATATTTTCTGAGGCATTGAATCAAAATAAACTAATCAATGTTAAATTTCACTAATTTATTGGGACAAGACATGAGATTAGCTAATAGAAGAAATTATTGGGAAATAAAAATATCTTGAAGGATAGGTTAATCTGAGATTTATACTATTTTTATCCAATTCAAATGTATAATTTAAATAATACTAGGAGGAGGTAGGGATGGCATAATACTCAAAATAAGACTTGTTCATACCACCCTTGATCATAAACTTTTTCACTCAAAAATGAGTTCAAGCAAAATAAAATGATTTTCAATATTTTGAGAAGTAAATTTAATAGTTGAGTTGATAATTTTTCAATGTAAAGGTAAAAAAAGGCAAAGACCAAGTATTACATTAATACCAAACACATATTTTTGTATTATTTATGCATTCTTAAGTAAGTAACATACAGCAGGCATTAATCTACATTGATTATCTAATTAAAATCTTCCTAATAGCATTATTGGGCAATTAAGAGTGTTTTTACAGATTTTAAGGAACTCTATTTAATAGAGTAAATATGGTCTGGGCCGAGGTCTAATTCCAAAAACAATTAAACAGAGTTGACTGTATTTGAATTGTGAATTTCGAAAAGGGTTCCTCTCTAAAAATTAATTTTTTTTCAGGTGACACAAAAAACTGAATTTCTGTTCAAGCATTGGACTGATTTGAACAGATTTTATTTTCTTCGTGTATTTTATCACTATAACAATCAGACATCAGTCTGTATGAGTAAAAAACAAAACAAAACAGAAAAGTCTATTTTGAATAAATTCTGAGATGAGCCTTTTTCAAAATTTACAATTCATTTGATATCTGAGTTTTTCCTTTTAAATGCTGTTTAAGAAGTTTTTTTTTTTTTAGTTAGAAGTAATATTTAAAAATGAAATATATTTCAAGTTATTAAATAGGAGATCAATATGATTTTAAATAATTTGAATTTTGATATATTAAAGAACATTGAAAATTTTACAAAGAATTTTGGATTCAGGAGAATAAAATGGTTTGATTTTATCTTATAACCAAATAGTAATAATATTTATGTTGATAGCATTTTGGTAGTATATGGTATTCAAGTGCAGAAATTGAAGAAAGTGAAGAACAAATTATATTTCCAAACATACAAAATGTATAGCAAATCCAAATTAAAACAAGTTTATCTATATATCTTTTATTACTTTATGTCAGTTTTACTTTATCGGTGCATTTTTAGAATTTAAATATATTTAAGATGTTGTCAGATGGAACGTGGGTTAAAACAAAGTAGAGACCAAAAGCAAAAACAAATTTATACATAGTTTTCTTTTGCCTTCATAATTAAAAAATATCTTTTAAAAGTGTGATTATTTATTAATTTGTCTGATCAATCAGAATTTTTTTTAAATAAATAAAAAATATAGAATTTAAAAATCAAAAAACATAAATTCAGGACATGATCAACAGGCAGCATATAACAGCAAATTTGGTTTATAACACATACAAGCAACAGTGAAATATGCAAACTTTACTGGTGATTTTTTAAATGTTTTTTGTCAATTAAGAAGTCATGCTCTATAATAAGACAAGTTCAACAAAATAAGAAACATTTGGCCCATTTTTTAAAACATTGTTTTAAATAGCAGTACATTTTTGAAATAAATAAATAAAAATTGTTAGTGCTGTAAAGTCTGTATACTCTGTTTTTGTTTTGTTTTTTTTCAATTCTACTTTATTTAACATTTAAAAAATAATCTACATTTCTACTTAAGCTTTAAGGCACCATACATTATTTTTCTACAGATTTCAATTCTTATGTGTAGAAAATTTCATTGCATCTATATTCTATTCCAGTTCATGATCAGAAATAAATTAAATATTTCAGGTATCCATTGTCAAGAAAATGATAACTTATATCAAAAGAATGGAATACTTCTATAATTCTTGGCTTGCATGATTAGAACCGTCTTTGATCAAAGGAAATAGATTGAATATTTAAACTTTCTCTGACACTGATGTTTCCTAACCATTTATTTTCAATATCAGTCAGTCCTGTAATAGCCCATGAAGAGTCTAGGAAATATGATTTTTTTATTTTACAGTATTCTAGGGAGACAGTGTAGTCATTACTTACTTATTTGGGAGTTGAAAAAGTTTAAAAAAGGAAGGCCTCATTAAAATTCAGTACATTTATCTATGATTAAAATTTAAAATAATCATTGATATTTTTTTTTAAAACAATACAAACACATTTCTCTATTTTGATGTTTTCAAAATGTGAGTTAAATGTAGAGATTTAAATATGTTCAGAGTTAAATAAGGTTTTATCAACTTTTCTATTCTTAAAAAATATTAATAAATATATCTACAGCAATAATATTTAGTGTTAAAAAGTGTCTCAAGAATTACTGATTTTGACTTCGATATTTATTATTAATGAAAGGGAACCTGTAGCATTCAGTTGTTGCAGGTGTTATTCCTTGCACTTAATAAGAAAAATCTGCTTAAAACACATGTATTTCATAAACTAGCAGAAGTACAGAATTGATTGTTATAAATAAAAATGCATTTATATTTAGGCAATGGCCGAACAGATTGCCACACATTTGACTACATACAATGCTCTCATCTCCCAAAGCGTCAGGGCTAAGGGGCAATGCTCGCATTACTGGCATGATTAGTACACAAGGGGTGATGTACAGGATAAATAATTCCATATATTCATAGAGTAAGATAATAATATTAGGATAACTTGCATTAGGCACTAGAAAGTGGATCAAACCATATGGCTGAAAATAAAATAGAAAGAATATTGCTGAGAATAAAATAAAATCATGTTCAATCAAATTTTCATGAGTTATAGAACTTATGAGATGTGTTATGAGATAGAGCTTGGGAAATATTTCAAATATGTATATTAATAATCTGTCATTTTGGCTTGAAGCGATAAGAAAGTAAAAAATTCTTATTATAAAACTTATAAAAATAATTTTATTTCAATTAATGGAACGTAAATAATGTGATTTGATGAGTAATAGTCATGATTACAGCATGTTACTTTTAATTTCCATCTAATTTGAAGTGTATTAGTCAAGTTTTAATTTTGTGTTGTAAATGTTTTGTAGTCTAAATATAATTTGAAATTATGCTTTATTCAAAAAATAAACTATGTGAATTTCTATTTAGATATATGACAAGTATACTTGGACATGTTTTCTTAAATAAAATTCTGACGTAAGGAAGTCAGCATCAAGAATCAACAATATCTCGAGTGAAAGTGTTTCTTCTTGAATTCTCTCTCTATAGATACTTTGTAAATGATAAATTAAAAAGTTTGACATATAATGATAACATCACTTGGACAAACTAATTTTAACATTAATCACTCCCAAACTATTGTTTCAAAACTATCTCAATTACCTAAGGTAAAAGAATGATGCCAAAGATTTACATTCCCACCCAGGGTCAACATAACAGAATGAGAAAAGGTATTCCCTCACTCTGATTCAGGGGAGTTGCTCAGAGACCTATGAAATTTTGACAGAGATCTTAAGAGCTCTACAACCAGGATCATCCGTATAAGATAAAGAGTTGTTTCCTGCTAGAGGTGGCTCTGCTAGGAACATGGGGGATCTAGACTGGGAAGTCATTAAACATACCCCAATCCGAGATGGAACAACATAGGCTTTAGATATAATAGTTCTGGGTGATCAGTCAAACTCTGCAGTCTCTGGAAAACAGGCTCTGCTATAGGTGACTTTATTATCCCTTGCTAATGGGGAATTCGAACCGAAATGCTAGAGTCTAGAGTCATTTGGACTACGATAGCCTATGCGTCAGTCACCTGGTGGCCTAAAACAATGGAAAAAACTGCATTTCACTGATGGTTCAGTTGAGGAAATTGAATCTTGGGAAACAAAGAAGAAGGAAACATACTGGGTCCCAAAACCTGACACAAAACAATCCTAACTGATAAATTTGTCAAAGAAAAAGGTTAAATTCTACCTAAAACTGACAAAGAATAAGTTGAGAACAATAACGGATATCCTCACAGGCCACTATCCGCTAAAAAATCATCTCAAAAAGATAAAATTAATAAAAGATTCCACCTGTTCCTGTTCTGTGCCTAGACGATGAAAAACAGTCTGTGTTCCTTGTCCTTGCCTTCTACAGACTGCAGTACTTAAAACAGGCAATAATTTAGCCTAAAGATATTAATAGATACTGTTTCAAAGGACTTAATGTGCTTTGTGGGAAGTATATGATTCCAATGAAATTTCTAGACGACAGAGTGGTATCTCACCAAAGATCCATATGGGACCCTGGTGAGAACAGGATTACCATCTCCCAATACAATAACAATAGCAAATGTAACCCCACTCAATTTACCAAAATAATTACAAAATAATGGTTGACATAAATATCATTTTTGTTGTCATCCCTCCTCTTTAATGACCTCAACTTTAGAAAGACATCTGCAGTTTCCTTAGTTTTGAATGCTGATGAACTGCATAATTTTTAGTAGTTTTTTGTTGAGATAATTTTAAAGATTTTCATTTTTTTTTCTTAGTCGTAATAACTTTCTCAGCTCAAATCGTTTCTCAGGATCATATTCAACATGCAATTTTTTTAAATTTTACATGAAATGTAGTTCCTCTTTTTTTTTTTTATTAGAGAAGTCCCTTATTATTTTTTTTCTCAAGAACTAGCGAACTGTAATTAATCAAATTTTGTGGTGTAAATTTCAATACTACAGGGACATAATATCATTAAAATTTAGTTTAAAAAAAAAAAATTGAGCATGGCGAACAATATTTGATAAAAAAAATATTAAAATTTGGACTAAAAACGGTGAAATGATATTTATTTAATATTTTTATTGTTTTATTTTTAAACTTTTTGTTTAAAATACATACAATTATTAAATAAAAAATAGATTTTATAAATCAGATTAACACAGAATGTTATCCCATCTTGGGAGATTTCAGTAGCTACAATGTCAGGCAATGAAAGAATGAATACTTCTAGATGCTTTAAAGCATACGTTCCTTTTATGTTTAACAATCACTTAAATTTTCTATGGTGTTTCAGATTTATCATCACGCGAAAAACAATGATAATTATTTTTCCATTAATTACTATAAAGTATGTATCATATTCGAGTATATATGCATCAAAGAAGTGGACTTGAAATGATGAAAAACTTGTCTGTATCATGAACTGGATGTTTTTAATGTTAATAAACAGCAATCCTATCTATTATCTACATTAGTGTTAAAAAATGTTAATAAAGTGTAATGCTGGCTAATGTTTTGCTAAAAATTGCTGGCCTCACCGCGACCACCTTGCTGTCCTCATGAACCTGTCTTCGATAAATATTTTCTCCACCCTTCACTTCTCAAAAAAATATATATGTACATATATTTCTAAATGGAATCCCCATTCATTACATCATATCATTCAGAGTAGGTTTTGTTCATGATTATATTTTGTTCATTGATAGTGAAAAAAATAGATTAAAGATTCAATAATAAAAAATAAATAAAAAGTTTTCATTTATGTAAGAATATCTGTCAACTTTTATGATTTATCCAAGGGTAGGAACATGAAATAAAGTACACTTTCCAAGTAATTGATAGTTTTCATGTTAAATATTTTTACATAGCATTTTTTAGTCTATTTAAACCATTTTCCAGTCAAATCAAGTTTTTTGCCTGACAAATTAAGCTTTTAGCCAGCTAAATGAACCTTTCTTTTTAACAAATTAACAGTTTTAACAATTTTGTTTTAATTGTTTTATTTAACAATCTATCCTATCTTTTTACTTTCACTTATCTATCTATGAAATATATAATAAGGAAAAGTATTGCGATTGTGAAAATTTTTGAATCCTAGTTTTCTATCAAAATACACGTTTTAAGGTCCCTGGAGTCCAAATAACCAAGTATGGCAAAATGGTCTGTGCGTATGTGTGTGGTAAGTCTAGCTCAAAAATGAAAAGTTGTACGAAAATGAAATTCCGTATTTAAGGTAGGTATATTCCTGTGGTGTTAAAGTAACTTTATTTCCAAAATTGACTTACCCGAAATACCACTTTATATCATCGATTTTACATATTTTTCTCAAAAATGGCTCTAATGATTTCGATTTAACTCATTATATCGATGTAAAATTAAATGTTCTTTAATTTCAGCTGGGTCTTATTCTCATTGAAACAATATGACAGGGTTTAAATACCAAATTTTCTTCCTCTAAAGTGCTTATAATTTTGATTATTTGAAATAATTAACCATCTTTCCTTGTTAGGAATAATGGAAAATAGATAAATATAAACTTTGAAAGAATTTAATAATTAAAACTATAGGAGAAAACAAGGAAAAATAATTTCCTTGGTTGAAAACAAATTTCCATAAATAAGAGCAGTGATATATTGTCTGGCAAGTTACAAAATGACGTGCGCATAAGTCCCCTCAGCCGGTTATGCATGGTGGGAAAGGCACACCCCTTCCCCTACTACTCGTCCATCCCTCTCTTCGTCTGGGTTCTCATTGTGACTATTGTTTTTGTTGTGATACCCATGCTTTCTGTTAGAGTTGTAATTTTGTGCTATAAATGGGACTTCATTTATTATTTTCTATCACAATTGATTTTCTATTTCTGATAGCAAGCAAATACGCGACTCATGGGTTAGCCCACGGCCCTCACTCAGGTAGCTAAACATTTTAGAAAAAATTATATCTAACCTATAAAGTCGTAGAAGGTAATGGAGAGTGTCAAAAAACGCATAAATTTAAGTGATTGTTGTAAATAATAATTTATATTGTTATATTATTTGATGAAAACTAAACGAAAACCATAGATAATTAATGGAATTTCCATGGAAAGTAAATATAAACTTTAAAAATTTATTTTAAGTAGGGAGGTAAGTGAAAGTTTTGTGATTTATTTATTATTTATTTGATTTGTTTAACAAAAGAAGATTAGTTTAAATTTTATAAAGTATTTGTTATCAATTACCAATTTTTATCATTTTATAAATACCATAATACAAAACTTCATTATGGCTTCATTATCTAACTTTTAAAGTATGGGTCACAAATAATTTACTCAAGTATGATCGAACCTATGAGGAAAAAAGTTTAATTTTTGTGTTTGGAATTATTTTAACTTGTCTGACAAAAAGTTTAGTTTGGCCAAACTTCAATAAAAAATAGATTAGAAAATGCTATAGCTATATATGGTTTTAAAGTTATTTTTCTTTGGTAATGTTGAGAAAAAATATAAATTATTTTGTCATCACATTTTAAAAAATGTATATTTTATTGATATATTTTCTAAAATACCACAACATGAAAGACTATATGGATATAATACTGATCATTAAATGTGATAAACAAAGAAATCTTATTACTATAAATTACATGGAACAAATAATACTCACCATTTTTTTTTTTTTTTTAATATGATATTTGGACTATTTTGAATAATAAATCTTTACACTATTCTTTGTTTTAAGAATAGTTTAACTAGATCATTAAAACCTTTCATTGATTATATTTAAAATTATGAAGAAACCTTTTTGTTTATCATCATGAACCTACTGCAAAAAAATTCATGAAAACTATCAGTTAAGTTCTCTTAGTACTTATACCACAGAAGATATACAACAATGGACTATTAAAACTTTTAGAGTGATTAAGTTGTTAGATCTCTATCATTAAAAATTTGAACTTTTGTATTTAAAAAATAAAGACAAATATAGCATTGAATCAAATTCATATAACTATTTTTGTGGATCAGGGACTAAGAAATATTCCGATAAATAAAAATAATCCTAATCAGATTTCCATGATATGTGTTACTCTGTTGTGTAGAATGGATTATAGACCTCTTCGGTTACCATGAGAAGGCGACAGGTGGCATGATATAAGCAAGATGGCCGCCGCCCTAGCAGCACCTGCTCTCGAAGAAGGTACAAGAACGCCCCTGCTCCCTCGTGTGCAGCCACCCCTCAAGACAGATACTCCACTCATACCTGAGGTAAAGTTTAAATATCCATGGTTATTTCTTATATATACCCCAAGCTCTGTCCTTCAACATTTGCATGCTAATATTCCCATTCATATTTTTTTATAAAGAAAAGGAAGAAATAGTTCTTTGTCTGTCTACTGCATTTATTCCTAGCACTGCTATCATCAATTCTTAATGTATGAAAGGTAATATTACAAAACGTATGTTCGTTCTTCATAAGTCCTGAAAAGGCTTTAATGTTCAATCATCATTGATACTAATTTAAATAAGATTTTTTTTCTATTTGATTCCCTAAAAATTAATTGTTGGCTCAACATTCCTGAGATAGATAGGGCCTACTAGATTGGATGCTGTCAGGTTGGTATTTGGTTTTTAAAAGTGTATGTGATCAGCCATGTGTATATCTCTCAATCTTCTTTAGGATTTTCTTGACTAGAGTCAACTGGAAGCTATTAATTGGCTAAGTGGACCCAATTTGAAATGTAATACCTTCAGAAAAAACAAAACAGAGATTCTGCTGATCGAACTCGTCTCAATGGTGCATAATGTGAAAGCTTAGTTTATTACACACTCCATATAATAGCAAGCAGTAAATTTGATCCATTCATTTAGTTGTATACCATCCTTGTTTTTTAAAGAATATTAGCTTTATAAAACATGTCCACTTTTTGAGCCCGACCAACCAGGGAAGGCCTCTATTTAGATAAATGTTTTTGGTCAGGTCTAGAGCTCATTTCTTTGGTTAAATAAAAAGTTGTAGTTTTAGCTGTCATTCAACTGGGTTCGCTGCTGCATCAAGTTGCAAGCAGATTATCATATAGCTCATTTAAATTTTTTCTTGAACACATTAGAATTTTAACAATCAATAATGTAGTTTTGTAATAGCCCTTCGTAGTTTGCATGTAGTATCCAGTGTTTATAGTGTATTTTTGTGAATATAAAATAAAATTTTCTTCCAAAAATGCTGTTACATTCATAAAGTGGACTATTTTTATAGAACACATTAAGTGAAAATAATAGAATCACTGCGTATGTTATGTGATTGTATTGCTTGAAATGTCAGTTTTGGAAATGATATTAATAAAATATTAATAGAGACAATACAAATTTATTATTTATTGAATTATTGGAGGATCAATCAATGCATAACTTTAATATTGTCGTGTAAGTTTAGGGGAACCCTCCTATGTGATTATCCATTTCATGATTGCAAACTCTCCCAGGCTTAAAAATGGAGTTCTTCAGTGACCATGAGGCTTTGAGCTTCCATGAAAATTTTGATTAATTAATAAAATTATATTGCATCCATTCTTGTTTTAATAATTGTATTCTGAAAGATTGGAATTTCATTTGATACAATCTGATACTAGAGGTACATCAGCATCATATTCCAAAATATTGCGAACGGAATTAAAATTTTACTTCCCTGAATACTAAACCATAAAAAAAAAAAATTGGTTTAAAAAAGTGTACCCTATGTTGAGTTAGTTACTATTAACATATGTCTCTATTATGCAAATTTATTTATAATTGTAAAAAATTCTTAGCACTGCTAACAATATTGGATTGAAAACATTATTATACTACTGTTTTGCATAAAACTGAGAAATATAATTGTTTTAATAATATTTTACAAATGAAAACATTTAAATTCTTAATACTTACTTTTGGCATGTTGTTGACTAAGCATTTGGTTGTCGGGCGTTATTAATAATGAAATGATTCTTGATTTCCACTCGAACGGAGAGTGGTAGTTCTAAACTGAAGACACACTTTGAACTTTAAAAAAAAGCAATTAGCCACTTAATGTTGAATATATTAAGGTTTTTAAAATTTACTAAATTTATGATATGGTTTGCATTTAAAGCAACATTTAACCAATATACAAAACAAACTCTTTTCCAATATTTTTTGTTTTTTGGATTACATTTACTAAATCAGGCCATTCAATACAACCATGCCAAAAGTAAGGATTGAAAAAGTTGAGACAAGGAAAGCAAAACAAACAAGTAATAATGCATTATGAAAAACTTGAAGGCTGGAAAACTAAAAGGTAATTTACAAACAGTAACAATAAATTAATACAAAAGGCAATAACAACAAGAAAACAGTATAAAATAATACAAATACAGGTAGATGCATATCTTTTGTATACATCAAACAACCATCTATAACATACATAGATACAACTCAATCAACGATCAACAGGAGCTTGACGACAGACAACAATCAAAGGTAGGGTAAAGTATACCTTAAAATAATTCCAAATACAAGAAGAACAGTGCTACATGAATAAGTGCAGTAGTGCATTACACATCAATATATGATTGTTATTTTTATTCAATTGTAAATATTATTACAGCATGCAAATGCTTGTCAAATGGAAACAGAGTTTGATGATTAGAATATTTTACATAATAGCAATATATATTAACGATACTTTTTAAAGTGATTTGAACAACAACATTTGAACAAATACATAGGTTACCTGTATATCCACTTACCTGACTGAGCAAAAATGATAGGAGGAGTGAGGTTAGTATTGGCATAGTGCCTAGGTCTGGAACCGACAAACAGTCTGAGGACGAAACAAATGAGAGCAGTGAATATCGCCAGCCCAGTGGCTACTCCAAGCAGCGTCGACTGATCTGTGGCTATCACCACCAAATCTAGAGCATACTTGGACATTAGCCTTTGTAACGGGTAATAACACAGCTCAACGAGAGGCACCTACTACCTTGTGAACAGAAGACCCTCTTGATGGGTTTTTGCACCGTTACCGAGTGATAGCCCTTCTTACATTGGCATATGGCGTTGTGTTTGATCTGGACACAGTCAGCGTTTTGGTCAGTGTGAGTGCATGTTTGATAATAGAAGCACTGATCTCCCAAGTTCACAGCTGAAACAACATGTTTTTTATTGATTAGGTAAAATGTTATAAATAGCAATATCTGAGTCAAATATGTATTTTCTTTGTACAAGTTCCTAATACCAAAATTAATTGTAGAAACAAGTTAGTAGCTTAAAAATTACCAAAATATTTTTAAACTTCTAATAAATAGGCCTTTGAAATACAAATCAATAATAATCATTCCATAATTTGTGTTTTCTCATCAGTTGAATTAATCTCCCCTATAGCCTTTTTGAATAACTCTTCCTTCAGTAAGAAAAGGTAAATGTGCGTAAAGCTAATACTTATGGCATTTATCACCATTTTATACAACATTAATTAAGGGCATTGAGGTAGACTAGCAGATGGAGGAATGCTTCCCAGGCTATACAATCCTGGACAAATAAATCCCTGGCTAGGGACACTCAATTGTTTATTAGCACAAAATTAGTAGGATTGGTCTGGGTGAAAACCATAGTTTGAAATATGCTTCATAGGTTCTTTCTTTCCTAAATCAAAGACTTTAAAAAAAAAAAAATCTTATTCTTAATGAGCACTAAAAAGAATAATATATATTTTTTTATAAGTTGTTCTGAAATTGTAGTTTAATTAAATCAATACTGTACCAATATTAAATCATATTGATTGTTAAATAAAATTTAATTTTATATTTTTGTTCAAGTATTTGGTATATGTAAATTGAAGTAATCGATTTTGAATCGATGCAATTACCACCAGATATAGTGATCTGTAAACAATACAAAAAAATTGAATAATTCAATCCTTACGTTTGGCACAACCAATCGTCTCTCCGAGACGAACAGGAAAACCAGGTTCACATTCACAAATCAATGTCTTCTTATTGCAGACGACGTGCAGAAGATTCTCCCTGCAATTGTCTTCACATGGACCTCCCAAAATATCGCCTAGGACTTCTGAAAAAAATTTTATATATGTAGTATTAAATAATAAAATATAATATATATTTCCAATCACTAGTTTATGGATGGAAAATATTATTCAGCGATTCATAATCTCTTTCCTCCTCTCCCTATCAAAATCTGACGCGGTAACTTCTGGTACTTTTTAACAGTTATTACGGGAATGAACAATTTATGACATGTTTCAGCTTTTTTTTAGACACTATATTTTTACAAATATGATATAAAGAATACTTTTCGTGATGATGATGGTGCTAATGTTTAAAAAAATAAAACTCGACACCTCTCGTTATGATGTTCGAAGTGTTTTCATTGTAAAATATTTTTGATGAATAAAAATTCTCAATTAAGGATAAATTCTGATTTTGTCCCATGATCACATTGATTTGCCGAACAGTACGTCGTCGGCAATGCCAAATAGTAAATTGAAAAAAAAAAAAGCTTTGGATTGGCAGTTCTAATGTAGTCTTATGACTCACTTTTTTCCAAACCTTCAAAACTGAAACTAAAACAGAATTGAAATTCATAATCTTACTTAATCCCTCACAGTACACTTTTACGGTATAGCCAAAAATACCCACTTACAAAAACTAATAAAAAATATTATGACTCATAACAAAAGCACCTTGATAAGCGACTATCAAAATCCTATAATAACTTACTCAGACTAATAAGAGATATAGAGACCTACAGCTACCATGTCCATAAATATGAGGAGCAGACTAAAAAGGTGCTGGATAAAAGATCTCCTTCCTTAACTAATCGAGCCGGAGGAGCGGTGCTGCTAAGTCTATCCTTCTTCATGCCTGGAATTTTACTATTTCCTATAATTGTTAGATCATTTGGTGATTGTCAACTACTTGTTGGCATGTGAAAATAATTAAGCGAAGACAAAAAAAAAATTGTACTACTTTTTTTATTAGATTTTTTGGGTCAATTATATCAAATAATTCAATAAATATTAATGCTAGCGATGGGATTTTATATAAATTATTAATAAAATCGTTAAATTAATATATCGACTGTATAAATGCTCGTTAGTGATACTCAAATAAATAGTAACTTACGAGATTTTGCAGGTATGCTGTAGATATTATATTTGTCTTTGTCCCTTAAGCTCCTATAACTGTGCATCTCTTCCTCAAAGAAAATTATGAATAAAAACAAATATTGTTATAGAAAACTAAAAAAAATAAATGCCGGAAAACAATTAAAATAGAAGTGAAAAATATGATTATGTCTGAACCTATTTCTTTTGAGTGGACCAACCCAATGAATGATCCATCCAAAATTTTGTTTTATTAATAAAAGATTCTCAATGTTGTGTTGGTAACATTGATTTACTAACAGTGGATAAAGGTTACGGGTTTTTAATTACCAAATAATAAAATGCGATTAAGGCTAACTGTAATTGTGTATAATTTATTACCGTTAGTACAATTGGCAACGTGGTGAGAAAAAAAATTGTGGAAAAATAGAAGTTGAAACAGCCAAAAAAAGTTGAAATGGTGTCTAATAATTTTCCTAAAATTAGATAATATTTCATGTGGAAGTGTGAAATGGATGAAATGGAAAGGGCATTTCTATTATTTAATCAAGGAAAAGGGATAACAAATCCGCAAAGAACGAAAACAATCTTCTTAACGATGGCAAGAACGTATGGAGTTGCAACAATTATATATTTCGTTATTAAACCATCAATTAGCTTCGAAAAAAGAATTAAGCTATAAAGGGGCTTTTAAAATTTTAAATAGTTATTTTATACCGAAAATGACGACATAAGTTTCGCGACCTAGAGCAGGATTCTCAAGAAACAATTAAGCATCTTTTATAAAATTGTAATTTTAAAGAAATGTTTGAGGAGAATATTAAAGATCAGCTAATTCTTATATATATAAAATAATATGATTAAATATACATTATTATATACATATAAAGATATGCAGAAATGTTCCAATTCTCAATTGGCTAGAGAATTGCTCGAAACGCGCGATGTCTCCTTAAATGAAGTCTTGAATAAAGCAAAAGCTTTTGAATTATCTTTGGAGTAAATTAAAGTAATCGAAGGGTCGGAAAAAAAGTGAATTTGAGGTGAATAGCCTTAAAGGTAAAATTGTTCCTATCACATGCTTAGATGCAATAGACAAGATCACTTAAGTACGTGTAAAACTTGCTCTGCATTACAAACTATTTGTAAAAAAATGCAACAAGATGAGACATTTTGCCAACTGTTGTAGGTCACGAAATATAGAAGAAGTAAGCAATGCGAATTACAGAAATAAGGCCGGAAGCAAAAATAAAAACAGATCCTTAAAAAAAAGGAAGGTGATGAAAGCTTTAGAGTTGTTAGATGCAGACAAAATTAAGCCAGCGGATGGTCTAATTTCGTAGTCATCAAGGTTAGTCCCAAGTCCTGAGAAAAATTACGATTTACATTTATGCTTGGTCTTAAGGAGGGTGAATAAAGCAGCGTTAAGAGAAAAAGCATCCTGCGCCTACTATTCAAGACTTCTTTCCTGCACTGAAGTGAAGAACATGCTTTTCCAAGTTAGCTTAAAAAATACCTCTCACCTTAATAAAAAATTAACAACCTTCCCAACCACAAAAGGATTTTATTTTGGCACAAGAGACTCTGCTTTGGATTAAAGACAGCTCTCTAATTACTTAAAAAAATTATGGATCAAATTCTTCAAAGTTATGAGATATTCTTGAATTTTATTGATGACATTTTAATTTATGGTAAAACGGTTAAACAGCACGATATTCGACTAAGTAATATTTTAAAATTTATTAAAGCATAAACGATTTGAATTAAATGCAAAAAAAAAAGAAGGTGAAATACGGAAATAGTGTTCTTAGGACATAAACTAACGGCTGAAGGAGTGTCACCAGCGACTGTAAATCGTTTATAACTCCCAAAACAGTTAAAGAAGTGCATAGTTTTTTAAGTTTGGCTAATTATGTCCGTCATTTAATTCCTAATTTAGCCACTATTTCAGCACCGTTAAGATTGCTGATAAAGAAAGATAAGAAGAAGAAAGTTAGTGATGTAAATTCGCTGTTATTACTATGACGATGATACTTGGTAATAGCGGATGATATACGTCCAGTTGGTCTTGGAGCAGTTCTAGTGCAAGAAAATGCAGAGGGGCAACGATAATCTCCTATGGTTCAAAGAGTTTGTCTTAGATGGAGAAGGGCACTCCCAAACAGAAAAAGAGGGACTAGCACTAGTTTGGACAGTGGAAAATTTCATCTCTACCTGTACGGGAAACACCTTAACCTAATGATCGACTGAAAGCCTCTAGATGTTATATTGAAGCCGAGGAGGTGGATGCTCTGGCTTCAATCTTACGATAAAAAGGTCATGTAAAAACCTACAAAAAACAATATATCCGATCCCTTTTCTAAGCTATGTTCAAAACAATAAAATAAAATTAAAATTAAAGGAAATATAGATGTAGTGTTCCTTTGTTACCTCCGTTAAACAATATTTTTTAAGATTGCTGTAGGTGAATAGCAATAACCAGTTGAGTGTGCAATACAACTGGGTAACGCAACTGAGAAAACTTCTAGAGAGCTTTGGAATGTTTGGCCCGATTTAGTTTGATGGTCCGGTCAGAATTAAAATCCAATTGAGAGAAATGTTGGAGAACTACAGAGAATATGTCAAAAGAATCTCTCGTTACACCAGGAATCGACCAGTAACTCTTGGTACGAAAGGGTTTTCATTGGAACGGACTTTCTTCAGAATACTTGCTGTACAGCTGTCATATAGTTTATCTGAGAATTATAGCTTAATTGAGACTTTCCGATAAATACTCATTTATCGGAGCATATATGTGTATCCAAACTTTTACTTTGGATCCCCAGAAGCCTTGTGATGGAACGGCATTGGAGGATTGATATCATTTTTTATCAAGTTGTCCCGCTTACCACGATAATAAAGCCCGATATATGACCAAATTAAATAACATTAGCCCTAATTATTTATATAAAATCCTGGTAGCACCCACAGAAATGGATATTAAATTGTTATGCGTAAATATTATCCAAAAGATCAAACTTAGATTTGAATGCCTGTTTTTTATAAATGTGTAGTTTGATGGTTTGTTGATGTGTAGTTTTAACTGAATGTATGTCAGCTTTAATATTAGAATCTGAAGAGAATAAATATTATCATTCAATGATTATTACAATTCAATTTTATTTTCTTCTTCTTTAAATATCTATTAATGTTTAATTGTGAAAAAATATAGATAGCATACGCAGCTTCATGATCATTGTTAATTTATATTAATGATTTATTATTTAAAATCTTTGTTCTTATATTAGTACCAACTGTATGGCATTTATTGTGCTGGCCATCTCTATTAGTAAGGGGATAGTTCCAAAAACAAATAAATAAATTATTATTAATTAGAGATTAATCAGTGTTATTAACATTGACCTACTAATAGTGGATAGAGGTAATTAACGAATTGTTAATTATCAAATAATAAAAGTGTGAGGCTAATTGTGATTGTAATGCCCTATACTATAATTTATTACCGTTAGTTCACTCAATTGATTTATACTCTTATACAATAGGGGTGGGCAGGGCCGTTCCAACTAACATTTGAAACGGAAAACCCATTTCCATTTCTTAATTTACTTAATTCTTAAACTGAAAATGGCACAACACTAAAATCCTTTAATCCATAAAAAAGACCATAATCAGAGCGGACGGACGCTATAATGAAATTTCAGATTGGAACGAAACCTAAAAATGTTTTCGTTCCGATCTTACAATTCGATTACATTGCAAGGGGAAAGCTACTCAGAAGCAAACAAATTTCATCGGAACTAAATTTCCTTCAACCTCGTTCCGTTCTAATGTTGGAAATGATTCCTCAATTGTACGGTATAGCCAAAAAGACACATTTTAAAAAAATTTAACAATTTTTTAAAAAATTGCTAAATTTGCCAATTAAATTCTTTATCAAAAAAAGCTTTATATTTGACTAAAACAACTCTATATCCTGGAGGAAAAGGCAACGATTGACATCTCGAACAATATGTGAAGGAGATTAAAAAGATGATGGGTGAGAGATCCCCTGCTATGACCAATGCTGGCTGAATACAGTCCAGAATGAGGTGTTATGACGTCATTATTTTCCAGCTGGACAGACAATTTGCTTTTCAAAAAGCAAAAAAAAGTTCAAATAAATAAAACAAGAACAGGTTTTTCTTTTTATTGCAATTAGCTATAACTTTTGAAATGAGAAATAATTTTAATCATAATGTTTTATATAGATTTATTGTTTTTTCCGCGCAGAATCTTATAATGAGAAATATATGATAAGGCTGAAAATTAAGGGGAAAAAGTTAAGACACAGGTTATCCTATAAAGTAAGAAACGGATAGCTTAGATTCAAGGAAGAGGAATTTAAATATCTCCAAATTTTCTAGTTTGATTTATCCATTCTTTATTTGTCCCTTTTCTTTCTTATAAAACCTATAAATTATTTACAAGACATTTTTCAATCAACGGTTCAAGTTTTTGAAGAACAATTTCATAAGTTTTATCTAATTTTTAATTTCTAGTAAGGTGAGCAAGTTATAGGTGTTTTCAGGTTCTGGGAGAGTTTCTCGCCATCACATCTCTCTAGTTAAAAATATTATTTGTAATTTTTATGTGAATTTTTGTGGAATTTATATTCTGAATAAAGTGTTTAGACTTTTTAAACGATATATTAATTATTATTCTTAGTAACACTTTAATATTACGAAGAAAACAGGTAGAGAAAACAAAAAATGAACATTTTTGGTGGCTTAAAAGTTTGTATTCCTGGTTGTATTCAATCCACCTTTAAATGTGCGAATTTGTATGATAACAAGGGCATTTGTTGTTCTCTCACTCGCACACATATTATAATGAAAATATAAGAAATATAACTGAAAAGGTATTGTAAAACATCATCCCCAAAGGGGCGTTTTTTTAGTAGAACGGTGCTTGTACAAAAATTTGTACAGCAATAGAAAACCCCAAATTTTGACCACTCAATTCTGTTCTATTCTCATTCCGGTGGACGGTACATTGTGGATTGAACGGAATAGACTATAAATATCTCCACTTCGATAAATCATTTCTCGAAGCTATTTGTGATCTACGGTTCAATAGTTTAAAAAAAAGCGGGTCCTTAGAAATATGAGACAACGAGAGGAAAATGTTATTTTTTCTAAAGAACTTTATCCGATTTAAGTTTCAAAATTTAAAAATTTTAAATCGTGAGAATTTGAATATTTTTTCCGACCAAACTGTTCCTCTACCTCAACGGTCAAGAATGTAAAACAATGGAAAACAATAAAATGAATAAGAAAAGACAAAACTATTAATTTATTTAACCAATCACAATCAATATAATACCTCTGTCGCGAGGGGTTGGATTGATGTACCAACACAATTTTCACGTATCAGACGGAAAGAATCCTTTCAGATGACGTTTTTAATTAAAAAAATAGAATTAATATTCTAACCGATTTCGCGATATTTTATCACTTTGTTTTTAAGTTATAGAGCAGATTGGAACGGCAAACCATCAATTGCAACTAGTGATAATATTATTGAACGTGTTTTGTCAATATTGAAGTTTTGGCACACTTCATGGAATTCCAAATATTTTAAAACATCACAGCCATTCAGTGGGGATACCAAGAGTAATAACATTGAACACTAATAAAAAAAATTAAAAAAACTCTTTTCTATTATCAATAATGATGCTATGATTATCACCAGGTCAAATCAGTTATGGCTAGAACTATTCATAGGCATTTTATGAAAAGAGTATCGAAAATAGTATTTTTTTAATTTTAACAATCTCACGAGACTGTTTAACTATCGCATTTTTATTGCCTATTCTTTCGAGTACAAAAAAAAAAAAAGACGTTTTTCCACATTGATTTGGTAGAACATAGATAAAAAGGTTATAACAATGTATCATTAGGTTCTTAAACAGTAATCTAATAAATCAGTTTGGTGCTAAATAACTAGAATGAAAGAAAAAAATATTGGTTGCCGAAAAATCGAAACACCTTAGTGTTTCTACGTTTTGTTAAGATACTTATGTGATATGTGTGTGTATGTTCTTATATCAGTTTTTTTTTTTATCATACGTCATGAATAAAAACAAAATTATTAATCATTGTACAAAATACCGAAAAGTACAAAAAAATTGCAAAAAGTTAACATAACAACTAATTGTTCATACGTTAAAACAATCACTGTTTAATAACAATCACAAGGTTAAAACTAACATCGAAGTAATTTTTTTTTTTTTAACTTTATTTTTAAATCCACACCTGTCTATGAGACAACCAGTGAATGTGCTGGCTAAGAACATGTAAGGACCTCTATCCTCGCCAAAACTAGTATATTTGTAGAGCGTTACAATATATGTATAAATTTCCCCCTCCTCCTCCTTACCCGACCCATCCCTCCTTACGCGATTCCTAATAGGCTTTCTGGACCTAATAGCTTCAACGAGTATGAACTCGGAGATTGTTAAAAACAGCGGCTTTTCGTTGCGGGCAAAATATAAAATTTTCCTAAAATTTTGATCGGATTTCCCATTTTCTTCGATTTTTAAGATTTTGTCGCAAAAATTTTACAGACTTTTTTTTATCGTCTTTCCTCAACCAATGAATTAAAATCGATGAAACTGAGTGAGATTTGGTATTTAATATTAAATAATTATAAATAAAAAAATTTTTTTATAAAAGATAATTAAGTATGTTATGATTATTTTAGACCCATTTATAGGTATTTTCGAAAATTTATATACATCGTTAGAACAATAAAAAAGACTGACAAAAAGTAAATTTAATAAGTTCATATACCTCACAGATTTTCAATTTAGCAAAAAAGGAACACTTACAAAAATTATAATTTATATTTAAATTATATATATATATATATATATATATATATATATATATATATATATATATATATATATATATATATATATACATATATATATAATATATGTATAATATTATATAATTATATAATTAATTTCAAAATATTAAGACTAACAACAGATTTCTTGACAAGTAAATGTGAAAACTCGACAAACCAAGTTACACCGGCTATCGACCAACACGGATGTACTGTTTCATACTAAATTTCTCAGTCATAAAAACAGACTGATAAAAGATGTGACTCCAGCTGGCAAGGTCGCTACTGATAGCGACCTACGAAGAAGATTCAACCTCAGAAAGTCATAAAAATCCTAAGTACGCTTCACAGGCTTAACAACATTATCTAACAATACTCCATTACTAGTGAGAACTTCGACTTAAACAGTGTAAATTTCAACTTATTTGACTCTTTGACATGAAACCTGTCTTCCAATTGAGCTATAATAATGTCAAAATTCCGCAGATATATACAATACAGTACCTTAGGCTGACATTCGACAGAATAAAGACATTGCAAATTAAAACAAACAGTAATGAAACTCACTGAAACCCATTCGGACCAACGAAATATAGACATGCGGGGCACCTAAAAAGTTCCACATCAAATATTGGGTTCAGGACTCAAAATACATAAGCAATTTTGCATACATACCTTCATATAACAACATGTAACGAACACATAAGGACCCACTACAAACAATGCCATAACAAAAAATGAAGGCGTTCTAACTTCGTAATATAAGACATGTTACAGAACCTCACGAAGGGCTGAAGAGGAATTGGATAAAGGATCAAATCTTAACCTACGAAAAACGGTGTGATTTGAATTTAAGGAGATGCCACTGGGTACTAATCTTCCTCAAGGATTTCTATTTTATGTCATCCAATAAGGTGGGGGCCAGTATTTGTTATTGACAGGTGTAAATCAAAAACTAAAATTTAAAAACATTAAGTATTAAAAAATAAATCAAAGGGGACCCATATATTACAATATTACAATATTTAATACCTACCAAGAACTTGTCAACGAAGCCCTAGTTCTGCCCTTTAATACCGCCCGGCTTTGCGGAATGGTATAACCAAAGTGCCGTTGTATATGGAGCAAACTTTTTTTCACTGCATGAAACAAATATTAATTTTTTTAAAAGCGTATTACAAAACTATAATATCTTGTTTAATTTAAACTATATTGGTAATTTTGATAACCTGGAATGTTTCTTAAAGTGTTTTTTAACTTAATGTTTTGAAAATTTCTAATTTATTCTTTATATTGTATAAATATTTTTTAGATGGATGGTGTCACTTGAAAAAAAATTAACTGTTATCTAGCAAATAACATAGTTAAACAAATAAATGAAAAAAATAATGAAATATTTTTATCTGACAAAATAAATATAGACAATGGACTGTATGTTGAAGGATCCTATATTTTTTGTTTATCTGATAAAAAGAAATATTTATGTTCATTGACATAATATATACTATTTATCTGTGGCTTGGTTTACCATTGAGGCTAATAAATAATTCCGTACTATAAAATAGTAAAGCATCAAATATTTTCTCAGCCTAGAGAAACAATTAATTAAAGTTTGTTTTAATACAACGACAAATAATTATAGAATGTAAAAAAAGTTATTGAAAAATAAAATGAATATAATGTAGAACAGTATGTTTCTAGAACTTTTTTGTCTGGTGGCACACTCAAACCATTATGAGTTAATAATAATAATAATTGTTATTATTATAAGTTAACAAAACTCACGATACCTCCATTATTATAATTTTTTTATTTTTAGTTTTATATGAGGAACTGTATGATTGCTTTAATTATTTATTAAAGTTAATAATTTAATTTTCAATTTAATTTAATTAATTAAAAATTAATGCTGTGATATCCACTTTTTAATTTGTCCATAAATGAATCTGCCAGAAGGGGTGAGAGAGGGGAGCCCATCGGTAAGCCTTCTTCCTGTTTGAAGAATTTTCCATCAAATTGAAAATAATTATGTTTTATGCAAATAGACATGTCTATTTGCAGAAAACACAATTAGAACAAAAAATTCTTGACCCAAACAATTCTCAACTAGCTCAACATATCGTATACTGGTATCGGTATGTAGATGACATTATATGCCTATGGTTTGGTACGACAAGACAAATAAATTTTTTTTTAAAGGAAATAAGCGAAATTCATCCCTCGATTAAATTCAGAGTAGAACTGGAAAAAAAAAAAACCATAAACTTTTTAGATTTAGAAATCTCAGTAAAAAAATGATCATGAATTTGGAATTTACCGGAAACCCACCCACACGGATGTCGTTATAAACAATGAAGCTACGAGGCCGGTAGCACATAAACTCGCAGCCTTTAATAGCATGATTTACCGTCTTTTGAATGTACTATTAAATAAAAAGAACTATAATAAAGAAATTGAAATAATATATTCCAATAAAACAACTATCACTCATTTTAAAAAAAAAAAGAAATACAAAAAAAGACAATTAATAATATCTATTCAACAACCCCCAAAGATAGGCCCATCCCGAAACATTATGTTTTGATTCCATATTACGGCCCTATATCCTTAACATCCTTAACACCCTATATCCACCAAAGTCGAAATCGAATTAAAAAAACTAGGATTAAACCCCTATCCTCATATTTCTCTTCTCCTGAAGACAAAATAGACCCTTTCCAAAAAAGCGGAGTATATGAGAATATATAAATTGTAATGATTGTGCAGCCAAATACACGGGGAAAACTGGAAGATCGATAAATCAGAGATTAAAGGAACATATACGTACAAATAATAATAAGACAGAGAATTCCAACTTTGCAATTCATTTAAATGAAAAAAAATCATAAATTCACCAAAGACTCAGGAGTTAAATTAAAACATCACGTTGAAAACAGCCTCAAATTAAATATATATGAAGCACTTGAAATAATAAAATCCTTCAAATCCAATCCAGAATTTTGCTTAAATGACCAAATAAATATTTCCAATAATGCAATCTTAAATTTATTCTCATCTATAACAGAAAAACCAATTACTTGTCGGCATTACTGGAAAACCCTGACCCTTAAACCATTTACCTATAGACGTGCTACCTACCTTTCGTTCATTGTTAGTTCAATGCGAGAAGAAACCAGTACAACCTTTTCTGTTTGATATAATCCATTTAAATCTTGGTGACTACCAACATGTATTTGATTTCTTGTCTTAATTAAATTCATGATTCATGAATGTTTTATAATACTGATTTATATTACATCTAATTTCATATGTATAATAATACCAAACCATTGAGGATGAATTTATAACATTCGAAACTAGTTTTCAATAAAACAAATTTATAGAAGTGGCAAATAATTTATCAATCCATAATTAGATTGATCCTTCTATACTATCATGCGGATATCAACTGATTATTTTATTTTATTCACATTATCAAATAACAATGACAACGTTTCGGGGCAAAATTATTTAATTATAGGCAATTTACATAAATAAGTATAATATTTACCATAAAATACATGGCATATATCACATTTAACGTTGAACCCTCCAATAACTAACCAATCCATAATATAATTTCGTCCAGTCAATTCATAAAATATGAGGGTCCCTTCATTTTTCACAGTCCTAATGATCTCTAATGGATTAACTTATGAATTAGCTCTATGCATATATACTGTAACCTTTCATATTTCTATTAATATTATTAATTTGATTTAATCTATTAATTTGTTCTGTTATTTTAAAAATCTGGTTTCAACGGTGTGCTAACTATTGGTAATTGTGATAATTAATGATTTATTATAGCCTTTCTGTTAATATTTTATTTCCAAATTATTTATTATGTCTGTGTAATGATTGCTCAATTTTTTCGAACCAGTATTAAAATTCACTGCTTGTTTAATGTTTTTGTAATATGTATGGCTTTTGTAGTTCTTTTTTTGTGTTTGACAATATAAGGTAATCCATTGTCCAAGGTGATTGTGACAATGAAAAATGAAGGGACCCTCATAACATAATAGATATTTTATAAATTGAGCATTACTAGACAATTTTGTACTATGGATTGCTAAGCAATTGAAAAGTTTATTGTAAACCTACATATGACATGTATTTTATGATAAATAGTATACTTGTTCATGTAAATTGTCTATAATTAAAGAATATAATAATTGTTAAATTAAATATTCTATCAATTTTTATTAACGTATATACATGGAGATGAGGCACTTGCTCCGAAACGTTGTCATTGTTATTTAATAATGTGAATAAAATAAAATTATGCAATTGAAAGATTTCCCTTCACGAATCCGTTAAGAAAATTTCTATTTATGCCCAGGGCAGCATTAAATTAAAAATAATTCTTTAAATAAAATCGTTCTTAAGTTACTTATATATTTGGTTGTACATTCAATATAAATATTTCAAAAATATACAGTATGAACCATACACGTTATACTAAAGGTATCGTGCTACATTTACATAAATAAATGAAAATACATACATACCTTGATAGGTTATGCGTACCTAGAAAGGTTAATCTCTGAGTGGTGAAATACCTGATGGTATGGATTTGATACTGTTAAGCAAAGGTGCGAGCGGCAACTACTAAAACTAAATACAACAACGTTGAAATAAGCTGGTAAGGAATTATGCCTCGAAATGAATATGGATAAAACAAGATGTATGATAAGTAGCAGAAACAGCAATCGATTTTCGTGAAACAGAGATAACTGGAAATAACTTGAGAAAGTGAAGTATCTGGGTCCATAATAATTAGAAAAACCAAATTCAAGAGGAAATAAAGGCGAGTAATGCCTGTAATTTTGCAGTTGTCGAATTATTAAGCTCGCGCCTTCTTCTCATGAACTTAAAAGTTATAATTTACAAAACAGTTACACTTCCTACTGTTCTTTACGGATAATAAGCGTGACCGCGTACATTACAGAAAGAACAATGCCTGAGGTGTTTGAAAATGGAGAATTTCAAAGAATATATAAAGAAGGCATGAGTCAAACTGAAAATTCAATCGTCTACACAACGCCAAATTTTATGGCCTACGTTTTCAAATAACTTGAGAACTTTGAAGGGAAGAACTTATCCCACCTTAATAGTTGAAATGAAAGAGTTGTGACACGGTTTGGCACTGAAATCAAAAAATAATAAATTATAATAATGTTTAGGTTGATTTGGAATAGTTACATATGCTACTTGAGGACCTGATGGCCGAGCACGTTGGGGCGAGGGTACCAGAGTACCCGATTCGGAACGTTGTGGGTTCGACTTCCCTCTTGGTCGGTCAATAATTATTTCGGAGCGATCCCGAGAAATGAATCTTGCCACTCCCACTCAGGTTAGTACGCGGCGGTGACCTGCTATTTAGCAAAAATGTGGAAAGAAAAAACTATTTAGGTTTTAACCAATAGTAATAAAGATGAAAAAAAAAATATTTGAACTATATATATTTTCCATTCATATACACCAGATAGGATCCGGTATTGAAACGGCATAATGTCAAAATTAAATTACTAAATTTACTTATTTACAAAATTGGCACTCGCTTTGGAAAATGCGGTTAAATCATGACAAATCACAATATGTAACTTTCACACTTCGACGTGACACGTGTCCACCAGTTTATATCATCGACCACCAAATTCATCAGACGGGCATAGTACGTTACAATGGATATATAATATTCGACCGAAGGATGACCTGGGGCCCACACGTCAAAATAAAAAAAAATACTCTAAACAAACAACTGAAATTACTGTACTCTCTTTTTTCCAAATCGTCAAAACTACAAATCAGACAGAAACTCAATAATTGCATATACCTGCTTAAACCTATATGGACTTACGCCTCAAAGACTTACGGTTCAGCAAAAAAGACTCACTTACAAATACTGCAATCTTTTCAATCCAAAATTTTAAGACCGATAGCTGAATCTCCTTGGTATGTAAACAACAAAATTCTACATACCGACTTACAATAATCAACTATCGACCAACACATGCGCACTTTTTATTCCCGTTTCTATAATAACCTCCAGGGACATCACAACCGACTGATAGACGATATGGCTACGGCTGACATGACCATTAGGAGAAGGCTAAAAAGAAACTGGATGAGTGATCTCCTTTCCTGAATTGAAGGACTAATTCAAGACCGGGAAGAAGTGCTGCTGGGTACTTTCCTTCCTCATGCCTATCATGCCAGTTATATCTATTAGATCCATATCATTTGCTTATGATCACTCTTTTGTTAGGTAGTTGCGAATATATAGTTTAAAAATACAATAATAAAAATTATTTGTTTATTAATTTTTCATGTGCAAATATAAAGTAAAAGAATGGTCATACGGCGTACATTAAAAAAAAAACTCTTTTTGAACAAGATGGGGTAACAAGCCATACTGCAAGAGTTCCTATGAATGCTTTGTTTTGGGTCCGTTTTATTTCTCGAAACAATGATATTCCTTGGCTCCTTCGCTCTTCCGATTTTACTTCCTCGAACGGCTTGCGACTTTTTTGTATTGATGTACCTTAAAAGAAAACTGTACCTGGCCACACAGAACTGTCCAGGCCTCCAAACAACGTATTCGGGACTGGAACAATACTCATTAATATGCCGCGAGAGGTAAAGCTAAACTTCCATGTACGACTCCGAGAATGCATAAATTTCAATGGAGGATGTTTAACGAACGTTGTGTTTAAAAATTGGTATTATACGGTATGTAAATGACTATTGTTTTACCTTATATTTATGCATGAAAAATCAATTATTTAATAAATAATTTAAATTTTAATTGATACCGTTTCATTTCCGAATCCTTTATAATTAAGGTGATCTCTTCACAGCGAATGGAACGGTAAAGTTGTCGGAAAGGGTACAGAACGAATCACTAAAAGGATACTCAGCGGTAAACCGAAGGAGGCTGTGCCGAAACGTAGGACAACGTAGATTGTGTTAGACCCGACCTTGAGGATTAAGGTTTCGATGGAGATCAGTGCAAGGAGCTTTGATGGCAAGGACTGTAAGTGGTATCGGCAACGAACCTCCGGTTTCGCTAAACCATTTTGTTATTATTAAGTAGTCTTGTAACTTCTTTGCCCAGAAATCTCAGCACAAATTATTCTTCAGGTTCTGAATCCTAAAAGAATAATTGAAATAATACGTTCATACTTGTCGTTAGGCTAGATGAAATTTATCTAGAGTTTTAAAGGTTTGGCCGCAAAAAATGTTCCGAAACACTTAAAATTGACGAAATTTCATGGACCATTTTGAATTAAAAATATATTAAAATGCCCACTCAAAATATTGAACTGATATTAATTGAATATTTATAACAGAATCAATTGGTGTTTTGAAAATTTTAATACTTTTTTCAAATAGCTACGTTCTATTTAGATATAAAACTGAGATTAAAATGCAAACAAGAATTCGACAAAGCAGAAATAAATACATCGTACATTCATAATTGTTATTAAAATTACTTCCATTATTTTGCTTTATTTTTAATCGTTCACTCATGATTTTATATTACTTATTTAAATTATTATATTTGTGAGAATTTTTTTTATAATTTTACTAATCACTTATTTTATGATTTTTAATTGTTTACTATAAATAGATTTTTATTATTTTATGAAATTATGAAGAGTTGATTGGAAAGGGAAACAATGAAGAACGCAATAGACAAAGGGAAATCAATTAATTAATATTTATAATTATTTATTATATTAATTATTATTATTAATTATATTAATTAATTATTAATTATATATTATATTAATATTTATAATTATTTATAAATTATGTAGTGTAGTATTGAATAGATGATTTAAAACCGAAAAAAAAAATCTATGCTATTAATATTGACATTATTCTTGTGTCAATAATAGATCGAATAGTATTTTGTGTTTGAAGCAAAGCACTATGTATGAGCATCATTCCTTTTATATAGTGCTTTTATCTATTATATACAACATTCAAACACATACAAATTTTTATCCATGCCGACAAATTGCAATTTCTCTAAACTATGATTTTTTTTTTTCAAAGATCTTTTGTGCTGCTATAAACAGAGGTTAGACTGTGTTGTATTTACTAATGTTATATAGTTCTTATTAAGCAAAATATATTTTTAATAAAACAAAACGAACTGTTTCAGCTAATTCTCACCGCACTTCAGGCGAAAACAGGTAGTGTCCTGATAATCATCGTTATTGATTTTCTGAGCATTAATCAGGTGAGGTTGTGACTGATATCAATGAAACTTTAAAATTGTCTTTATTTTTCTATCTATACTTCAGTTAAAATTTTGTTATATTTATGTACGTAATATATTAATCGATAATCAGTTTTATTAAACTTAATAGAACACTTAATTATTTTTAGAAATCAATAATTTATAAGTTCCATTTTTACTCCAAATTGCTTTATCTATAACAGTACTTTTATTTAATTATTATTTATACAATTTATTTTAGACTCAATAAAAAGTTAATGTCTATTTATTATGAGTTTTTCATAGACCTCTTATTATCATAAATCATTTATGCCTCTAGGCTGCTTAATTGAATTTTTAGATATTATTGTCAATTAACCATATCTATAGGCGTGATTAATCAATTAATCGTTAATGATCAAATCAAGCTTATACAACACTGGTTGAGAAAATAAGTGTTTGTATTTTTCAAATGTTAAGGTTACATTCATTATACGTTCTAAAAACCAATACCAATTTATTGTACTCCTTAGGGAAATTAAAGTCGAAATTGAGGTCATAACTTTATGAAATCATCAGATGTTATTCCTTAGATTTGTGATTTTTTTTTTTAATTTGTCTCTTGCAATATTAACTTTTGAAGTTGAACAATACCATCTGCTATTGAGTAAGTGTTTTATTCATCATCTTGCCTTATTAAAATAATGTTTCGGAATGTGATAATTTAAACAACTAGTGCAAATTATAAATGTGGTCACATGATTGTATGATACATAATAGTTTCATTGAGCACAATTAATTATTACGAAGGTAAGATGATGTTATACTTTTACTTTTTAAACTTGATTAAAATATTAATGTCTGAAACTGATGAATCTAAAAATAGTATTTAAAAATGATCGCGTTGATTGTGATTGAATCTATTAAAATGATTTTTAGTTATGTAGTACCAATTACGGAAAAGTTTTGGAAATCGCGATTAGCCGAAATGTAAAATTTTATTAAATGATTCATTTTATAATTTATAAAGGATCAGGATTACCCAATGTAAGAAATAATTAAAATGTATCATCCCAACGTAATTATCGCTCTGTTGTAGAATTATTAAGAAGAGAAGCAGTTTCTTAATGTCGCGTAACATTTAATTTTTAAGTACCATATAACTAATAAAGCTTTTTCATTTTTGCCTCTTATATAATAAAGAAGCCATAAAAGTTTGTAGTCACAATTAATAAACAGTCGTTATATGCCGGTGGAAGGTAAATAGTGTTATTGTGTTAGAATGGATCAATGAGGCTGCGTTGCTATGGTAACTGATGCAACCCTACATTGATTGGTCCTGGGGCGCCGTATATACCCAATTCTTGACCAATCAGATCCGGTTTCTCGCATTATGAGGCTATCCTGGGACATAGAGAGTCCTTTGAATATCTAAACAGGTCCAGAATCCGCTTTGGGGACTCGTTCTGTTCCAATATGGAGGCTGTGACGGGGAGGAAATCAATATACTCCGGCGTAGTGATAAGACTCAACGGCTTTTTCCTCCGACACTCAAATGAAGACGACCGGCACACTTCGGAGGGGGTTATCGGAATCGATACGGGTGTTTACTCAGTTGCTAAGACGGAGTTATCCAGAGCGGCTTCGAGGATGGACGACGCGGCCAAGAGCGATTCTTCTGTGAAAGAGGTCAAGAGAACAAGACCGCCTATGAAGCTGTGCTTCCGGCAGAAGGTGGACATCGGGAGGTCGAATATCGTGCCTTTCAGGCCTAGCGCTTACGGTAAAACTTCAGTAAAGATATAGTCATACTTACATATTTTCTTTTTAAAATGGGTCGATCAAAAAAAAATTATTTTTTTTAGTTCACTACGTTACGAGAAAATTTTACGCCCCCGATTACTCGACAAAATGTTCTGAAGAGGCGTACCAAAAGGTGAAAGAGGAATACGAAAACGACCCGAAAATAAAGTACGGCTATCCGGTGCTGGAGAGTCACAGGTGGTTATGAAATTACTCTCCGTTTTCTACCAAAGAATATTTATAATTATAATATTTACAATTTTATTATTATTTTTTTAAAGATATGGCTGGTACTGGGACATCGAGTTCAAAGACCCGGACTCGATCAAGGATAGGAGGCTCAATTTTCTCAAAACCAAACCTCCTTTTTATTTTCAACCATTTTCCAAGCAGACTCTGTAAAAGCCTTCGATGCCGTGTGGCATTAAATATAGCCATTGTGTAGGACTATGTATTTTATTTATTATCCGCTATATGGTACCTGTCCGGTTGATGGTGGTGAGGTAGTCATCATCTGTCATATCCAGGGGAAGGTCAGTCTGTGCTGAGACGGATAAGGCAGAGACGACGAGGATGGCAGTTAGCATCTCACTGAGAGCTCTAGCTCAACCCCTGTCGGTCTTTGCTCCAACTAAACCCTCTCGTTCCCGCCCTTCCCCTATATTTCAAAACGCTGATTTTTAATAAAATTTAATTAATTTTCAATGTACTTTAATTAATTTAGCTGAGATAACCTTGATAATAGAAAGATTAATGGTTGAATGTTGAATAATAAATAAATAAAAAGTATTTATTTTTCATTAGTGAGAGCCCCCGAAAAAATAGATTTGGGCTCAACTCAGCATAATTAGGTGCATATGAAAAAATATCGTTGGGTTGAAAGAAGAGTGCCACATTACGAAAAAGTTGAATTTTACAGGAGAAGGCTTTGAAGTCGTAAATTTTTTTAGCCATTACTGCTTACCTTATTTGTTAAAAAAAAGAAGTTAATATTCGTTTTCTGATCATTTGAACATGAATCGTGAATTAAATTGTGACAGCTTTTCATAAAAACTAAAATAAATTGGTATAAAGTTAAATATTGAAACAAAAAATCAGACATTTTTTCTAAAAGAGGTGATTAGAGGTTGTCCAAAAAAAGATTAAGCGAAAATGTTCGTATTGTGCCATTCTTCTTCCAAGCCTGCAAAATAGCAATATACAAAAAAAAAATAGAAATGAAATTAATAAATTTCACCATTAAAAAATAAATAGTATTTAAAAATGTATTATTCAGATCTGATAGGAAAATTTCTTTATTATTAATTCTTTAATGAGACCATTAATTTTTATCATGGAATGAAGAAAAATAATTTCTTACGGTTGCATGAAAATTTCCTTATCTCTCCAGGTATTAAATAACAATATGTACAGTTGAAACATCTTTATTTGTTTAACTTTTCAACCTATTTCATCGTCATCATCAAAAACTGCTAATTCTTTTTATCTTAAATATTTTATTATATCATTACATTAGAATTAGCATTATGCGTAGCACCATATTCATCTTCTGATTTTAATCATTTTATTTTGATCTCGTCTATGTTTGAACAATATTTTTCGCCAATGAATGATTTTGATCATTTTCATCAATAGAGTTGAGACTGCTGAACTTTCCTCTATCATTTTCATAATTACTCGAAGTACTTGAATCCATGATTTGAGAAACCACTTATGTGGTTAGTAGTCTCTAGTAGTAGTGTAGTTGGTAGTCTCTATGATTTGAGAAATCACTTATGTGGTTAGTATTCTCTAGTAGTAGTGTAGTTGGTAGTCTCTATGATTTGAGAAACCACTTATGTGGTTAGTAGTCTCTAGTAGTAGTGTAGTAGGTAGTCTCTATGATTTGAGAAACCACTTATGTGGTTTTTCAAATCATAGAGACTACGTTTTTGGAAAACAACAAAACAGTCCAGGCCAAAGCCTAATGGTTCAAGGCAAACCAAAACCATAATAATTAAAATATGATTGACTCTAAACCTATTATATTACTAATTAAGAAAATAAGAGTCATTATGGTATTAAAATTTCAATTTCAAATTGCTTGGCTTATGGGTTTTCTTAAATCAATCAATTTACGGATATAATGAAAATAATAATTACCAATAAATATGTTAAAAAAACTTTTTTATGTCAATTGTGAACACTAATTCTTCCTTACAATTTTATTAAAATATTACTATATGTTATATTACCTTATGTTATATTATCTATTATTATATGTTATATTACCTCCTAAATTTCGAGTTATTTTGTCTTGTATATAATGCATCCATATAAAATATATTTTGTCAATTATATACGTCAAATATTTAAAACTTTGAAAGGTACACAATACTTACATACTAAAACCCATTCGGACATAACCATTACGTACAAAAGGGATGCTCGGAACTGGGTATTATTCGAACAAAAATTTATTTAATAACAATTAACTCGTTTATTCTTTATTGGCAATTTTATTATTACAAATTATTGATATTATATAGTATTATATATTTATACAACTGGTTTTTATCGAAATACAAAACTGATTTAAATGTAACTAAGATTTTTTTTTTAAACAAGATGCTTTTAAACTTTGTCGAATCATTTTAGGTCAAAACTATAAAGATTTTTTTAATTAATTATAATATCACAGTTTAATAATATATTCTTTTAAAAAGTAATATTATTTTTATTTAAATGAAAAAAAAAAATTGAATACGGATCTTACCACGGCGCGTATCGAGCGGTATTGAGCAGAATTACGACGATTTGTAAAATTGTATCTTACAATTAAATATTATGAAATACATTTCATTTTCTATCCCCTTTATTTTTTATTAATATAATAAAATATAATCATATGATCAATTAATGGAAATGGCTTGTATTATTTCAATCTATTAATTGTGAAAAATATCTTTCAATATACGTTATTAGAATGCCACTAGTAATTAAAATTGATGTTTTAAAAATTAGTGATGGTTACTTTTAGGCAATCCATGAAGTGTCCCGAAGGTGTTAATGTGCTGTCATTTCACGGTATGTTGCGTTGGTCCAAATCACTTTTTACCCTTTGAGTGGTCATGTAATTTATAGACACCTCATATTCATAAGTCAAAATTTTAAAGACTTTTTTTTTTCATAAATGAGTTTGAGACTCAAAGTAAATATTATTTTAGTATTATTAAGATTGATACAAGCTTCTTGAATGATTATTATTATTATTGTATTATAATCCCATAAATCTAATGAAGAATCCCTTTGTTTTTTCATATCCTCTTATTACGCTTTTGAACACTGAATTGTCTAGACATTCCCCTTTTTCTGCAGATAAGCATTTTAAGGATTTCTATTATAGATATTCAATTTTTATTAATAGTTCATAATTTTTAATTATTACTTTGGTAATGAGTCTCACCTTTTATTTAGGGTCGATCTTACCATCTAAAATTAAAACTAAATTTTAAGGTTCAAAATAATTGTTGCGAACGCTCGGGTACTTCAGAAGGTATGAGCTCTCTGAATATGGGATTTGTTGTAGGTATTTTTTTTTCTCTCTGTTAGAAATTTCGCAATTCTAGGCAATTTCAATTCCTTGATGTTCTCGCTAAAGAGCGTAAAGTAAAGACTTTCTGGAACGAAAATGCCCTTCGTTTTATCTGGATTCTTATCCATCTTCAAATGTTTCATTCTTCCACTACTTTTTGACAAGCGGTACCGATTCCTTTACAGTCTTGCTGGCATTCACGCTGCTAATTGTAACGACATTATCATCTGCAAAAACTGACAAGAATCCCTAATATAGCATACTTACCTAAATTTTTTTTTAGTCCATTCTCTTTCACGGGAAGTAGTTATCGAATATTAAAATAGCTCTGAAAAGTATTAAAATAGTGACTAATCAAATGCCTCTCTACTCGTTAACATAATCAATTTGGATTTAATAACTAGACAGGATCTATCGAAGCGTGTATCTATAAAAGCATTTTGCGTCCGGCGCTAATGTACGGCTTGCCACTCTTCACTCACGTTACTGAAGGCACACTGTAACACCTTCAGTGGTTCCAGATCAGCATGCTAAGAAAGATGACGCGGTCGACATCACTAAGGAAACTGAAGTCAGAAGAGCTACGTAATAAATTTGAATTACCTACGATTTCCGAATTCATCCGTAAAAGCCTCATAAAATTTCTGGATTCTTTAAAACCTCTTTCAAACCCTCTCTGCAATACTCTAACACTGGCACTGGCTCCAGTTCGCCGGCAAAACAGCTTTTCACGAATATTAGAACTTAAGTTACTCAGTAAGTTAATTAACATAAATATAAAAAATGGGTTAGCCCTATCACCTTCACTGTTAACATTTACAAATTCACATGTACCCAACATCAAAAGTCATCACCATAATGTGGTTTTAAAATGCAATGTAGTTACAGAACAAGACATTCAAAATAATAAATTTTATGAGTGCTACTTAATATATTTATATTTACATAAAATATTTATATTTATTGTAATTTCGGAGATATGAAAAAAAAAAATCCTGTATCAATGTTAAAACTGACTATTTTTGAAATTAGGACCTCTGTCCTCTCTATAGTTAGTATTACTTTTAGAACGTAACAATATATGCATATATATTACAGTGGTTTATCTCAATGAAGAATTTATTTTCCAATGCATGGCTGTTGACATTGATAGACATTGTGCAAGAGTATTGTCTGAGATGAACTTTTAGAAAGGTCAGTCTTTATTCTCCGTAACCCGTGGACTTTATTTCGTCACCAGGGTACATCTTTCTTAGATTGGATTTCTGTTCAATTTTTGAATTTTTTAAGAATCATTCAGGGCCGCATGTCAAAAAATAATCGAAATCATAACATTTATATTTTTTTTCAACCTGTACCTACTACAAGCTATGTAGATTCCTGGTCTAGGGTTCAGTAGTTGGTAAGATCCTTACTGTTTTTACGCCAACGGTTGTGCAAGGAGGTGATTCGGCCGAGATCACGCTCAACCGCCAGGTTTCCCCCCAATTAAAGGGTACCCATTTTATAAAGGCTGGGTGAGCCCCAAGAGGGTCTTCTGATCCCACAGGACTGATCCACGGCTGATAACAGAATAAATAATTATCTGCCAGAGCCGGTCTCGAACTCGGGACCTTAAGATTAGTATCTCAGTGCCCTACCCACTGAGCTACTCCGCTCCCTCGTAATCATAACTACGATTATGATAATGTCCATCTCTGCTTGTTGTAGAAGTTTTCTTTCTGTTGTACTAAGACAGAAAGTAAACATTAACAGCTCGTTAGAACAAAATTTTTATTAGACAGGCAATTAATCATCAGTTAATCAATTAATCAGGCATTTAATCAGTAATTAAAATAACAGTATAAGCAAACCTTTATTTTTTATATTTAAAAATAGCCTATATACGGCTGAAATATCATCTCATGTAAAACAAATAACAATATATTGTTCTTGGATTATTTCGGAATACAAATTAATTATTTGTTTAAAAAAAAAATGTGACAAATAAAAGAGGTAGTGATAATAATGAAATAAAGAAATTATTTATAAAAAGAACTCAAATTTTTAAAGTATGAGAGAGTCAGGTAGCGATATCAAAAACGAAAGCGCAGCGAAAATCGACCAGTGTGGACCTTGCTTCACACTGGGCCGCTCATAATCCTGAAGTTAGCATGCTAAATGAGATTGTGAGTACCCCTAGTATATAAAACTTTTTTAAAGTGGTGTACTAGTCTCTATTTGGTAAGTCACTTTTACACAGTCGAAGTGAGATGTGCTACCTCTGGTCTTCATACTTTTCCTCTAGTCTTCATGTTGCCAATTAGTGAAACGTTGACGGGTTAGTTAAATGCCTACTGTTATTTATGAGACTCATGTGTTTGTCTTGGAAAGCTAATATAACATTTGAATAGATCAATACATAATTTTATCACTAGTAGGTAGTCGGAGACAATATTATTCTCATTGTGAGCAGGACAAATACAATTTTCTAATGAAATAAATTACCGAAACATTGGTTTGATAAATAACCGAAAACGTGTTGTTAAGTTGTGAACAGGAAACTTTTACAAGAGCTTCATTGGCCAATAAAGGAAAAAGAATCAGATTGGAAACTTCTGAAAAGTTTTAATAGAACAGTTTTCCAATCAGAAATATCTGGAATAAAATCGATCACCGTTTAATCTTCTAACGTTCGTTTAGCCTTGAACTAAGCAAGAATTTTTTTTTTTTTTTAACTCTTAAGATATGTCAGATTTTATAGAAAATATACTTCGATTTTCAACATAAATGTTCCCAAAGATTCTTTTATTTCGCTTTTCAAATGAAAATAGAAGTTAATTCACTTATGTTTAGATAAACCGTTCATTATCTCATCGAGCATTTTAAGATGAACGCATTGGTAATTTTAAAATTGAGATAGACTAAAAAAAAAATATTAAAAATATAGTATTAAAATGATGACTTTTAAGCTCTGTAAAATTAATTTTAAATTAAATATCTCTTGTGCGATCTAATCAAATGGAAACTGCAAATAATCGAATAGATAAATTCAATTTAGCAAAAACTGGGGGAACTAAAATTTAGTGATATATTTATTAGCACCGGCACTTACCACAAAAATCTAATTTTTCTCCCCTCGTGTCAGGACATGCTCCCGCGCACAAAAAAATAAATAAAAAAATTACAAAACTTTCCAACTTTTTCATTCTTAGCTTTTTACAAGTTACTTTGGATGCAATTTCAGACAAATTGCGAAGGAATGGCCTTTTCTTTTAGCCTAGCCATTACGTTACTTCTAAATACGACGATTTTATTTATACTTTTTGTTTATTTATTTCTTGCAGATAATCACAAAGTGATACAATCATAAACCCAAGTCAAGTCAAAATTTCTCCAAGGTCTATAAGTTTGAAAGATTTCAGTCATTATTAATCCAATTGTGGTTATCTTCTTTCTTTTTTTAAAAATTTTATGTTAATCAGCTTAATAAATATTTATCTAGTTCTAAGTAATGAGTCTTTTTAATAATAGATGTCAATATGTACATAATTTGACAGTTTTTTAGTAATTCGTTCAATATTGATTTTCTTCTGTCCTTTATTATTTGTTTAATCTTTAAGCAATTAAATTAATGCTTTCTCTAGTTCCTAGTATCTATTTTTTTTTATTGACCTATTTTAATTATTTAATGCATTTTTTGTGATAAACTAATGTATATTTGATTGTTGGTATTAAAGCTATTACAAATCCAAGACTTGTTAATTTATTTTATCCAATCCTTTAATTCAATGTAGAAATTCTCTTCTTCTGCTTTCAAAGATTAAAAAAATATCGATATTTTTTATTGATTTATCGAACTGCTATTTCGGAATACATGAAAACTCTATAGCATATATATCGATATTTTCGTTCTTAACCAGAAACCGTTAAGAAAATTATGACTTGATAGATTGATAGTAACAATGTCACAAGTTTTTTTGATTCATTGCTAGTCGAATCCGCCGTTCTTTGTTAATTTTTCTGTTTTTTAATGTTTTATTTTTTAGAAAAATATCGGTTTTCGATGCTCAAATTTTAATATCGATATTACGATTAACTAATATATCGGACAAAGATATCTATATATCGGTATATATCAATACACAACAAAAAAAATTTGTCCAACATCCCTAGTCAATGCCGTGAAAAGAATGTGTCTGAGTCGCTTCTCTCCTTCATTATTATAATAATCAAATCACCTTATCAATACGAAGCAAACAGTGTTCTTTAGAATTGTTACTATTCTTTTTAATATATATGAATTAACGTTAGTAAGGTATGACAATATCTTGAAAAAAATGGAATTTTGTTTAATTTCATATTTATATTTATTTTGTTCAGTCCCCGACCACTTGCAAGACAAAATAAAAAGAGCCTAGAGAAATTAAATGTTATAGAATTTATTCTGTATGTTTCTAACATTTTTTAACGTTTTTTTTTTTTGTTTTCTTTATTTAAACTATTATTTCCACCAAATCAAAATAACGAAGGTCCATTATCTTATTCCTCACTAACATTAATCATAACATAATAATCATTAATCTTAATCAACAATAACATAATCCGCAATGTATAAAAGGAATCATTTATGAATCATAAAATCATATATTAATAATTGAAGAAAAAAATATATTTTCCTTTAGGCCATAATGAAAACTTTGTAAAACATTGCATATTTAATTACATATATTTATTTGACGCTTCGACCGATGTTCAAAATTTATTTAAAATTAGTTAACATTCTGAGAGAACAACACAATTAAAAATTATAAATAACAATATTAATTAATCACAACAATATTTCTCATAAACGATAACTAAAATACAAATATAAAAGAATTCATGGTTTAAATATTTTTAATTTAAACCCGAAGACGATTAGGCCTAAATAATTTTTGTTTCTTCAATTATTGATTATAAATATATTTTTTGAATCTAGCAGGATCGAATTCGGGCCATTCTGAAAACAACAAAAACCTTTGAAAAATCATTTGAATTGCTTTTTTTATTAGTGTGGGTCTGGGACTTCTAGCGTATATCCATCTATACTATTAAATAAAACTGAAAAATTTGTGTGTTTTAACGCAACAATTTCCGAAAAAATCAGGCCGATTTTAAAAATTCGTTTTGCTTTGGATAGACCGTTTATTGAGGAAGGATTTAGGGGTTTAAGGATCACACTAAGACCCATATAAACAGAGTAGTAGTCATAAATATATTGCTAAGGGAAAATGTGTCCAACTTGCGTACGTGTCGTTGTCATGATAACTTCATACCCGAGGAAGAAATTTGACTACACGAACTTTTTAATATGTATGAAATTATTGTGTTAAAACATTATTTCGTAAAGAAAATGGGAGGGTAAGGGAAAATAACAAGTGTAAATTTTATTATTAGAAACTTTCTGCCTAATTGAAAAAAATGTATTTTCGTTTTGACCCTGTTCCTTCAAAATGTCCAACAAATATGAATGAACAAAATATTATAGGTTATTATTTTGTATATTAAGGGTTAAACCAAATTGAACGCAGATGAAACGGGGTGCACAGCTAGTTTGTCTATAAGAAGAATATTTTTTCCTTTGTATGAATTTGAATTTATTATATGAATAAATTTTTGAAGTCAATCATAGATACCCAAGGTACTTTTCAAGGAAAACATCTATCACCATTAGCAGCAAATCACGGGGAGTGGGAGGAGAGGTTGAATACGGCGCGTAGGATACCGACCCGCACAACAATAGCCGTACCCTTCAACCTGACATCTGCAGGGCTGACTTTATCAGTCTTCAGTTCATCAGCTATTTGTGTTCCCAGCTCATCTATCGATATAAGCTTCGATATATTTATAGCGCGCCATTTGGACTGGCTTAAAGGTACATGAAAGATATCCAGTACAAACATATTACATATTATCCTCAAAAATTGTTCTGTTTTATATCTAAAATGCAGATAGAGATAGAGATTTAATTTCAGCATTCTTAATAATTGTGAAAGGAAATAATAAAATCCAAATTTGTGATTTTTTCTTTGTGATATTTCTTGTGAAAAAGAAATATTTGTCCTGTTTTGTCTATTTCGTCATTTTATTTTCTCTTATTATGAGCTTTCAGAACTGAGAACTATATGATGCGGTTTGGTAAAGGGCGAAGGGGCTTGTATTCAGCGTGACGGGGGACAGAAGGGACAGAAATAGGATGACGAAATATGTGAACTGCCCTTTAGGACCTATGCGTCTAACATAAACAGGGCAGATAAAACAGCTCACATACACAAAGTTCAATTATATTTTTTTTTTTTTTAAACGTGCCCACACAAAAATACTCTGTTAGGTCAGCAATGTATCATTACGTATTGGTTTTTATTTCAATTTAATGAATAAATATCAGCGTGCAACTAACGATTCCATCTCAAATTACAAGGACCTACTTAAAGTCAGCTAGAAGAAATGGCTAAAATGTGGATTTACATACGACTGCCAGACATCTGCAGGAGGCTGAAAAGGAATTGGATTGGGGACCTCTATATATTATCACATGAGGAGTTCGCACTTAGCACTGCTCTTCTCCGTATCTCTCATCTCATGCTTATAATTTATTGTATAATTACACTTTACACACGTTCTTTTCTAACTCAAGACCATACTATCTCACACCTATTATCTCATTCTCCAGTCTTTCCTCTTCGACAATTTTTTCTCTATTCGATAACGCTCACGTCAATCATCTTTTACGACTCGTGCAGTATTAGGTTCCCTTCTGTAAAGCTTGTTTCAGTTATCACAGCCAGTCCCCTTCTGCACCAACACAGTCCTTTCTTCCTTTGTTTCTTCTCCCGCTTATGTAGTTCGAGGTTTTCAGTATATCTTCGCCTAACAAGTGATCCAAACAATGCCATTCGTTTCCATCCTTCTCCATCCAAGTTTCTCTTCTTAGCAGACTTCCGTGTTATATGGCGATAATCCAAGAACCATAAAAAAATTAAAATAAAAAATCGAAAGGACAAGAAACTGTACTGTCACTACATGTTATCACAAACTTTAAGTGTTAATATAAATAAATTTAAGTTTAACATACATAAATAGGCCTGAAGCCATTGAATGACTAATAAGTTTACTTTCTAAACTACCCAAGTTAGTAGATAAATTGTTGAATTACTTTCTTATGAGTTCTCGTGCTCTCGTAAACTACTTAATCTCTTTTGATAATTTTTAAGAATGTGAAATGGTTAGCTCATAACTTCTTCCCCTTTCATTTTTAGCTACAGATGGCTTTCATTCACAGTGACAGATGGTAGAAATGTTTTTAAATAGATTTAAAAAAAAAAAAGGATTTAGAAGTTAAAACCTTAATCATGCTCTCGAATGGCCCCAAACAGTTGAGTATCAATAAAATAAAGCGTTCTACATCTTCCAGGATCGCACCCCATTTTTCATCTAAGTCAAGTTAGAGCTGGTTTACTGTTGGAGAGGGAATGGTTGAGAGGGATGGGGGAGAAGAACGTCATGAAAGACATCAACCCAGACGAAATGTCATAAATTTTCGATAGGGCTCATGTCTGAAGATCGGAGGGATGGGGCCCCCAATGCCCATTTTTTCCAGTTATTGGAAAACAATTTTTACAACTGACGTGAGCGTTGTCATGTTTGAGGATAGATTCGTTCCTGACAAATGAAGCATACCAAATACCGTAGAATTAAAAGTGAGAAAGCCTTTTTTTTTCTTTGAAACTAATTCAAATGAATTTATTCATGATATGTGAATCCTGAAACATTTCACTTAATCGATTTAAATAAATAATAAAATCAATCATTTATTATTACTGCATTGATGAAAACTATGTTATATATATATATATATATATATATATATATATATATATATATATATATATATATATATATATATATATATATATATAAATATATATATATATAATTCATGTATTATTCTGAATTTTTTCTACTTTCAATCTTTTTTATTAATTAAGAACTATGCTAATCAAATAAAATGACTAGATATAACATATCCCTATGAGGTGTGTTATATCTGAAGCTTGGCTAACGGGAAGCAGCAGGAACTTGCGCATTAGGCTATAAATAAATTAGGAAAGAGACAGTATAATTAAGGAGTTAACCCTGCGTGAGGCCAGGTTCTTGGCAATCAACTGGGATAATAGCAACGTCAACTGAATAATTGACCAACTAAATATTTTATATTATAAAATTTTAACGCACTGAATGTTACCTATAAAATTTAACGTTTTTTTATGTTTATTTATTTATCCATAATTTTGAATGATTCGTAATCTATTTAATTATTTTTTCTTAATTTAAATTTAGAATAGATTTAATTGATTTAATTAAGTATCTTGTATCTGAGAGAGGGAGCGAGAGAGGGCTAAGGAGAGAGGGAGAGGACAGGCAGATTGAGAGAGGGAGAGAATGAGAGAGAGATAGAAAGAGAGAGAGGGAGGGTGAGAAGGAGAGGGAGGGAGATTGATTGATTGATCGATCTTTTATTGTCCTACGACATGTGGCCCTTTCTTACAGACAAATTTATATGCTTAGAAATCTGCTTATAACAATATATTGTAACAATATATTGGAATATCAGCTACATTTCAACAATGATATTTTACAACCCAAATGTATATATATATATATAAAGAAAGAAAAAATAAAATAATGACATGAAGGATCCAAAAAAAAAGGAGCTTTTTTTTAATTAATTCTCCTAAAATAAATAAAATGAAACAATTTAAAAAAGAAACGATTCATTGAACAAAATGAAAAATAATTACTGCAATAGCATACAGTACAGTGCATTCATTCACTGCATTCCTCTTTATGACGTCTCTGGTAGCCATGATGATATACGAGGAACAGTTTTGGCGTGAACTTACATCGTTCAATTTTTTTCCTTTATTTCTGGAGAAATATATTATGGGTTTGAGTGGAACAAGAAGGAGTAGTATCATTTTTTAACTTATGACTCGAGGGTAAAGTGCAGCCATTACATGCTCATCCACTATGCCCTCACACATAATAATTTTAAATACTCCAATAATTGTAAGTGAGAGGGCTCACAGTTTTTTTACCACATATTTAGTAATTAAGAAGTTGACGCGTAGATTATAAATTAAGTGGTAATTGGAAGAAAATAAATTCAATATATGAGTACATTGTGATGTAATGTACGCCTTGGATCTAAATATTTTTCAACGAATAGGATCTAGAATTTTAAGTCTAATCTAACTCCTCATCTAATATCTCGCTGTAATTGGAGGGATGGGCCTAAGCAGCCTCTCTGGGTTTTCATTTCCTGTTTGACTAATGCCGCTTGGATTAGGTCTGCTTTAATTTCGTTCTTAATCTTGTTGTTAGGGCTTAGCTTCATTGAATAAATGCAGAAACTGTTTCCCTTTCTAAATAGAATTATTAAAATTGCTTGTAAAATAAAAGTTTAGTGTTTTTTAGTCTCATTCATCATTTTTCTTTAAATATATATATTTATTGGTTTGTGCTTTACGTTTCGTTTGTAGGCATAAGATTGTGAAATAATTCATACATTTGTTTTTTCGCTTCTCAGGAAGATCCCATTTGAATAAAAGAAGTTCTAAAATGTCGTTAAAAAAGAAATAATATAATTGAGGACTACTTGATATAAATCAGATCTAATGTAGAGAATGAAATGAGCGTATGTGTAAGCAGGATTGTTGTAAATTACAGAGGAAAACGTTTCTTCTCAAAGTTAAAACGAATCAACAATGAACTGAGAAGTACGATGGTTCATGATGGATCGGCCAGTTTATTCACTCATGCCGATAGAAAGTGATTTACTTGAAGAAATAGACTTTGAAGGCGTAATTCTTGATTTTGATAACCGAAAATCAAGAAGAGTACCTCTTGTAAATATGAACTGTTTTTTAATATTTGTTACTTTCCTATATTAAATAAAATAGTGATTTTTTTTTAGAGCAACAAGCCCTATGCCAACTTGAGTACGTGTCGTTGCCATAGGAACTTCGTAACACTGAAAGCAAGTTGACTACTCAAAACTTTTAAAAAGGGTGAAATTATTTCATGAAAATGTTATTTTGTAAATAAAACGGAGGGGGGTTATGGGAGAGGGGGAAGGAAGTGTGAAAACATGAAATGGCAAAATGCATAAACAGAGAAATTACTGGCCAAAAATTGTATTCATGTATGTGCGAACTTCTTGGTTTGCTATTTCTGACTATGACTAGTAATTTATTATATAATTGTATTTATTTATATTATATAATTGAATTTAATTGCAAGATGCAGAAGGAATTGTTGGCTTTATCTAATAATAGGTCGCGAAATAGATATATTAAATCGTGCAAAATATTACTGAACTTAAATAATTAGAGTTGTGCTGAATCCCTACTGTATTAAAATCATATATAGGTCATTTCAAAATAATGAGTTATTTTGAGCTCAGGTTACATAAAGAAAAAATCCTCGATTTTCGTCGCATTTCTTTTCATGCAGTGCCACTATATGGGTTACTCATTAAGTCCTATAAGCATGCACCTACTTTAGCAGATATTTTCGAAAATATCGATTTTTGAAATTTTGGGGAAATTTCTCGTTTGTAGAGAGTGAGATGAAATTGCAGGGTATAATTTCCCTCTATACAAAAAAATTGATGAAAAACGGAAGAAGATGCAGGTGGTATTCATTGCATTAGAGCAGAATGTTGACACGACTTGGGATGTTTTGATGCTTTGTGCTATCAGCTCGTTTTAATTTCACGATGTTCTGCTACGATTTTAATTATCGTGATCTCAGCAAATATTCGTCTATGATATAGAAGTTGCTGTTACAGCTGAGAATATCGTGTCTGCCGTGGTGAAAATTTCATTTAACGCAGTGTTTTTCAATCTTTTAGTATTTGCAACCCAACTTTCAACCACAATTTTCATCATCCCTCTCCTCCTCCTCCCCCTCCATATAATAATTTGAAATCGTGCCGTAATCATAACAGTAGTTTCTATTTAATTTAGTTTACATATTCAAATAATGCATATATCGATTATAATTTTCAAATATATCATATATCAATTCAATATTCAAAATATTAATGCGTATATTTGTCTCGAATGTTTGACAAACATAAAACCTATCAGAAATATAGTAAAATGATCCCATTTTAATTTTCTACCCCGATATTATAGTATGGGTAAGTACTTATTGAAGCCAGGAATAATTTTGTCACTAATGAAAAGATCCATGAAGTGTAACATAAAAATTCGAGAAGTTAGCAACCTGCCTCATAAGACATAAGTAGGATGTGAGAATTGACGTTATAAACAATTTTCAATTACGAACATGATCAACTATCTATTCCCAAATTAATAGGTCTGTATAGGATCCATGTTGTTTTATACCTCTAAAAAAAAAAAAAAAGAACTTTCTATGACAAATAGTTTAGGCACTGTAGCTGTGTGACAAAAAATAACTCATATTTTTTAAATGACCAACATAAACCTAAGGTTTGTGCGAAATTTTCGCTAATTATAATTTATTATAACTATTATAAACGGCTGCTTGTCGTTCAATCCATCACACCAGCACGAACTTTTTTTTTGTGTTTATTTTTTTCAAGTATGGGAAAGTGCAAATTGTTGCAACTGTCCCAAAGCGTAATGTTGTTTCAAGTCGTTATTGATTTCCAAGTGGGGTAATGTAGTTTGGTATTCCTCGAAATTGACTTGAAATTATTTCTTTTTTTTTTTTAATGGTTTTTATTGATTGTCCAACAATTTTACTTTTTATTATTTATTTATTTTGGTGGGTAAATGTTCTTATCACAATTCAGTAATTAGAAAATGAAGTGGAATCAAATCCTGCAATGGTTGCCCATATACCGCATTGTGATAACCACCTTCACCGCTTGAAAAAAAAAATAAAAAGTAAAATTGTCGGACAAACAATAAAAACCATTCAAAACAAAAAACACGGTGTTTGCAATAGTTAACAATTTTTAAAAAAATGGAGAATAAACACCAAGGTACGTGATATCAAAACAAGGCAAAAAAAAAATACTATCTACTCGTAGTGTAGGCATCTAATGCTTTTTTACCACCTAACCTAAACATATCTTCGAAATTAGACTAGCTTCGCATGGGTCATAGCTAGAAAATTCAATGAGTGAGATTCTACCGATTATTTCTGAAAATTATTGGTTTTCACTTGTTTAATTTTCTTTGGATGCTATGATTGCCTGACGAAGCAATATTCATCTACAAATTGCTATCTCATTCCAAATATCATCGTAGATTTAAAAAATGGTGAAAAAAGTTTAGAAATTTTCAGTTACAGTAGGGAAATTTGTTTATTGAAAAAAAATGTGATTTTTTTTGGAAAACCCAGTAAAAAAGTTATATTACCCAGTCCTTGATTACTCAAATTTCCTCCTGGGACACCCTTTTGTTATATATATCAGAAGTCTTTTCTTTTAAATAGTGTTGTATAATGTATAATGTACATATATAATGTATATTATATTCGAGTTAATAAAAAATTATATTTACTCAAATGCATTTAATAAAAAATTATAATGAGTTAATAAAAAATTATATTTACTCAAATGCATTTAAATTTACTGTGCGAAGTTTACATGTGAACTTAGTTTTTTATTGGACCCACGAAATAAATCTCATCTACGCTGGCAAGAAGAGACTGATAAACAGAGGTTTTTATGCAATTGCATAGTTTATTAGCATCCTTTTTTAAAACAGTCGATCAAATATCTTTACCAATCTGTGTATTAAAGATGCAATCAGCCAAATTTTATTTTGTATATTTTTTCATATTTGATGATAAATGCATATGATTGCATATTTTAATAATTTCAATTAAGTTAAAAAATAAATCATTAAAATGCAATACTGAAGGTGAAATTCCGTAGTACTAAAAGCGTATGATCACTTTCAATGAAAAAACTACAGCAATACAAAGAAAACGCTGCCTTCAATAATCGGTTTCTTAGAATATGAATTTTTTCGTTTCCCGACTTTCAATCTCCCCTTCGAATGTTCAGTCAATCATCCAAAACTTTATAGATTTTTTAAAAACAGGAAATACATCTATATAAAAGAAGTTTATTACTGAAAAATGCCCAATTTTAGTTTTACTAATTAAATTATATATGCCCTGAAATCAGATTTTCTTTTGTTTTTTAAGGTCTAGATAAGATTTTTTTAGATATTACCACAAATTGCCTGACCAATGACACAATCCCTCCAAAATTGAAACGCAATAATATAATTTCAATTTTCTTACCCAGAGGGACCAATAACTGGAAGAACGCATATTGAATTAAAAGTATAAAATATTAGAATCTTAAGAGGACAAATATTATCATTTAATGATTATTACAATTCAATTTTCTTTTCTTCTTTTTACTTCCTTGTACGAAGTAAAAGAACCATCCCTGAATCCATTTTGACTAGTTTCGTCGTGGCGTCCGTACGTTCGTATCTCGCAAAACTCAAAAAAAGTTAGCCGTAGAAAGTTGAAATTTTGTGTTTAGGATTGTCCTAAAATCTAGTTGTGAACCTCCCTTTTTGGTCACTGCTTGATCACCGGAAGTGGTACTTTACTTCAAGGTCATAATTGATTTCCATCAAAAATTATATTAAAATACAATGCAAAACTTCTCAAATTAGGTATACAAGACTCTCATATTAATGTAAATAATATAATAAATTTTGGTTAACATTGGCAGACCGGAAGTGGTACTTTACTTGAAGGTCATATTGGACCTTCATCAAAAATTATATTAAAATACTATGCAAAACTTTTCAAATTAGTTATACAAGACTTTCATATTAATGTAAATAATATAATAAATTTTGGTTAACATTGGCAGACCAGAAGTGGTACTTTACTTGAAGGTCATATTAGACCTTCATCAAAAATTATATTAAAATATAATGTAAAACATCTCAAATTTGGTAAATAGGACTTTTATATCGATATGAATGTATTTACTAGATTTTTGTTAAAATTGGTGAGCCGAAAAGGGTACTTTACTTGAAGGTAATAATAAACTTACATCAAAAATTATTTTAAAATTAAACACAGAAATCATATGTTTCGGTAATAAAGGTTACAAACGCAATTTGGTTTCCAATCCAATTAAACATTTTATTACTTGTTTTAATTGTTAAATTTGAGTGTAAAATACTGGGTTTCCTCCCCATTTGTGAGATGAATCGATTTATAGTTTAATTGGCGTACAAGGAAATCATGTGTTGTCCACATCAGATATTTTTATATTTAGATCTAAAACCAACAGATTAAATTATGAAATAAATAAATCATTCCAGAATGTTTAGTGTTTGCAGGACATTACATTGATAGATTGGGGTCTACAACCAAACAGAAAAAAAAATATATATCATATATTTATCATTTATAATCACAGAAGCAAATTTAGAAATGCATTTGGAAATTAATTTTAACGGAGAACATGTCGCTGACTAATAAATTTGCGTTTTATTTATTTTGCTCATGTTGTCAATTAGTTTTTAAATACAATCATTGCTATTTTTTTTATTACTATTTGTAAATTTCTATTGCTTTCATATTTTAGTTTTAGCACATTTATATAAAAAAAAAGATGACAAATAATTACAAGTATGTAGTTACTGTTTCTTATTCCTTTTTATGTGTCTTAAATACTCCCATTTTATTTAATATTGTCAATTAGTTATCCTTTTTAAGTATAATTATTGCTGTTTTCTTTTGTTACTAATTGCAAGTTTGTATTATTTTGATATTTTAGTTTTTAAGAAGTGTTTCTTATTATGTTTTTAACCATGAATATATATTTTTAAAAGTTTATTTGTCGTTTCTTGTTTGTCACCTTATTTTTCAATTATTTTCATAAGTTGGTTTATGAAACAAAAATAGAACAAAATTATAAATCATTTTCGTTTAATTTTTAATCCCTTTTCCAATTTATTTCATACTTCGGAACTTTTTGAGGAAACATTGGTACCTATATCTGAATATTTTAGCTATCTTATAGCATATTTTTAAATTGTTGGAGATTTTTTGTTGCATATTTCATGTTTTTTTACTACATATTTTACGGATTTTTATTGTATATTCTTAGGTTTTTAACTGCATAAAAATCCGGGCATTGCTGATAACTTCTAATATAAATCTGCCCTTCCTTCCCTGTTTGGAGTGCACAAAGTTAAATCTAATAAACAAACAGTCCATATATTTTATTGTTATCCATGACATGACTACATCTAAATATCTGGTCCACAAGTGGATAATTCTTGTTTCAAGACTATTGACTACTGTGCCTAGAGCCAGAAAGATACTGACAGTATCAGATAAGTGAGATAGCGTGCCCAACATCTGCAATGCCACGCAAATGGCCCAGTCGGGTTAAAGCCAATAATTTATTGTGTGGTTAGGGCGTCCTGCGGCTATATTATTTTTTTATACGTTAGCGCTTTCATTATTTATTTTTTAACTCACATCCACATACGAAGATATGTATATTATGTATAAGTATCATCAATAACACAAAATAATAATGCAGTGGTTCCCAACATTTATGCGATGACGGAACACTAGTAGAAAAATGGCGGAACACCACTGTTGTATAAAAATGTTGATAATATTAAAGTGATCCGTCTTTTCAAGCTATCTAAAGCTATGTCCACACTGGTCTATGCTTTCGTTTTCGACTTTATTGTCTAACCCTCTCATATCTTGAAAATTTGAATTCCTTTTATCATTTGTCTAAATTTTATTAATATTACTGTCTATTTCATTCGTCACATTTTTTTGACGAAACAACCCCAAAACAATATATTGTTTGTTTTTTTCTGCTTTTTACTTCCTCGTACGAAGTAAAGGAAGTATTGTAATCGCGAAAATTTTCAGTTTTCAGATTTCAACGGAAATATCCATTTTGACTAGTTTCGTCGTACGTACGTACGTTCGTTCGTATTTCGTATAACTCAAAAACGCTTTATGGTCACTGCTTAATCACCGGAAGTGGTACTTTACATGAAGGTCATAATTGATTTCCATCAAAAATGATATTAAACGTATTTATACTTTATATATTGATTTAAATAATATACTAGATTTTGGTCTAAATTGGATAACCGGAAGAGGTACTTTATTTGAAGGTCATATTAGACTTTCAATAGAAAATTTTTGTAACCCTCCCTCCCTCAATATTTGAGGATGTTTTACGTTTCAAGATACGTAGAATCCAAATATCGAATAAAAAAAATCCATCCGCAAAATTGTAGTTTTGTGCTTTTATTGTATTTAAACGAAAGCTAATGAAATTCCCCACAAAACGAAATAAAAATCATTTAAATCGGACCATTATTAGCTGAGATATTGCTTAAGGAACTTCTGAGACTGATTCTTCTGGCGGCTAGTCATCTTGCTTCCTGATTTATTTATTGGGCTTCTGACTTCCTCATATCTCTCTGTTTTATTCTTCCTTGGATGATTTCTTTACTTCCTTTAGCTTCCTTAGTCGGAAACTAGTATACTAATTCAGTATACTTTTTGAGCCACGGATTTATAATTTAATAGGCGTACAAGGAAGTCATGTGTTGCCCACATCAGATATTTTACTTGAGATGATATCTCAGACATATATGGGCCATTTTTAAATATAAAAGATAAAAGTTTGCTTTTAGTGTTTTTTTCATTAAAGAATTATTTATTTATTTACAAGCTTCCTTGTCTCTCGGCAATACGGGTTTCGGAAGAGTGGTCGCCTGTCACCAATACCGATTATTTCTCTTCATACTGCCTCCAATGTTTCATACTTCTTTCATTGCAAGCGATTAAAATAATTTGGCCCCACAATTTCTTTCCTTCCGTACACGAAGGATTCGTAATACGGGCAATTTTCCTTACTAACTAACTGAGGAAAACCATTCTCTTTGATGGTGTAGAGGCCGGTTTTCCTCCGTAGTTTAGTTCTTATTGCCACGAACAGGTGCAGGTTGTGACGATGTGCTCAGCAGTTTCCTGAACTCCGCAACAGGGGCATGGAGGGTTAATGTTCTTCCCAAAGTCGTGGAGCTTGGCACGGAATCCCCCATGTTTGGTGAGAAATTATTTATTTCATTTCATTTCAAAGCATACTAAAGCCATTTCATCCAAAAAACACAGAAGTACTTTTAAATCACGTTTGAATAAATCATTCCTTTCCAAAAGATACCTAATAAGTACTTATTTCATTTCATTCCAAAGCATATTTCGTACCTAAACGTACTGTATCCTTTGTGAAACAACATCTTATCTATTTCTTTTTATCAATCTATATTTCCTATTTGACAACAGCAGTCCCTAATTTCCTATTAGAGGATAAAAATATTTTTTATTTTTTTTTTTAATTCTTTATTTTTTAGACTTTTCATTGATTCAATTGGAACTGCTCGTGTTCCTGCCATGATTTTGATAATTGGTTATAAAATGATCTTTGTTCAATACGTCACAAAAGAACCTATACGTCAAAAAAAAGAGTAGCACAAAACCTTAAAAACTGCGAAATTTCAGGTAAACAAACTGAAAATTTTACTGAAATTGACTTTCACTTTTATGGTATTGTTCTGCCTAGAAAACAGATCAGCATTTCGGCTCATTTGATCCAATGGTGGCCGCTGGAAGTGCCTAAATGAGGAAAATGGACTAAAAATACGAGAATAATTAATACCTAAAAATGCTGGCAAAATCAGTGACATTAAAAAACTTCTCATCACAACCGGACTCAACTTAGAAAACCACTCAGTCTTAAATAAAATTTTACTACAGAGGAAAATATAGAATAAGCAAGTGCAGAAAATTAAAAATTTTAAGCTATCATTTAATGAAAAAAGTCATATGCTTTCAAAGATTACTATATTCTGTTTAGTTCTTGCCAAAAAGAACAGTATCCACGTTTAAAGTATGTTAAAAGTACTATATCGATATTATATTGTTTAAAAAAATCTTGACAGCGATCACTACTTGGTTTCATCATCCATTCGAGCGAGAATAAGTAATGCTCAAAAATCTAAAGGAGGTCGAATGGAAAGGATACATACCCAGAAACTACGTAAACCAGAGTACAGAGAAGAAGTTACAGAGACTAGATAAAGGTTTGGAACAGGGTGAAGAAATGAAGATACAGTGAATGGAAAATGGAAGCACTGTAAATACGCCATCAAACGAACATCAGAAGAGGCGCAAGGGACGGAAGAAGCCCACTAGAGGTGTTGGTGGTTTGACCTGGAATTCTAGGCAGCGACATACACAAAAAATGAGGCCTGTAAGAGGATGATAGAGAGACACAGAACTCGCCAAGCAGTTAAGGAATACAGAAGGTGAGAAGAGAAAGGCATCCATACATGAACAAAGAAAAAAAAAACTGAAGAAAATAAAATAGGTTAATAACCTAAGAAGGCAAGGCGAACACTGGAACCTTCTACAGGAGCATAAATGCCAAGCGCAAGGAATTTAAGCCGAGAACCAATGCTTGACGAGGAGAAGATAGATCATTAATTACTAATAAGGAAGCCATCCTTAGAAGATGGATTAGCCATTTTAGAAGTGTTTTAGGAAGTTCTCAGGGCTCAACTATGGAAGGTGAAACTCCTGTTCTGCGTAATGGCTCTGAGTTTATGGTAATGGCTCTGAGAACCACCAAATTAAGATGAGATCAAGAATGCGATCGAAATACTAAAAAAAAAAAAAAAAAAAATAGAACCACTGGATCAGACAACATAGCTCCGGAACTTCTGAAATTTGGAAGCAATGAATTGCTTACAGTTATCCGCGACCTTCTCCATAGCATTTGGATAACTAAGACTATCCCAGAGGAATGGTGTATAGGTATTATCATTCCCTCCCTCTCTTCCCCTCCCCCATAAAAAGGGAAATCAAACAAATTGCAATAATTATCGAGGCATAACTGTACTGAAAAGCACATCCTATTTTATATCGTTTATCAGAAGCTACTTCCGTATGCAGAAAGAGAGATAGAAGTCTACCAATGTGGTTTTAATTATAAGAGGGAAATCAACCATCAATCAAATCTTTGTTTTGAGAACCCTACTTCAATATCATATACAATAACCTTTTCATTGGCTTTCGCAGCGCATATGACAGTGTCTTTAGAGACAGGTTGTACCAGGCTACGGACCTCCTTGAATTGAACAATCTTACAAAGCTACTGATGGTAGAATCGAGATGTCAAGACATAATACAAGACCTGTCAGAGACATTCATGTCTGCTATTCAACCTAGCACTAGAAAATGTGATTAGAGACTCTAATGTACAAAGAAACGGTACAATTCTCACTAAGTCAGTCCAAATTCTAGTCTACGCAGACGATATAGATATTATATCCAGTTAGGGATTGGTAAATTATTTGCCACTTCTATAAATTTGTTTTATTGAAATCTAGTTTCGGATGTTATACATTCATCTTCAGTTCAAGGTTTAAATGGATTTTATCAAACAGAAAAGTTTGTACTGGTTTCTTAATTTATAGAAGTGACAAATGATTTACCAATCCCTAATTAGATTGATCCTTCTATACCATCATGCGGATGTCAACTTATTATCCAGGTCACAAAGAGATTTACAACGGGTCTTCCTAGCAATAGAGGCGGCAGCACGGAAAATGGGTCTGCGAATTAACCAGGAAAATACCAAAATACATGCTTGCCAACCGCCGACGGCCACCACCGCCCACTGTAACGTTTAGAGATTACACATTCCAAAGTGTAAATAGTGTCATGTATTTAGGGCCCCTAGTATGTGCTGACAATCTGTCCGGCCCGAAATACAGAGGCGAATCACCACAGCAAACAGCAGTTTTTTTCGTTTGAAAAATACACTAAGAATGCATTTGCTGTCGAGAAATACAAAAGTCACTTTATATAAAACATTAATTAGATCTGTATTAGCATATGCCTCAGAGGCCCGGCCCTTGACACGTGCGGATGCCAACAGTTAACAGGTATTTGACAAAAAGATATTTGACTCTGTGAAGGATGACAACCAATATAGGCTGAGGCACAAAGCAGAGTTGAACCAGATTTACGGAAGCCGTTAGTGGTACAATATGTAAGATTACCGAGACTGCGGTGGACTGGGCAGGTCACCAGAATTGTATGGTGACTCATCAAAGAAAAAACTACTATTGGGGAAAAAGAAAAAGAGGAGTCACGACTGAGCCGATGTACAGAAACCTCTGGACAGGAGAGCTTGCCAGATCTTTGCGCGTGAAAGAGAGGAATGGAAGTAACATCTTGATGCAGCGAAGACTCGTACCGAGTTGTGGTGGGTGTGATGATGATTGTTAAAAATCAGCGGAAAATTGCAACAAATTGAACTAAAATATAATTACAAATGCAAACAAAAAATTTGCTTATAAGAATCAAGTAGATTGGCCCCATAACGAATTAAGAACAGACTTTTGTGCTTCTTGTAAAATTTTAAGAAATGGATTCAGTACCTTTGGAAATCAGTGTCTCAATTATTTACAAAGGTTGTAGCTGTGAGACAGTGGATGACAGGCAAATAAAATTTAATCCTTTGGAACTAAGTTATAATATTACTTAATAATATTTTATTTGGAATTATTGTAAAAGATAAATTAAAAAAAAAAAAAATCTGCCCAACCCTAGTTTAGTTAAAAATAATATTTGTATTAATACAGATTAAATATAGCATTAAGTGTATTATATATACAATGTAAATTAAGTGTATAATATATACATAAAATAATATCTATACAATTTCAGCTGATATACTATTAACAATGAATGAACTTCCTACACATAATTATTTATTAGACATAGGTGTTTATAATTGAGTAGCAATCAGAATACACTTCCTTAAAACGCAATGATTAGAAAAAAAAAAAGTTCAGAAGCCAGGAGTTTCAGAAGAGAAAATAAGGGGGCTCCAGAAAAAAAAATGACTAAATTTTTATTATTTAAACTTTTTTTTGTACCCTCCCTAAATAGACCAGTCATTAGAGGGAAATTATTCCATTATGTGTGCATGAACTACACATATATATCATATACACAATGGATTAATGATGATATTATATTTAGGAATACTAATTTGAATTGCGGGTGATATTTTCAGTTTACAGTCCACTTTCTCTAAAATTGATATTTCAATATATCTTGACATCTGTTGAGAGTAATATTTTGCATGAACCCTATAGAAAATTTAATCCTCTATAAAATTTTTCACTAAACTGCACTAAAAAATAGTCGAAACCAAATATAACTTTTTGCGTTAATTGGACATTTTTGAAGATTTCCACAACCCTGTATCTCAATAGCTATTCAAAATTTTAAAAAATACAAAACTTGCAGGAAATTAAAGATTCTTTGAAATTAATAAGGACACATTTTAACTTTAAATGAATTGAAACAAGTTATAGAGGAATAACTGAAAAATGCTTTTTCTTAGCTGTTTTTCAGGATGAAAGAAAATGTTCAAAAAGAAGGGGGTTGAAAACTTGGAGTTTTCACAAAAAGGGCAATACATAAAACATACCTAAAAATCCAAATTACTCAATCTTTTGCAATCCAAAAAGATACCTCTGTAGGCTAATATGCCTATTGTCGAAGATCGGGACATTGTCAATTTCAAGAGGTATACAATTGATACTCATTGTCAGTGGAAGCAGAATTTGATGCTCTGCAACTTTTATCTAATGAGTTTTTCTCTAAAGTACTCAGTCTCAGTTTTGACAAAGTTGGAGAAAATCATAATTTTTTTACTATTGGTTTTCAACAACACTACTTTACTAAATTATTATGTTGTGGTACTTTTTCGACACAGAATTTTATGTTCTGTAACTAACCATAATTAACTATGTAATAAACCATAATTTTTTAGAGTGAATGCACTGCTTAGGAATTATATATAAATGCCAAGGTTTTTTGGCTGCCTAAAGTTCTCCTCAGGTCATTTCTGTTAGCATTTTTGTTTTTCACAAGTTTAAAAAATAAAAACTTCGATTCTACCTTTTACATCACAGACCTCTTTTTTGACCATCTACTGAATGGCCTAAAATGAGAAAGAAGTATATGACCTAGAAAGGTCCTATATTTTGTTGAAGGTCTAGAAATAACGGTAAAAGGTAAAAGTAAATTAATAATTTGGCTCTGTGATCTGTGGTAGCATTTCATGTACTTCAGATTCCATTTTGCATTAATCTGTTGTTTTTTGCTGAGAAAAAGGGATTGAAATCTAGTTATGAGACGAAAAAATAAGACATTTTGTTTTAAATCTTTTTACTTTACATCTTCACTACAGGGTTAGCAAGAAAAAATAATTTTCAAACTAATTGATTCTTTTTTATAGTTGTACCTATACCAAACAATATTATACTAAATTGATTATTTAAATCCAGTTTGAACCACTCATTGTAAACTAAACCAATAATTTTTCCAGTTATCTGAAGCTCCATAATTACTAGTCATTTCAAAATAACTGATTAACCACTTATTTTGTCTCCACCCTAGTCTTTATGTTTATAACACAAGGTTACTGATAAATAATTTCTTCATTGACCTAAACTCTAACTTTTGAGACAAACTTTAATAACAAGATAATTTTATTTTCTAATTTAAATAAAATCTGGATATTAGTTTAGGTAAATTTTCTAGATAGTATCCCTGGTACTTTAAGTCCCAGAATGCACCCTCTATCCTCGACAGCCCATTCAGGAAGTAGGTCACCCTATCTTGGAGGTACCCATGGTGAGGAGTGACATTGAGGCTCTTCTTGAATTTAATCCGAAGTTATGCCACTTTGTAACCAAGGCGGACCCGTTCTTCTCTTGTTTTCAGGTTGAGCCATATCTGTAGAGCCTCTCAGCAACATTGCCTGGGTCTTGGCAGCGGTCATGCTTAGCTTTTGCCTCTCGCACCCCTCTGCTAGTTTGCTGGCACATCTCAGCCAGGCTCTGCTGTTCGCGGACACTATAACTGATAGATCATGGGCATAAGCCGTTCCCAAAAACTTCTCCACGTCCAGTTCTCTCAGCAACTGATCAAACACGTTTTCACATAGCTGACCCAAGTACCTTGACCCTCCTATCACTGAGATAGCTAATAACAAAGGAGTACAGGCTGCTGGGGTCATTAAACTCCTGCAGCTGCTGGAGTATGAAAGGCACCATACACGAAGGTTGAAGATATATCAACAGCAGATCTCATTGTAAATTTAACTTCTTTCACCATATTTTGGTAACAAATAGTTGGTTATAAATTAAATATAACTAAAAGCTAACAAATCTGAAGAAAAGATGTCAAAACCACCTAACACAATGTACACAACTCCTCTCCACTGATCTTCAACAAAACCTTGTCAGCAAGATCAGCCTCAACACAACTGTAGGGTTTACTGAAAAAAGGTCATTCCATCTTGAGGGATTTTGGACTTTCATATACTGTCATATATATGTTATTAGGACTTTCATATTTTGTGGGAAAAATAAAATTCTTTCATTAGAGCTACCTCCTTTTTGCAGAAATTTCTTTATTGAATGTATAGGCGCCCCTCAACCCAAGAATTTTTGTTGCCCCCTCTTCATACCAACGGGAATGGAGCCCATCAGTCCAGCAATTATCCTCAAGAAATTAATTTCTAGAATTTTAATTTTATCACATATTGTCACTTAATGTTTATCAAGACCCTTTTTTTCCATCACAAACATTCTTCTTGTTAGATATATATTACCCGTGTAATGCCAAAGGGTCATTACCTTACTTCTGCAATCATAATTTGAAATCTAACTTCAGCTCCAAAAATTATCAGTCACTTTGGCATTGCAGGGATGATATATACTTCTTAAAAAATATTTTTAGCATGCAGTCTGGTATAGTGACAAATCCATATATTCTAGATTTTTAGCCAGGTCTCTTAGGCATCATGGTAAATCTGACCCTAGGACATCTTAGGATACAATATCACTTAACAAAGACATATAAACTATAATTTTGTAATATATTGGTTGGTGTTCTTCCTTTTCTCTTTATATTTTTTACATATATAAAAAAAACTTATATAAAATAAACACTACCACTTTATCAAATCTCTTTAGTATTGAAGGGATAATTCTGAAAAATAAGGAACTGGTAGAAATTCTGAAACCCATTTTTATGTTACTATCTTTGCAGGCTGGATTCTATAAAAAAAATATTTTGTCACACTATACTTACTAGGAAGAAGGAAATTGTTAAACAGGATTATTAATAATTAACTTATATCACTAAGAGCTTCCAAATCAGAATACCTAATATGATTAATTCAGAAAACTGTACTTAAAAGTAAGCAATAAGGAATAAACATAACAGAGGAAAAATAATAAATAAAAATATTGCAGAATAATTTATTTAATAATTTTGTGCCAAAAATGTTTTAATTCACAATTTTGAATACAGCCAAAGGGTGGATACCAAAAGATTTTTAACCATAACAAGATTCACAAGATTTATCAAACAAGGGTACAAAATTCTTTATGAAAATACAACTAAAATTGGAATCAGCCTGAATTTTTATTATAAAAAAAATGTATAACACAACTTAAGTCAGGCAAGTATACAACACACAAAATGCAATTTATTCAATAATATTTTAAAAAAATGGAATTGAAATTGAAAGTATGTGGCTCATTTAATACTGCATACATTAACATTATAAGCATTCTTAAACGTTATATTTTTATTTAAAAAAATTAATTTGTAACTGTAATATAATTCATTGATACTAAAGATTGAAAACGTAAAAAAAAAATAATAAAAAAAATTCTTATTTTACAAGTTACATTTTTGACATTAAAATTTTTAAACAAAAATATAAGGTCATTCAAAGGACCCCTGACTAGAAAGGAAAAAATAATTGCAATTTAACTAGTATTAATTATACAATGTGTTGTGTATTTATTTGCATGGAATGTTTAATCAACTTCTTCAATGGTAGGCCCAGCAGCGCCACCAGCATTAGGAGGGGCACCACCTGGGAAACCACCAGGCATACCACCTGGCATTCCTCCGGGCATACCGCCACTCTGGTACAATTTGGTTATAATAGGATTACATATGGCTTCCAATTCTTTTTGCTTGTGTTCAAATTCTTCTTTCTCAGCCAATTGGTTAGCATCGAGCCAGCGAATAACTTCATTACATTTCTCCAAAATGGTGGTTTTATCAGAATCAGAAATTTTGTCTTTCAGTTTTTCATCCTCAACAGTAGATTTCATATTAAAACAGTAAGACTCGAGAGTGTTCTTAGCTTGGATGACAGCTTTCTGCTTATCATCTTCAGCCTTGTACTTCTCAGCATCATTAACCATTCTCTCAATATCTTCCTTGGAAAGGCGTCCTTTATCATTAGTGATGGTGATTTTGTTCTCTTTGCCTGTAGATTTTTCGATAGCTGTCACATTAAGAATACCATTGGCATCAATATCAAAAGTAACCTCAATCTGTGGAACGCCTCGGGGTGCGGGTGGAATGCCAGTTAATTCAAATTTTCCAAGTAAGTTATTATCCTTTGTCATAGCCCTTTCACCTTCGTAAACCTGAATAAGTACTCCGGGCTGGTTATCAGAATAAGTGGTGAATGTCTGAGTTTGCTTGGTAGGAATAGTTGTATTTCTTTTGATGAGAGCAGTCATAACACCTCCTGCAGTTTCAATACCAAGTGATAATGGGGTAACATCCAGTAGAAGCAGGTCCTGTACTTCTTCTGACTTGTCACCATGCAAAATAGCAGCTTGAACAGCTGCACCATAAGCAACGGCTTCATCTGGATTGATAGACTTATTGAGTTCCTTACCATTAAAGAAGTCTTGAAGAAGTTTTTGTACTTTGGGAATACGAGTAGAACCCCCAACTAAAACAATATCATGAATTTGGGCTTTGTCCATCTTAGCATCTCTGAGAGATTTTTCCACTGGTTCCATAGTAGATCTAAATAAGTCAGCATTAAGTTCTTCAAACCGGGCCCTAGTGATTGAAGTATAGAAATCGGTTCCCTCAAAAAGAGAATCAATTTCAATACTAGCTTGAGTAGATGAGGAAAGGGTTCTCTTTGCCCTTTCGCAAGCAGTTCTTAACCTCCTCAGGGCCCTTTTGTTTTGAGTAAGGTCTTTCTTGTATTTCCGCTTGAATTCCTGGACAAAGTGATTGACCATCCTATTATCAAAATCTTCACCTCCTAAATGAGTGTCTCCTGCTGTTGATTTGACTTCAAATATACCATCCTCAATAGTCAAAATGGAAACATCGAAGGTACCACCACCAAGATCGAAAATGAGAACATTTCTTTCTCCGGAGCCCTGAAATTGAAATGGGAAAATTAGAAAATGTAAAACATAATAGATACATAAATCTATAGTAAATAATTATATTTCAGAATAGAAATTGTAATCATATAATCAGAAGGAGTCCTATGGTCACATTTAGATTCATCATGAATAAATTGAATACAGAAATAAAATTATAAACATAGAAAAGAAAAAAAGAATCAAATCTCTCTCTTTATTCAAAAAGAGAAAATGATCTTACTGCTGCAAATTACTAAAAAGTTAATAATGGGATTCAATAAACCAACTTAAGCAAATGTTATTCAATATAAATGAATGAATACCTTCTTATCTAGACCATAAGCAATGGCAGCAGCTGTTGGCTCATTGATGATTCGAAGAACGTTTAATCCAGAAATGGTTCCGGCATCTTTTGTGGCCTGTCTCTGGGAATCATTGAAGTATGCAGGTACTGTGACTACAGCATTTGTAACAGTCTTTCCAAGGTAAGCTTCAGCGGTTTCCTTCATCTTGGTAAGAACCATAGATGAAATCTAAAATTGAAGTGAAATTTGTTAAAATAATGTAATTGTAAAAAAAATTATAAAGGCAGACAGACACTAGACTAGGTAAGGCTAGTTCAAAACTTTATATTACTGCTTCAATTTTAGGAGAAAGAAAAAATATAATTAATGCATCCCACACAATCTCTTCATAATTAACTGGGCTCAGTTGATTCATAAGATCATAAAATTCAGAAGTGTCCTATGGTCCTAGATATGAAATATCATCATGGCCCAAGCAATAAATAACAACCAAAACATTTACAATCTGGCAAGATTGTAAACGACCTGCGCAGAAGTAGGCTCATCCAGCCGCACATGGTGGGGAAGGCATACCCCTTCCCTTTTCCTACTACTTGTCCTCTCTTTTTATCAGAGTAGTTCTAGTTTTTATATATCGAAGATTTTGAATATAATATATGCTGGATGTATATCCTCTGTTTGGTTAATGGTAAAAGCACTGATAATAAAGATATTATGCTTCTAATATGACGAATATGTACGAAGTGGGAGAGCTCCCTTCTTTCACACCCCTCAGCCCCACCTCTGAATTTGGAGAAGGTTGTTTTGTATCTTGCTGGATTATACAAGTTTTTATTAACAATAAAAAAAAAAAAAAAAAAAAAAAAAAAATGAAACCTGATCATTATTCCTCAAATTGAAAAAAAAAGTTATTACAACAATCCTTGAACAGTCCTTTCTTTCTTCAGTAACCCATAAGGCAGAACAGTCTCTGAACTAACAGAAAAACTGGTTATATGTGACCCTAACATACTCATGCTTATTAGCTACCATACCTCCCCAATAAACACCCTATAGTATCGTATTTACTACTTTAGGATTTGATATTTTAGTGTGGTAGTGTATGGTTTTGTCTTTTTGGAAGAAAACAATGCACTTAATATATCCCTCATGACTTTTATAATTAACTGGGCTCAGCTGATTCATAAGATCATAAAATTCAGAAGTGTCCTATGGTCCTGGTTATGAAACATCATCATGGCCCAGTTAAAAAATAAAACCAATTAACAGCTTCGACAAATTTGTATGATTAACAATTTAAAAAGAAAACGAAAGATCTAATCATTATTCTCAATATATTTAAAAAAAAAACCTGTATTATTCACTACAGCCCATGAATAGTATCCTATTTACCAGTTAGGTATTTTTTTTAGCTAAGCACCAAAAATTTAAAATTTAGGTTTTAATTTATTATGAGACGTAATTATCACCTCTATCAATTCCTGCTCATGATATATAGAGAAATAAAATTGAAATAATATAAAAACACTATTGATGAAGAAAGCACCAAACACTGACGGACTCAGTCACTCTAATCTTGACCAGAGCTAGAAGCCTTAAAAATACATTGTAATCTATATATTAATAGGAAAGTAGTTTTTTTTTCATGCAGATTACTCCGTCTGTATGCATAGTAGGTGGGAAAAAGATAAATCATTGTCGTGTAGTTTTGCACAATATAAATATTCAAGTTTTCTTTAAGGCAGGTAAATCTCAGTTTCTTTGTTACTGACTTTTCTAATATTATCTCTTGAATGAGTGAAGCGATTTTGTTACCTTCCTTTTTGTTTTGTAAGGTTTAGGCCTGTTGTGCCTGAGCAACAAATCGAGCACCCTATGCGTTACAGCGACTGCGGAATAGCCGAAAAACCATTTCTTCCATATAGTATAGCGCCGTAACGGCTCATAAGACAGAAAGAATATTTTATTTGCACAAACTCTGGAAGAGTACATTTTTTGTAGATCATACAAATGTATAATAGAAAGATATTCCAATTCCATGAAAAACAATTTTTAAAAAAATTATCGAAATCTTACGATTATTAGCAAAGATATAGGGCATTGAACATTATAGCTTTGTTTTCATGTTAATACCGCTCCTAGAAGGAATGTACTGTAAAACTATGATTTACTGTCAGCATCAAATTGACAGATTACAGAAATACTATTAGACTTATAACTTATTCTGTAATAGAATTCAAGCTAATCACTATAATAAATAATATGCACCTATAAACAAAATTTGTAAATTAAGGGCAATATTTATAGAGTCTAAGTCAAGACTAAGGCTCCTTAAAATTTACAAGTTTATTGTTTTCTCATTCTTGTTACTTCACTTTCTGTCAAACAGAATAATTCCGTGATTTAGAGCCTATGAATGTATGTAAATAACTTACTTACATATGTGCCACTTTTAATAACTAATTTGGCCTTCCCAAAAATGTTTTCAACTTAATAGTGATTATATCTATTAGTTAAATTGTTATTAAATTATTGTTGGTATTATTGTGTTACGTGAATATAAAAAGTAGAAAATTCTGAAAATATTTTCCTTTGAAATTCGCACACCATGAGTTAAAAAACTCCAGTTAATAGAAACTACACCATGAGTTAAAAAACCCCAGTTAATAGAAACTAACGGATAAACAAGTGAAGGTTAATCTAAGTTTTGCTTCGCGTCAAATTTTTATCATGCAGTTTTTAACAGTTCAATGAGTTTTAATGTCTCCCGAGTCCAAATATTTTAACCGTTGGTCAGTCTGTTTCTTTCTGTACCACGATTATCTTTTAAACGGGTTTGCTGATTTTATTTTGAACTTAAATTCATTAGATTAATTAATTTCTATTTACATTAAAGCAATAGAAGAACAAAACATATTCTGCTCATTTTAATTATATATGTAAATCACAAAACCGATATACTGTAACTTCAGAGTCGAATTTCGGCCATCGTGCAATCCTAGTTAAAAAAGTTTTGCCACCTTAATAAATCAACTATTGGACATAATAAAGAAAATTAAATAATATTCATATTATTATTTGGGGAACAAAAATTTCAGGTGTCTCACGTAAAAAATGCTAAATAGAGCTTTAGCTAAAACACACCTTTTCCAAAAACTACATCGAAATCATTGTCAATCTGTGAAATTCCTAAATTAAATCGAAATATGAGAAACTTCAGAGAAACATAAGTACTTATTTACCTATGAAGTATGCCTAATTCTATAAAAAAAAAATTCAAAATTCCTGAAATCATTCACTCTCCTAGAGCAAACTTACATTAACAACCAACTTTTCACGAACTATCCAGCCACTTTCGACGAATAAATACATCATTATTAAGACTTATTTTCATACTTCACAATTGTTTAAATAAACATATATGATACATAAAAGATCATTTAAATAAAAATATAAAAAAATTAGTATTTATGTTAATTATTCATTATTTCGAAAAGGAATGAAGAATGCAGTATTAATCATATTAAGTCAGGGAGAAGACATTAAGCATGAATATGCATTGCTTAAATATTTTAGGAAATTTCAATGTAGAATAGCCTGGAGGCCTTAATGAGCATTAAACTCATTGAGGTACTATGAACTACCTTAAAATTTAATGTAGGCAATTCTTTAGAAGACTGCTTATAAAGGAAGCAAACTTTTAACAAAATGTATTGCCAGTTTTAGAAAAAGTAATTTGATAAAAAAACTTACGATCAAATAATGGCACATTATGCTTAACAGGAAATTTTTCTCCTTAATATTGAACTCTAATTTTTGGCATTTCTCAATAACTACCTCATACAGCCAATACATTATGTCAGACTATTATAACAAAGGAAAGCAGTTATAAAACAAAAAATATTAAGTCACATTAACTATATTCAATTTTTACTTTTCTAGGGATAATAGTTTATGAAGCATAGATGTCTAATTAGAGTGGAAATTAAAGAGGATTACCTGGAAAATAAAATTAGTGCCAGCCTATTTTTAAAATATTTAAAATCAACAGAATTTATTGCTCAGAAAATCGAAAGCAAAACAAATAAAAACTTACTTCCTCGGGGAAGAAGGTCTTATTTTCTCCTTTGTATTGAACTCTAATTTTTGGTTTTCCTCCATCACTAACTACCTCAAACGGCCAATGCTTCATGTCGGACTGTACAGTGTGATCTTCAAACCTTCTACCAATTAACCGTTTGGCATCTAAAAATCAGAGATTAAGGATCAATATGGATTAACAAAACAGATAAGCACATGGATTAATATGAAGTTCACAAAAACTAACATAGTTTAAAACTTATTAGTAATTAAGGACACTTATATTATCTTATATTGTATTAAGAGAAAAAACTTACCAAAAATTGTGTTATTAGGATTCATTGCAACTTGATTTTTTGCAGCATCTCCAATGAGACGCTCTGTGTCTGTGAAGGCAACATAACTGGGTGTTGTCCTATTTCCCTGATCATTGGCAATAATTTCTACTTTGCCATGTTGGAAAACTCCAACACAAGAATAAGTGGTTCCTAGATCAATACCTACTGCTGGGGCTTTAGCCATTTCGTTGTTTTATATATCTAAAACAAAAAAATCAAGGTTAGAAACTTTAAGAAAGCAATCAGACATCATTAACTAATATATACAAATAAGTTAATAGACTACAAGAGAGAATTATTACTATTGCAAGAAAAGGGTGGGAGGAAGAATATCCACTTAATTAATGCAAGTCATTACATTACTGTGACCTTGGAGTAGCTAATTATTTAAGATTCAACATTTCAGGAGGCATGTAATACAACCAATTTCTAAAAATTAGAATACAAATTACTTTTAGAGTAAATTAAGACAAAAACTAAATTCACACTCTTAAAATAAATACATAACTTCAAGGTCAATTGAGATGGGAGAAAATGGATCAATAATCTAAAATGTGTAATTCATTGACATTAACAATAAGAGAATATGTAGATCCTAAAGGAAAAAATAGCTAGTAATAAAACTAAAACTGTTTCAACCAAAAAAACGACGCCATAACGAAACTTAAAATGCGCTTTCATAAGTTAACTTAACCTTCAAAAGTTTAAGGTACGTTCATAAACAGAAAGAAACTCGCTAAATAATCATTATAATTCAATCCAACTTAGTAATCAATAAACCGTAATTAGCAAGGGAAGTTCGAACTATTGTCATGAAATGCGTAAAGCACATGGTTACACAAATCTTCGAAATAACGTAATTCAATCGTAATTAAAAGTGTAATCTAAAAATACAAATTTAAAAACTAAATAAACAGTAAAACCAAAATAAAACATCACCTTAAATTACAGTAAAAAAAGTTGAGAAAATTGTACGCAATGTTCGTCTTGTTAGAAATCTTGTCTCAAAGTGAAGAGAATCCGGAACTCCTGCTAGTTTTGTGCCAAGAGACTCGTTCCAGACTGTTCTAGAACTGTTCGACCAATCAGATTCAAGATAGCATTAGCTGTAATGAAACAGCAGCGCTCATTGGCCATACAGCTGCGTCACTGAAAATAAAATCGATTTTAGAGGAAGTATAGCAATGGCGAATCACCTTACTAATTCTTTAAAACTAAATATAAAAAAGAATTACAAAGCATTAGAGTAAACACGGTTTTTCAATGATAATATACATATGTTTATTTTTAAATTTAAATCACATGCAAAAGAAGAGGTTTCTAGTAATTATGTCATTTTGATTCATAACATGCTTTCTTTTATTTCAAATTAATTCCATTTAATAGTTTTAAAAAATACACATTGAAAAGCAAATCTTTCTAATTAATCTAGTATACAATATCCTTTTAAACTTAGTTTCAGATATTAAAAAAATGTAAATGGTTGACAAAAAAAAATAAGCTTCAGCTCAGTTTCGCAGTTACGTCATCGTTCGTAAGCATTTTAGCGTGCATAGCTTTTTATTCCCCATTAAGGAATAAATATTTCCTATTCCCAAGTACTGAGGAGTAATGTAATTAAATAATGGAGCAAAATGGTTTATAGTTGTCAAATGAGGTTCACATTAGTTTAGAATTACTGTTTTTTTACACGGCAATTTTTTAATTATTTGGCTCCTGTTTTATTTTAATAGGTTATTTATCATACCAGTTGAACCAGCAAAAATTTATTTACAGAACGAGTAACAAAAGAAAACCGTTACAAGTTTGGCGCCTTTACCTCACCAGGTACAAAGGCAAGCCAACGGTTATTTTACTTACCACGTGTTTCTGGGCAACTTTTAAGTCCGTTGACTATCACTTTTTCGTTTTATTTTTTATATTATATTTTGTAATGTATTCACAAATTTTGAGCAATTTCAAAATATGCCTTAAAAGAGGCCTTCCTTCATTATCTCTGTATTTATTTTTAACCTAAAAATTGATATTAAAATTGTAATACTTATAGTTTTAATTATAAATTTATAATGATGTGTAAATTAATTACCTAGTATTCATTTAATGGATCAATTTTATTATTTGCAATCAACTTTGTTATGTTGTATGTATTACAACAATGTTGTAAGGCATAAATGCATCACAAGGTGTAAGAACAAGTCTCCACTCAAATATTTTAATAATACATAATAATAAAAATCGAAATGGAAGTCTGTATGTCATATTTTTTAAAAATGGGCATATTTTCACATTGAGCAATAGTGTACTATTTCCAACATTCACTGAATAATGGAAATAATGATCTTTTGGATATAACTAATTGAAATAACAACTGTAATTTCTATCATCAATTCCACAAGAGATATTGTTATATAGCATTCTACAATTAGATATTAGAATATGACATTATCAATTTCTAATTTTATAGTTATTTGTGATATTTTTAGTAGTCAAGTATGCATGATGCAAATTTGCATGAATGGTGTCATATTTTAATTTATTTACCACTCTCTTTGTTGAATGGAGTATTATGGGTATTTTAAATAACCAAAAATTATTATTGCACATTTTTTATAAAAAAAAAAAAATTTCTTATAACATTTTTTTTGTTTTTATTGATTAATGTAACATTGTGAAGTTTTAATAAGCACAACAAAGTTTTATAATGGTAGAGATCTAATTGAAAAAGTTTTTAATAGGATAAACAATAGAGTAAAAATTATACTATTTATAACTTTATTTTGTCAAATTCCAATTTTTATACATTTAAATTTGTCTGTACAGGGTTAATTACCATTTTTATATGTTGCATTTATGGAATATACAGTATGTATATTTCTGTATATTTATATTTATGTTTCTATAAATATGTATTTGTATCTATTTGCAAAAGTCAGAAATGGGATCTATGATACAAAAGGAATAAAATATTATTCTATCTAGAATGTACCACCATGATAATATCATATTTAAAGATAATGTACCATAGATAATTTGGAATCCTGCCTGGTTGGAATAATATTAATTTAAATATTTTGAAAAAAAAAATTTGAAGTGTTTTCCAAGTATCATTATACTGAGAAAATATTCTATGTGCCATTTTGGTGATTTTTATATTTTGGCTCTATACTGTTCATTGGCACTACTGGCATCAATTAAAATCTATTCAAATCACTAGGTTTAATTTGATTCACCACCAGCGGAGGATTAAAGAATTGTCATGAAAAATATCCTATATGCCTATTGGCTTCTACTAGTCCAGGTACGATATTGTATATATACATATATTTTTTTTAAAAATAAATTGCTGCTGGACTCTCTGGATATTTTATTAAAGGGCTTGTAATTATAGCAGGAATTTGTTTTGGGGTTTAAATTGTGACTTTTGTTAGTGCCCATCTATATTAAAAATTGTATGCGAACAAAATAATAACTTTTCCCGGATATCGAAAAAATATAAAAACAGGTGTTCTCGAAAAAAGATTTGAACAAGGGCCAAAATGGTCCTAAACCAATTTTTCAAAGTGCTATTTCTTCCCGAGGAGTTTCTCTACAACCCTATTTTCAATTAATTAATTCAATCAATTAAGCAATTAATTTCAAAAATAAACTATCGACTGTACCACAGTGGTCTGGAAATATACAAGAAAATTTGTTTTTGAAATCACACATGAGTGGCATGTATGCTTTAGAAATATACAAAAGCACTGACATATGCTATATACTATGCTGCTTTTTTAAAATTTACTTGGGAGAACCAGTTTTATGAAGATTTTTTATTTTCTTGAGAAGTTATTTTATAAAAGGTGAAGACATTTTCAATGGCATTGATCCGTTTCTTTCAGAATAGAGCCGCATCTAGTGAGGAAGGAGCAAAGGGGGGGGGGGCACTTTATATTTATTTAAAAATATATTACCTAAAATACTGTTGTTGAACTTTTATTGTGAGGAAAAAGCCCTGTTCTAGAGCCTAGTATTAAATGGAATAAATGTGTTGGAATCTTAAGTGATGGTGCTGGGGTCATTTCAGGCTATAAAACGGAATTATGAGGTGCGTTGAATGCTATCACTCCACATACAAATTGGATTCATTGTTGTATACACAAGGAGGCTCAGGTGGCAAAAAAAGTACGCCAGTAAAGTTTAAAATACTTTTGATGAAGTTGTTAAAATAATAAACCCCTAGAATAAAAATAAAATATGCCCCTACAATCCAGAGGCTGTTTCAAGCCTTATGCAAGGAGATACAGAATGATCAAATTCAGCTCTTGTTGCATACTGACATTTGATGGCCCTACCGAAGAAAGACTGTTGAGAAATGTTTCGAGCTCTGAGATAAAGTTCAGGTATTTCTTTTAGAAACAAAATTTTCAATTCAAAAATCATTTACAAATTTCTCCACTCTACAAACGTTTTTGGAATCTAGCTTTGAGGAATTTCATTTTTTTGTTTTCAATTAAGAGTAATTTCATAGCAATGTTTTATCTTAGCATTTTTTTTGTAAGTTTTATAAATATAAAATATTTAGGATTGATTTTTTGTTTATTGTTTTTATTAAAAAAATTATAAAAATACTTTGCGTTGCATTTTTATTTCAAGTTTTGGTGTTATTCTTATATCATTTTGTTAAAATTTTTATATTAATTATAATTTTATCTTAATTGGTAAAAAATAAACTAAGTACAAAAAAAAACTTTAAAAGTAGCAGTCAAAGTAAAAGATCACATCACATCAAATCACACTGGTGATCTTTTGATCACATCAAAAGATCACATTGGTTCAAAATAACCAATGTGAACAAAATAAGAATACATTTTTCTTCATTTTATGCTGTTTAATTTTTTATTAATTAACTGATTAAATTTATTTGAAATAAAACTCATTGAGAATGAACTAGAACATATTTACTACTCAGAGAACTAAAAAATTGGCATAATTATTGTTAAACTTGAAAATTATCAGTATATTAAACTGTTTTTTGTATCTACTGAAAAGTAAGGTTAGCTTAGCACAATACTAATAGTATTTGTTATAAAGCATGATTAACTAGTAGTTGTTCCAGGCATATAAGAAGCATTCGATAATGCTTGGGAACCAGTAATATTAAGTAACATTATACAGTATAACTTCCTGCAATCTGTACCTAATATTTAAATTATATTTCCACAACACAAAACTGACATTTTCAACTGATGCATATAAAGTAGATCAAAAAAGTTAGCACTGACATATGTCTAGAATCATGTCTGCAGCCAATCTTGTGGAATGTACTAATTATGTAATTATATTTTCCAAATTTGTCTGTAGACTGATACCTTATTAATAAGTATAGTGTATCTGATTTCATCCGTCTAGTTAAAAATAAATGTGTCGAAGAATTCCAAAGTGTGACCAATCATCCATCTAGGCTAACATCGTGAGCAAAATTGAACTAGTTTTATTTTCAGAGAACCAAGACAAAATTTGTTTTAAGGTACGTTTTCCTCGGTGCGACTATCACAATGATCGATCAATGATTCAGTTATTAGAGTTGTTGAACGATAATCATAGAGCATTATTAGATTGTCTTTCATTGGAGCTGTGTTAGTTAGCTAGCACACAGCTCTTGTGAAATACAGTCTAATAGTGCTCTATGATTATCGTTGAACGACTCTAATAATTGAATCATTGAACAATCGTTGTGATAGTCGTACTGAGGAAAACGAACCTTTACCAAGGAGCACACAGTACAAAAACTTAGCATTCGATTCAATGTTCAATCTATTCAAGTCTCAATTTGGCATTTGTTCTTATTTTGAAGTTATACTTGGCATGAAATCAACATTCTGGCCCTATATACAATTGAACTTTGCAAATGGTATTGACCAGAGCTTCTTGAGATCTCAGATAAGAGGTTTTGATTATAAAGATTACTTTTTGGGATATTTTGATCCAATCCAATGGAAATCTAATCTTCAGAAACTTTGCAGACTGCAATGGCTCATGGATTTACAATTTTGCAATAACATTCGAGTGTTCTCTATGATAATTCTCAATGATTTGAGAATAAAAGAGGTGTTATAGGGTTATATAGTAAATGGACTACTGGCTTACTTATTTGGCTTTACAACCGTTAGCCAGATTCTGGCCTTTCCCTCCAGCATCTGCAATGTGTCTCTATTCTGTTTGGTCACCTTTTAGCATTGCTCTCCTACAGTGAACATAGTCATTCCATTGCATCTTGGAATTATCACTAGTGGTCATCCTGGCTACATGTTTTGTGCATCTCAATCTAGATATCTTAATAACATGAACAGCATTCATCAGGAAAAAAATAGACCGAATATTCTGCGTTTTTTTTTTCCTTTCAAATAGGCGAATGCTCCTTTCCTTATTCTTCATCATTGATTATGTTTCCAACCCATACATCATTAATGGGTTTTATGTACTTTATGAACTCCTATGTTATGGGTTTATATGTCGGTATAACTGGCCCCCTGAATATTTATGATCCCTCAGGAGGAAGGGTATACACCAGGCAATACTCTCTGGTACTGGGTTTCCCCTAATCTGAAGGACAAGTGTCAGATTGTAGTCAGAAGACTGGGCGATGGAGCTTTCACTTCCCTACACCAACAATTCCTCAAAAATTTTAACATAATACAGGATGATACTTATACAGGTGAAACCTACACCTTCAGACACAGACTTTATGATTGTACACAATATGAAAGACTATGAGCATGGGGTTTAAATTAATTAAACTTTGCAATCCAATTTTGTTCTAAATTTTAGTTGTTCAGTCTTGAAATGAATTAATGTGTGCGAACTCAATCTCAGAAAAAATTAAGTTCACTAAAACTTTCTGAAAGAGATGCGTTTTGCTTTAATAATTTCCCTCTTTAAAATTGCAAACTTCTCTTTCAGAACAGCATTTGCCATTTCTGTATATGAAATTTCTAGCTGATTTAAAACTGCTCTTGCTTCATCTCTTTCTTGCATTATTTTTTGGAGCTCGTCTGGCCAAATAGGTTGGTGTTAATTTTTTCATTGAACCATACGGAATTGCGCATCGGACATATATTAGCATGGCTATTCTTATTTTTTTTCAGCTTAATGATCTATATTTGTTCCATCAACGAGATCTGTAGTAACTTGGTAAGTTTATTAATAATTAATATAATTATTATTATAATTATATATATAAAATATTGTATAATATATATATTTAAAAATATTTAAGTGGTGGTATAAATGTTTAATATTTACTAATACTTGATAACGATTAACGTTTTTATATTATAATATGTACATGGATAAGAACCTAGTCAATAAAGCCATATTTATGTGTATTATAAAAATATTATTCGTGATCCAGAAATAGTAAAGTTTAGAGTGATCCAATTTTTTAAAACGATATATTTGAATTTCAGAGTGATCTGAAGGATATATTGACTTTATGTAATGAAAATGGTGTTGTCCAGAGTAAAGTTTATTAACAGAATTTTTTTATTCAAAACTGGCATCAGATTTGGTTTTAGCATTTTAAAAACCCCTATATTCAAATGTTCGAGCAAATCTAAACATGTTTTATAACACTAATTTATAGTATACTTAATTTAATATTTATAAGTATATGTATTTTCATGACATTTTTATTGAGTACATATAACAATACCACTGTATTTTAAATTGCTGATTTGATATTTTAAATTTTTGTGTGTTTTTAGAACTGAAGATGAATGTATAGCATTTGAAACTAGTTTTCAATAAAAACAAATTTATAGAAGTTGCAAATAGTTTACCAATCTCTAATTAAATTTATCCTTCTATGCCATCATGCGTATGTCAACTGATTTAAAAAGGCTGTTTGTATATGACTGATATTGTATCCACCGGTTCATAATGTTGCTTAAGTCTGGGCAATAATATTGGTGGCAACTGTGATCGTTTAGCTCACCAGAGGGATTATCTACCACAGTGACAATCACCCTCCAGTAATGAAGTGAATTGACCAGGCAGTGAGGAGGCTAACGAGATAACCTTAAATGATTGACAGGAACTTAATGGAGAACAACACAATGTCTTAAGTCTCACCAAGAAATTGTATGTTCATCCTGTGATGGAATACGGATCTGAGCTTATTATCGCAGTTTCAGAAATCTCTCTTAATAAGCTCGGTGTAGTGCAAAATCAGATCTTTGACTGGAGATGCTAAGACAACACCTAAAACCGCCTTGGAGCTACAAACTCAAATCCAGCAATTGAAAGCCCATCGAGAAATGCTGGAAATAAACATCCACAAACGATTGATGAGGTTTGACTTTGATTATTGGAAAACTTAAAAACTTCCTTCATAGCGTTTAAAAACATAGGTCAACTTTACAGTCGAAGTGCTGGAGTTATTCAGTGACAAAGAAAGAAAAATTCCCAGACTTAATGGAAGCATATGTACTTGAAACTCTTTCTGAAAGGTTTTCAGAAAAGTACTGGGTGCACGTGTACACGGATGGATCTACTAATGCAGCAAGGAAAAACACAGGAGCAGACGTTTACTGCTAGCACTTCTGGCTTGCGTCTCCAGCTGGTTGCTTAGTCACAAACTTTGAGAGAGAAATCACAGCAATCCGACTGGCACTGGAGGAATTGATTAAGGTAAATCATAAAAAATGGTGCTTTTAGTTGGCTATCAGGCAACTATCCTGGTGGTTTCTAGTGCAGTAGATAGTGAGGACAGCAATGTGAAGATCTGCATATATCCTGCCCACCAACTAATATTAAATGGGACTAAAATAACACGCCATTGGGTTCCGGAACATTGTGGAATTTATGAGAATGAGGCAGCCGACAAGCTTCCAAAGAAGGGTTTGCAGATGGACCAGCCTCACTGAGCTCTCAGTTTCGAATATGACAAAAGGATTATGGAAGGAATATTGACAGACCAATGAAGGCTGGTATATTCTGAAATGGTTGAAGGGAAGAGGCAGTTATTAGACAAATAAGGGTGGATCCTTCCTAACCCTCCTCGAGAACAAATGGTTACCAGCTTCTGAGTCACAATGGACCATGAATATGTGCAGAAACACTTGCATTGGGTTGAGATTGCAGATTCTCCAGACTGCCCCCTTTGCATTAATAGAAAGATGATTGGAGAACACCTCGACTCATGCCCATCACTTGGGGACATAAGGAGACACTTTAAAGACAAAGAAATCATATATGCTAGAATAGCTAAATTATATTGGACTGCAAAAAAAAAAAAATTGGCTTAATAAATCAACATGATCCTGGCATAAGAAAAAACAAAATTAATTTAATGTATACATCATTCTAGAAACCTGGCTCAAGACTGATATTGAACTATTGTCAGTATTCAGAAGTGACATATTTAAATTCCTAAAACTATGTTTCGTTAAATAAAGATTTTGACACCTTATCATACAAAGTGCAGTAAGTAGCCTTGTTGGGTTATTACTTTTTAATTGGTTTGTATTATTATTTTTTTCCTTTGTTAATTTTTGTTTTGTTTTTATGTTTACAACTTTATTACATTGCAATTGTAAAACCAGTAAATTTTTACTGTGGTAATTAATTGATTTAACATTGTAACTAATTTATAAATTATGCCAAATGGCATGTAGCGTCTGATCTATTTGTGCAATAGATCCTTTTGTAGGGATAGAATAGAAGGAAATGGAGAAGAGAAATAAAAATTTTCATTTTATCTCAAATAGAACTAACTTCTATAAACTAAGTTTATCAATTTAAATAAAATAAAAATTTATTTATCCTGGGACTCATGTCCCGTTAGAATAAGTTGCATGATTGATACAGAGGCCCAAATAGTTCAGCCATAGTCAGCCTGAATATTTTTCTTCATTTAATAATAATAAATAAATAAATGAGATAAAATAATAATAAAACTTAATTAATATTTAGATACCTTTGACTTCAGGATAAGAGGAGATCGTGATTCTTGGAGAGATAGGAGATGGACAAAGAGATGGGATTTTAATGTAGAAAAGGAGGGAACATTATGGACCAGGGGTTGGAATGAAACACAGTCAATGAAGGATATGTCAAATGCAACAGTTTTATGGAAAGTGGTATAGAGGGCAGACCAATAGGAGGATGTATTATGGGAGAGAATTTCGGATTTGAACTGAAGGAATTGGAAGATATAAGGAAGGTGATGGCTTTAAATACTGAAGATGCAAGAAAGGCCAATCTACAGTTTGCACATGTCTTTCTGAGATTCTCCTAACTTCTTCTTAGGTAATTATGGCTTAGTTTTCTATGTAATTTGATGTTTGTTTAATTTTGTATGTTATTTTGTATCATTTTAAAAGTTTATTTTGCAGATTGTCCCTTTTAGCTTATCAGGATGTAAACAAAAACAGATTAGCTCCTGAATAAAAAAGCTGATTGGCCCTTCCTGTCCAACATAGTCGATATTGTGAAATGCAAGTTTAATAGTGAAATATTTAAATAATACTCAATTTTCATGCAATATTAATTTAATGTTTCGAAACAGACATGTTAAATATCAATAGTACACAACATAATTATTCTCGTCAACATAGTATTGAATCTCTGCATCTTGATGAATTTTGGGATTTTTAGGAAATCCTTGGTCAAGATAGTAATAGTTGTTGTCATACTGTTCTAAAGGCTGTTGTTCGCTAAACACACTGTTTTCATAGAGGGATTGTTCATAAGTATATGGAACATTACTGTCAAGAATCTGTTGACTCAACGATTCATATAAATTTCCATACTCAGCTTCTTCTTGATAGCTTCTGGTTTCATAGAATAATAAATTTTCTTTAAAGGTTGTCATTGGAGGTTGAAGATAATGTTTTTCATTTGTAGGTATTGAGACATTCTTGAGGAAGTTTGCCCATTTAGGTTTTCTATTTGATCGGCAACTCTTATCTTGGGCAAAATGAACCTGTTTGACATCCATATCATATGTTTTTATGTTATTTTCTTTAATATAATTCATGATAGGTTCAGAACTTTGTTCAGTTTCAAAGTTTAGATCAAGCAGAGGAATCACATCATCACTACTGTCATGAGTATTTTGATTGTTGTTGCTTGTGGAAGTATCAATATATGGGCGTTCTGGTGGCATGTATCTATCACACAAATAATTAAATGATGGACGTTTTTTCATATGATACAGATCCTTTAACCATAATTGCTTACCATTTGAATCGAAAATAGGTCCTCCACAGGAATCAGATAGAGCCATTCCATTTTTATCAAGGAGTAGCATATATTCTCCATATTTGTTCTTTAACGGAAACCCATTTTCATCAGTCAACCTGTTACCTGACCTGTCAAAAATAGGAATAGGTGATTGTGGTATACCTCCCTGCCTTCTAAAGTTTGAGAACCTAGGTCTTGCTTTATTATCAAAAAACTCGTGCATTAATTCAGGCACTTCAGTAGGAAGAAACAAGTTATATTTAAAATTTGGCTTCCTCTCCTTAGGTTTTCGAAACTTTGAACTTTTAAATTCTATAGGATTTGGTTCATTTATTGGTCGGATATTTTCAGTATAATCAATAAGTTTTGCACAACTAATTTTATTATCCTCCTTTTTATAACTACTGACCACTTCATTTTCAAATCTTCTTCCTATTTCCAATGATCTTATTTTAAAACTAACATCAGAACCTGGTTTTGTGACTATAAATTTAAACTTCTGTGAAAGTAACATTGCTCCATTCTTGAGATATATAGGACTGCCATTGGAACAACAGAGAGGAAAGTTAAAACTGTCCATTTCCACAAGTAACTTTCCATGGTTATCGTGCAAAAAGAAACCATCCTCATTTGTTAAAGGCCAACCCAAATTATTAAATAATGAAGCTGGATTTCCACACCTGTCTGTAATTTTAAGTTGCATTTTAGAAAAAGGCACTTTTGTTGGGTTGAAACAAGAATTACTTACAGACATGAGATCACAATCAAAAACAGGTAATTGTTTTGTGATCACATCTGCATATTTATCAGTGTTTAAGAGATAAGCTCCTAAATTATTTTTTAAAACTCTACCATTTAAATCTGTTATTGGGTAACCAGAGCTGTTGTATAAAATGACTGGCTGCCCATAGTTATTCAACATTGTTGCTTCTGCCTGGCCATTGTTATTCGTCATTGTTGCTTCGGACCGGCCAATACTATTTGACATTGTAGCTTCTACCTGCCCATTGCTGTTCATCATTGTTGCTTCTGACTGACCAATACTATTTGTCATTATTGATTCAATCTGGCCATTATTATTAAGCATTGTTGCTTCGGTCTGGCTATTGTTGTTGAATAAAGTTGCTTCTGTCTGGCTATTGTTGTTGAATATAGTTACTTCTGTCTCCCTATTGATTTTGAATACAGTTGTTTCTGTCTGCCTATTGTTCAATACAGTTGCTTCAGTCTGGCCATTATTAATCAGTATTGTTGCTCTTGTCTGGCTATTTTTGTTCAATACAGTTGCTTCTGCCTGGCTATTGTTGTTGATTACAGTTGCTTCTGCCTGGCTATTGTTGTTGATTACAGTTGCTTCTGCCTGGCTATTATTGTTGAATACAGTTGCTTCTGACTGGCTATTATCATCCTGCATTTCTTTTTGTGCCACTTTACCACTTACTACTGCAGACATTTCTTCCTTTTCTGTAACTGGCATTTCATTGGAAATGGCATCTCCTGCCTCTTTTTTAGAAGTTTCTACTAAATACATATTCACTTGCGTTTGTTTTTCTGATAAATATTTTGTATCAATTGTTTCTTTTTCTGATTTATTCATCTCATTTCTACCTAATGAGGGTTTTAGCTCTTTTGAGGAATTCCTTTTTAAATCAATATTAACTAATTCATGTTCATTATCCATTGTTCTAATATCAATAGATTTGCCATGAATGCTTGAAAACCCAATTATTTTTTCCTTTTCATCAATGTGATCAAGTTTTTTGACAGAATGCTCTAATTGGTGGTTACTTATATCGAACTTTTTTGGAAGCAATAAAAGATATTTCTTCTTATCAGAAAATCCTTCATTTTCAGATGAAACCGTTCCAATTTTTCTTGAATTTTCATTCACTAATAAGTTGTTGCTTAATGTAGTTATATTCATATTATTATTATTGCCTATTGATTGTGAGTTGTTTTCACCATTATTTAGACCTTCAAAACTTTCTTTCCACGAATGTTTGGGAGTGATTGCTTTTTGTTTATTTAATGATCCCTTTTCTTTAATTTTATTTTCTTTATTGATTTGCCTTTTACTCTTTATGAGATCGAACTTTTTCCTTATCTTTTGAAAAGCATTATTGCCATATATAATAGAATCAGTGGAAAAAATGGATCGATTACTGGTACAGCTGTGTTTTACTTCAGGTTTGTTTTCTTCATTTATTGAAGATATTGTGGCCGACCCAGAGATTGTTGCTGACTTTACATATTTTTCTTTGCTTTGGTTTTCAGCAAATCTTTCTGCATTGGTATTTGTGAAATTTGAGTGAATTTTAGCTTTGTCTATTGCACTATCACTTTCTCCTGCTAATGTTTTACTAGATAAAATCAATCTAGAAATTTTAGGGTCTTTAAAACCTGCATCAAAAAAAGGATTTAATTTTACAAAGTATGGTTTTGATACATTAAGGGAATCATTAGAATCATTTGGATATGATTTAAAATACAATGGTAATTCAGGAGATTTGGATTTCTTATTGGAGATACACAAAGAACTTATAGGTTTCTTAATTTGATGTACTTCATTGCCATTGTCCTTAATAGTGATAAGCAAATCTTCGCTAATACTTTTATTATTTGGTCTTGACATATAAATATTACTTACATTGCTATTACTGTCATTACAGTCCAAACTTATATTTTCTTTACCATTAGCATGCAAATAAGCATTATTTAAACGTTCATTTAATATTTTAATTGCTTCTTTGTTGGCTTTATCAAAATTGTTCATCAACTTTTCACAATTTTGGGTAGTTACTGATGATAGTGATTTTAAAGATTTTTTTTTAGATTTTTTCATAGCTATATGTAATGATTCATTATTTTTTGTATTATTATTTACAATGAAATTCCCTTTTGATAATTTTATTCTTTTATTCTTTATATTTTTATATATAATGGAGTCATCCTCATCTTTTTCATATATTTGGTTATCTTGCGTTTGCACTCCTATACTGCTTTGTTCATAGTTTTTAATTAAACTTGACTTATTTTTGATTAATAAGCTATTGAAATTAGTAAAAGGAAAAAAAGGTAATAATCCATCATTATTATCTTTCAACATTTTTATGATTTGATGATTACTCTTTTTGAGTCCATCTAGTCTCACCTCTTTCATTCCAATATTATTGAATGGTAATATTCCATTTTTCAAGGGCTCTTGCTGATAAAGAGGAGACAAATTTGAATTATTTTTATTGTAACTGTTTTTACAAATACCTTGATTATTATTTTCCTGTTTTGAAGTAGTTTCCTCTTGAGAATTAGGTAACTCTAGTATTCTTCGGCTAGCTAAAACATTCGCCACATGCATGGTATCGGTACTACTACTAACAGCTGGTAAATAATACTCTCTTGTACTACTTGAGCTGGAGCATGTTGACATAGATGAATACATATTGTCTTCACTATTATTTAGGCAGGAATGTCCTTTCATATTTTCAAACATCTTATACACTGTAACATGTTGCATCAATTTAGGAAGTATGTCATTTATATTATTGTAGTTTTCTTGTTTTTTCATATTCTCACTAGTTCGCTTTGAATTAAAATTTTCATTTAAGTTTGTTTTTTTAGTTTCTATATTTTTAGATTGTTCAAGCTGTAAGGAGGCTGCACTGCATTGAAATAACAAGGCATTTCCAGAATTTAAATCATTATTCATTACGCAAACATTTTCTTTGCTTTGATTAGTTGAAATTTTAGATTTAAAACTCTTGGTATGAAATATTTTGTTCACAACAGCAACTGGATTGGGACAAGGGTTGTAGCATTTTTCTATATCTTCAGATGGGGATTTCTTCTTCAAAATGTTGTTAAATCTATCCATCTCTAAAGCATAGCTAGATGGTGCAATGAAAAATTTATTAATATGTGTCTGTTTGCACCTACGAGCTTGCTCTTGTGAATTAGACTCTCTATTTTTCCCCAACTTACGCTGCTTTACTGCTAATCTTCTCTTTACTATGTAGTATTTACAAGAATCAGGATTGCCTTGGTAGTCTGCAGGATATTTTTCAGTTTGCAGATTAGCTATTTGAATGCTTTGATGAACTAATTTTTCAGTCCCAGGATGGTAGTTTTTAGGTATTGTATGTTTTTGCATGCAGTTTAAAAATTTGGTGGTTTTCTTATAGCATTTTCTTGAATTATTGTTTTTTCCCTTACTTATGTCCATTGTGTAACTGTCTACAATTTAATTTAGTGTTCATATTGCCCATTGATATTATTATATCAATAAATATTTTCATTAGCATATGTTTATTAATATTTATTGTTAAAAACTTGCTAAAATGTTGTAATATTTGAACTTAACTTTTTTTTCCAATGTTTTTGTTGCTCATTATTAATTTTCTTTGCTTTAATTATTGAAGATGTGGAGTGTTTGCGCTGGACACCGATAGATCGAACCACTCACGCGTTTAAAATTGCTTTAGCCACTGAGTCACTTTCTTTGTATTGTATTTTAGGTAAATTATTTTTGTTTGTTTTTTTTTTTCTTTATTTATGGTAGTTCGATTATTATTTATACCCAGTGGCTAACAATCAAGTAACCTCCTGCTGTTAAAATATTATATGATTTTTTATCATGAATATACTCTGTTAATATAACCTTTTTTAATCGTCAAAAAAAGAATTTATTAAAGATATATTTTTGCCTTATCTAACTTGTTTAGTGGAGTAAATAGAACGTGCAAAATGGTGACTCCAACGTGATGCAAGCGATTTGTGAATATTCTATCTTTTTTTATTTTTTTTTTGCTCTTATCTATATCCATATTCTTATAAATGGCATAAAAGGACGTATTTGACCTTACGCTTAAAGACGAAACAGTTATAGCCCGCCTTGACCCCGCAATCGGTAGAAATGGCCCCCGCTACTTTATAAAGGAGGCCATAATCTCTTACCCGCGCCTTTCTAAAGTTTCAGATTTACGTCGTTTTCTAGGAATGGTAAATTTTCAAAAGCGTTGCATCCCTCACTCTACTGCCATATATTTGAATGTATGTTTATTTAGCGCTAAGAGGACCGAGGACTCTGTTAGGGCATTTGATGATTGCAAAGATGCACTCCTGAACGCAGCCATGTTTTACGCATCCGAATTTGGAAGCCGATCTGGTCCTGGTCAGCGACGCTTCAAGCCGCTATGGGAGCGGCACATACGCAAAGAGAGAATTACGCAACCTGTGACCGCGAGCTTTTGGCGATCCGGCATTTTCAAGGTTGAGGGTCGTCATTTCACTATATGGACCAACTATAAGCCACTCCTGTTCGCATTCCAGCAAAAGCCAGAGAACTCCACGCTTATGCGAATTCGGTGGGTGAATTTCATTAGCCAATTCACTACAGATATTCGTTACGTTGCGGGGAAGGAGAACAATGTGGCGGATGTATTATCCCGAGTGGATAAAAAGACGCTCCGGATGGAATGGATATTTTAGTAGAAGCGCAGACTAATGACGACACAATTTCGAATTGCTAAGGAACTCCAGCCTGCAGCTCAAATAGATAGAATTCCCTCGTCTACTCTGCGAAAAATCTAAGCCCACCGCTCGTACCATACTTGCCAAAGATTCAACAGATGCACAATCTCAGCCATGCGGGAGTTCATGATTCCCGTCGGTTCATTGGTCAGCTATTTTTTTGGACCTCTTTGAAATGAGAGTTGTGAACGTGCAGCGTCACATGGTGGTTCCCTTCCTCCAGGAATTTGTCAGCCTCTTCCCGATTCAAACATGTCCATCTAGATATCATCGGGTCCCTTCCATTGTGAGCAGGTATGAGGTACTGTCTTACGATGGTAGACAAGTATACTAGGTGGCCAGAGGCACGACCAATTGTGGACATATCGGCGGTTGTGCCTATCTAAGTCAACATGTGCCGAGACATTCTGTTCCATGTGGACTTCACGTTTCAGTGTCACAGTACGCATCATAACTGATCAGGAACGCATTACATGTAAAATTGGAGAAAAAGGATGTGGGGAGACTATTTTTGTCTCGAAACTCGAACTAAATTTTTAAAATTAATCAATCTAATGGTGTTGGTGTTCAGTTCATCGATATTAGAAGAGTTTGAGGTTCTTGCTATGTCTTTTGATCACCTGGAGTTACAATGGAAACCTTAGCTTCAATTAAAACAGACCAATTGTATCATTAAGAAATCAGCAATAGGAATATAATGCGATAAATGAAATTTTTCCCTCAGAGAACCAAACACCAATTACAGGAACTTCTACATCTTTGGCGAACATGTACTGAGGTCACGATAATAAAAAAATGTAGCACAGCATCGCGAAATTATATGTCAGAAATATTTTTCTAGGACATTCCCTCCCTCTCTAAAGAAATTCCTGCGTTTACTCTTGTCTGAAAGGGTGAGAAGGAGATAGACAAGGATAATAATACCCCGGTGGGTAGGAGTGCAAACGGAGGGAACAGCATCAAAACTCAGTATATAGGAGTTCAAATGGAGGGATCAGCCTAAAGATCTTGTGGATAGGCTTATAAAGGGAGGGATCTGCCTCCAGATCCTGTGGATAGGAGTGCAAACGGAGGGAACAGCCTTAAGACTGTAGATAGGAATACAAATGGAGAGATTAGATTCCGGAACTTAAAAGTAGAAGTACAAGCGGAAGGATCTTTTGGTAGGAGTGTAAACGGTGGGATCAGCCTCCACACCACGTGGGTAGGATTACAAACTTTGGAAACAGTCTCCAGACCTTGTGGGTAGGATTGCAAATGAAAGGATCAGACTCCAGACCATGTCGACAGGAGTACAAACGGCGGGATCAGTCTTCTGTCTTTAATGTGTTAATTTTCAGATGCATGTAGACTTTTGTTTCTGACAGTATAATTCTAATGAACGTTTCCATAAATAGTGTGTGTAGTATTATTAGAATTATGAACCGTGTGTCTTTGGAAAAATAAAAATACACTCATTATTTTATTTAAATCAAATTACAAACGTTTTCACAAAGTGGCATCACAATTAAAAATTAATCTATAATAACATATTATAATTATTATAACAATCAAACATCAGATTCTACATTTCTATGAGATCGAGTCTCCCGAATAAAAGAGCGTCTCTGTTTTCAAATTGAATTTTTAGTGTAAGATGCAAAGGAAGCTGAATTAGTCTCTCGGAATCCGTTGTCCTCAGGAATCTTCACTCTGTCTGTCTTATTGGTATTTTCCTACCTTAGAGTTTTAGGCCACACAGCTTATTTATCCTGCTAACCCCTCAACATGGACCGCTAAATAATGGTAATATGACCTCTACAACGTGTTTTCGAAACGTACGGGAGGAGTTATCGCGTGACTTCGGAAGAAAAATACTCGTGTTGTTCAGTCTTAGTTTCGTCATTCACAGATTATACCTGCGATCTTTTTAATTCTGCGAATATCCCAGCTTCTCAGCTTTTGCGGTGAAAAACTCTTCAGGAGATATTAGTTTTATTTCTACCTACATCTTCAGCCTCTCTAATTTTTATGACAAATTTAAGACTAATTACTATGGTTGGCAACGCTATTATCATCAATTGGTATAGCCTCTTATCACCGAATAAATCTGCCGTTAATTTTCATGCATTACCTATCCTTTGTGGTGTGAGTAAAAGCCCAATGATGAACGTGAACGTAAATATCGACATCGCCTTATACACCGGGTGACGATGTGCCCATTTACTTTCATAGTTTGGCATGAGATACAAAATTTTGTCCATTCAGCGACCTCCTGGTATATCTATAACCGAAAATTGTTCCGTGCCATAAAACTTATGCTTACCCCTTTTCCAGGATGCTAAATTATGGCTTATACAAATATATTCTAGATTGTAGGATTGATGTCTCATATGATATCGCCTGATTAGTTCCTGCTATGTTGAACAACTTAAAACAAAGGTTAGGATGATCTTTGAGGGTCACGATCTTCTTTCCATTTTGCCGCCAACTTTTCAAATATGTTTAAGATAATCTAATCTGACTAAGTTCAAATATTTTTTCCTTATTGAAGATGAAGAGGAGACTTATTGTATGCATAGCCCAGAAATTAATTGTCTCGTCACATCGAAAATATTCTGCCTTCAAAGACCTAACAAAAACCCCAAACAGATCTGAATATGTTAATAAGCTCTCAAATTGGGAATTCGTCCTATCCTCAGGTCGACCGGCCCTTCAATGAACGTAACTACTTAAGTCATATCAATACCTATTGAGATGACTTCTCGACTGACAACTAAGATATATTGAATTTGCGAATTCTCTGATTTAGCATTTCTCTAAATTAATCTTTTCTTGTTACCTTAATATGAAATATGTCTTTTTATCTATTCCTGATATCTGTTTCATTTTACATAGAAGTCTAAAAGAGGTTAATGATCTCAAATTTTGTAATGCTAATTATACTTTTAGATCGGAAAATAATATTTTCCACTCTAATAAACCGCACTTCAGATTATGTTTTCCAGAAAGGTGTAATGCTTTATTAAATGGAAGGAGATTTGGAAATAGAAAAAACTCTTTTGTCATCTACCATATTTTCAAAATATGTGTCATTAAGCATTTCTTAAAAAAGTTAATAAAAAAAATACGAAAGATTATATGTCTACTTACTGCGTAAAGGTGCAACTCCAGTGAGCGATACAATTGCTCATCTTCAAAAATAGTTAATTTTATTTTTAACAACTAATATTCTATTTATTTCAACTAATATATCTCATATCTACTTACTCATCATTATATATCTCATCATTACTTAGTTTATTAATCACTACATCGCAAAATTAAACATTAAGCCACACAAAACAAAACATAATTATTTAAGCATCTTTTAATAAAAGTAATACATCTGTTGTGCATATTATTGTTAAATCATATGTTTTAATTACAAAATTTAGATTATTGAATATTACAATATGTTTAATTAATGGCTGATTTAGAGAATAATTGAGGAATTGGCGTTGAAAAGAGAGTAAGTGCCAAAAATGAAATTTTACAGAAGGAACGAGAAACTTTTACGAGGTACATTAAATAATGAACACGATAATCCTTTTTTTATATACTGACGAACGTATATTTAGTAAATTAGAACCTCCTTTTCCACGCGATTGGTCTTGGAACAAACCATTATATCTGTGGAAAACATACTTTCAGAAAATGTTGGCACTTACCTCCTTTTTAAAAGGATGTTTTTTCAGGTTTGTTAAATAAAATATAAGGTAAAAATCGGTAGAGTTTTGGGGTTATTTTAATGAGCATGGCAGTGACTCCAAGTGATGTATTAGCTTGGTCCATTGATGTATTGATATGATATTGGGATGTTTGGATGACCGTTTCGTTATATAATCTGTAACCAAGAATGTAAATTTGGATTGTGGTGTAAATTGTGTTTCAGTTCTAAAAGCGATGACTGTTTTCTGTGTGAGTATAAGTTTCATTCGGCCCTATGCTCAGCCCATCTGTTCACTGTTATTAACACGGATTTGGAGCCTACAACCATCTGATTAAAGGGCAAATGCTGGGAAAAGGATTTGAGTAACGTGAGAGAGTGGTTGCTGGGATGATACTGACCAAGAATAATGTTTGAGATAAGTAACTTTTATACAAAACAGTCAATTTCTACTGATATCTGACCATCCCTGTTGCTGGCGAGGTGCTAGTTACTGATTCAATGGAATGAGGCTTTGTGAGGCTTTACAATACAATATAGTAAGGCCATGTACTGAGACATATTTTTTAGGTGGGTTCTTCTATTATTTTTTTTGGTATAATATATCAATTCTGTTTAGATTTTTTAAAAAAATTAATGTGACCTTTATTATGTCAATAAAGACCATAGAGAGAAGTTTTTAAAGCGTGAAAGACCTATTTTCCTTTTATCCACGATTGGCATCCTTTTGTTTAATCGTTGTTACAAGAGTCGCGTAATGTATTTTTCTTATATCTGGAGACTTTTATCTCACAGGAAGCGATGTGCGTGGAAGTTTGCTCTCCTTTCTCCCATTCCCGTCACCAGCCTGCAATCTTTATCCACAGTTTCGGGATATACGGTGACACCTCTAATTGTAACGGGGTTTCCTCCGTTGATTATCATCCTTATATCCTGATAGCCCAAGAAGTACGTTTCCTCTGGTTCTACCATGGTACTGACTAGTTTATAAAGGAAAGTTTGCAAAATTAAGTTTTCTCCACTGGTTACCTCATGTGAACAAAATCCGCTTTTGATTCAGTTCGTTTAATATCACAGGGCAAATCAACTAAATCGCCTCATGTAAAACAGACCTCAGAATTGTGCCGGATAAAGAGGGGCTAATTCTTTTTAAAATGTGTAATAGATAATATCGAGATTTATATATCGGCATTCCGATATTATCTCCAAATATCTTTATTAGAAACCAAATATCAATATTATATTTTATCGTTGTTTCGATGATGACGATATTGATACTTCAACCCCCAGAGAGGTAATGATAATAACACTATTTTAACCTCTCTGGATATTACTATTATAACCTCCCTGCTCAACCCTAATGTAACCTCTTAATTAATTTGGATTTAATAACCTTATGTTCATTCTTTATAATGTCACTGATTAAAAGTCTTAAGCAATTCTTCTGAAGGAATTTATTATATATTTAATTTGAACTGTGAAATAGGACTATGAATAATAAAGGTAGTAAATAATGATTGAATGTTAACAATTCTTTTTAATAATATTTGTGTTAACATATTTTCCTTTCTTTTTAGAAATCAAGGAATTCTTCACTGCAATTATGCAGCAAGATAGTGAAGTGTCCGCTGGGATTGCTGCAATATGTACATTGCTGAAATTTCTCGAGCATGACAAATGTATTAATTTGGGAACAATATTTTTATCTCTCATTTGTTGGTTTATAACTAATTAATTTTGGTATTTGTTTTAGCTGAGACTATACAAGAACTTGTATCGAAACTAAAGACTGCTGTCGAAGTTATGAGAAGAATTGACTGTTCCGTTACTGCTGTTGTGTCTGGTTCAGAACTGTTTTTGCGATTTATAACTTTGGCAACGCTTGATTTATCTGTTGGTTTTTAGCAGTATTATTTTAATTTGCTGGATTTATTTTTCATCTTTGATGATTTTTTTAAATTTTTATTTTAGACATTTTCAGACTGTAAAAAAATTATGTTGAACCGGGGTGAAATATTTTTAAAAAAGTTGCAAGAAGCACGGGGGAAAGTAGGTAAATTGGCCTGTTCATTCATTGTTGATGGATCAGTAAGTGGATATTTGTTGTTTGAATTTTAAAGACTTAGTAATTATTATATCAAGCCCTATGCTTTTATTTTAGAGAGTTTTGACTCATTCGAAGTCAAGAGTGGTTCTTAAGGCATTTAAAGAAGCGGCTTCTGCAAATAAACGGTTTGAAGTGTTTGTAACAAAGTCATCACCAGATAGCAGTGGGTAATATTTCAGTTATGTATTACATCAGATAATTTACTTATAATCAGTCCTTACTCTTATATTTTTGTTTTCCCTTATATTTTTAGGGAAGAAATGGCCAAAAATGTTCGAGATCTTGGTATAAGATGTACAGTCATTCTTGACTCTGCAGTTGGTTATGTTATGGAACAAGTTGATATGGTCATGGTTGGAGCAGAAGGGGTAGTAGAAAGTGGAGGCATCATAAACAAAGTATTGATAAAAATTAACATGGTTATTTGTTTTAAGTTTATTTCAGTACTGTTTTAGTTTAAGAGAGGTTAGGTGGTTCCAGATGATTAGGCTTGTTTTACTATTAGGTAGTACTGCTAGTCCATAGTTGCTCTATTTACTCAGCTAACACATCTGTCCAACTCATCTGTGAGTGTAATGACGTAAAAATGTAATAACGTTTAACATCTTAACAATATAATTAAAAATATTTCTTTTTGTTGTTGTAACACTGTGGGCATTTGTATGTGAGCAGAATGGGGAAATCAACAAAGGAATGAAAAAAATTAATTTTTAGACCCTTGTCCTATTTTTGCGGGGAAGTTGAGCGGAAAAAGTGAAAGGTTCAATATGATTTATAGCGGTTACAATTTTTTTTTGAAAAATTAGTGAAGATAAAATAGTTATTACTATTGTCTTTCATTTTAAAACATGTGTTTGTTTTTGTTATGTGTTTCAATATATAAACTACATACCACTGAATCCTCATTTTCTTTTACATTGTCCTCTTAAAATGAAATTTACCGTCTAGATTTATTTTAGTCTCTAATTCTCTTTTAATCTGAAAATAAAAGTTATTTAAATTGATTGGGGGCTAATTTCGTTAAATTTGAACTATATATAATTGCATGATTGATCTGGTTGGGAAACAAAATATTTTTTGCAGTTTGTGATTCAGCTTTCAATGAGAACTTTAAGCTGTATATCTTATTTAAATGGGAGTGGGTAATGTACTGGGGTCATAACTCATGTTGCCAGGTTCGTGCAGGATCTAGGAAACATTTTTTTTCAGCCTGTATAAATTGGGTGCCTAACCCTTCAGAGGTTTTGGAGATAAATCTGGCTGTTGTGCGTGATTCTGACCAGATCACTTACTTTCATAACTATAGATGAAGAAACGGTTCTTCATACCAAGTACTAAACTGAGATGTATTGTAGTGGTTCAAGTCTTTTTTATTGTTATTAGAAATTGTGTTTTATTTTTATTGTGAGATTAATGTGGTAGAAATACAAAAAAAAAAGTTAGTAGATTTTTAAATACTTCATATTGATTAGACATTATTTTGGTTTTGGCTTCAAAACTAAAGTCATTTCATATTTTAGGTTGGAAGCTATACCATGGCACTTTGTGCAAGGGAAATGAAAAAACCTTTCTATGTATTAACTGAAAGTTTCAAGTTTTCGCGACTCTTTCCTCTGAATCAAAGAGATTTGCCTGATGAGTTTAAAGTAAGTTTTACATCAATGCTATTAATTGGTAAGATTTTGATTAATTTATTATGATTTAATATTTTTGGTTTTAACTGTATGCTTGAATGGTGTATTTTTGTAGGAAATATCTGAACCTCTCAGTCCCCCTGAGAATGAGGTACTTGATAGTGAGCACTCACCTTCATTATGTATTAACCTTAATTGCTAATATTCCCTAAATTGTATAATCAACATCACATTATGTATCGAGGCCATGGTGGCATAGAGTGTTAAGGCATCACTTTGGCAACCTCGAGTCTGCTGTGGCGCCGATTCAAATCCGGCATGGGCAGGGAATTTGAAAATTAATTTTGATCTTCCTACTCTGGTTAGAATTGGTTGGCAACCTGTAGGAATAACCTGTCCTGTTTGCCTTAATAGGAGTAGAAAAGGATGTTAAACACTATAAAAAAAAATCATAAAATGCCATCTTGACCGAAATCCCTTTGTAACTAATTGCTGATGGACGTTGAAATGAAATCATAAAACTGGAAAACATTTTTCTGTATACAAAATTTTGAACCTATCATACCAACGTATATATATTGTGATGTATTTAGATAAAACTATCGACTGATGTGATGATACAGTTGGTCATAGTCGATTGTTTGAAGAGGTTCTGGATCACTTTTCGAGAAAGTTCTAACCTCTGATCTAATCTGAGAATAGATTGTTTGAAGAGGTTCTGGATCAGTTTTTGAGAAAGTTCTAACCTCTGATCTAATCTGAGAATAGATGATCAAGTGTTGGTTCAGATCTTGTTCAGTTAAGTGCATGGTAGTCCAATGTTGTTAATTAGTTCGTCCAGTGTCGTGAAACAGTGAAGAAAGTGATAATCCCACTGCCCAGATTGTAAATAGTGTTTCGTATAATTATATTCATTTCAACTACAGTCTTTGTCGTTTGTTTATTGTTGATTACTTTTGGTTTGTAAATAAATAGTAGTCCAAATAAAATCACTGTTATTTTTAACCCAAAAATATAAATTTAGACGTTTCAATGTAATTTTGTAAAGGGGTAAACGTCACAAGTGGTGTCAGAGTGTGATAATTTTAGGTCAAAAGTGATTTGTTTGATTGCGGGACTGAAAGTAAAGAACATGGACTTTTTATTTGTTATCTGATTGATAACCTTCAGCTTGTTTATTCATAAACATGCACTGTCAACTGTTAAAGCCTTTTCTACCGAATTCAAGCCACAAAAATTGAGGAACTCATTAAACTTGTGAGAGAAACGTTACAATCGATGAGAGGATTTAACGAGAAGATGAATTATAGTCTAGTCCGGACAAACAATAAAATAGATCAATTGAAAGAACTACAAGATGAGATGAAATCTGGCCTGTTCCAGATGAAGGAAAGCCTGAACAATAGTACGGAGAGCTTCTTGGAGGAGAGGGCTGTCAGATTCCACAACCTAAAATATGATTTGGAAGGTGCAGAGAAGCAGGTGGGAGATGTCGAAAAATACCTGGAAGGTACTAAGAAGCAGGTGAGAGATGTGGAAAAACACCTAAAAGATTTAAGAAGCATGTGGGAAACATGGAAAAACACCTGGAAGGTACTAAGAAGGAGATGGGAAGTGTGGAATAACATCTGGAAGATATTAAGAAGCAGGTGGGAGAAATGAAATATCAACTGGAAAATCTGGACTCTTAGTTAGGGAAGGAGGTAAAAATCAAGGAAAGGCGCCTCCCAGATACTAAGAGCGAAGTTGAAAACTATGTTGGGAGCCTCGAAGACAAAGTCGACTTTCTGTAACAAGAAGTAAAGACTTAATTCATTAAAGCTCTTGGGTGCTCTCGAACCTACCACAGATGTGATGTTTACACCAAGAAGGGACATCTTAAACATGGAAGCAGACGTCTCAAGAACCTCAGCTATGGTGAAATTGTACGATTTTCTATTGCAGACCTCTGACATACAATGGGAAATCGTCATGGGCAGTCTGCCTGTGGCAGTTTAATATACCATCCTCGGCAAATGACAGGAATGAGAAGGAAGAAGCAACTTCTCTCATCGTTTCATTGCAGGGAGAGATTCCGCATGTTCTGCAGAGGGTAACGGAGAAGTAGAAAGAAGTCTTTTTTGAATTTTCACTTCTCAAAAATAATTGTGTGAACGTTAGTTGTCTTGAATACAACTTATGATCATTACTCCACACTTTCTTTTCATCCCACATGTACATTCAAATTGCTGATAAATTAACTGTCGAACTACCTCTGCAGTCCAATAGCCCCCTACCTGAAGATCACTTACAGTATAATCCTACAGCCTTTCAGAAAAAGGGCGATCCATACCCATGGATAAAAGCTGTCTCTCGGTGAAATGTTTTTCATTGCATATTTATAAAATGTTTGTTCTTTCTCAATATCATTGTTATTTATAAAGATAAATTTTTAATTATCTAAGATATTTTATTGGATATTAAGTCTTATTTTTAAATGTGAGCTTGTGGAATCCTCTATTAGCATTGATTGATTCGGACCATTTTTAAAAATTTGTTACATAGAATTTTAATCTATTTATATTTATGTATTCTTTACAGTATCGAAGCAGTACTCTTGACAAGGATTTGAGGGATGAACATCCTATGGTAGACTATACACCTCCTGCCTACATTAGCTTACTGTTTACTGATATTGGAATTCTCACTCCGTCCGCTGTCAGTGATGAACTGATTAAGCTATATTTGTAACTAACTCATTGAAGTATTTTTTTTAAATAAAGTTTTCAAACAAAGGCATTTAATAATTTTTTTTATCTTCAACCGACCTCCAAGATTGAGGAAGGTCTCAATTTGACATGTATACTTATTTTTTGTATTTGTGTCCCGGTTCCTTTAATATTAAAAAAAAAATCATTAAAAACTAGTTATCTAAAGACTAAAATATAATGCTATTATGTGTCAATTTATTGTGTTAATATAATAAGAGTGGAAACTTTTTTAGCATTGCTTATTTTCACTTCACAAACGTTTCTAAATCAAACTCATATGAAATTTTCTTCACTTATCTCTTTAGTCTCATTTAATATAGGTTTTCAGATATAATATAAATCAGTGTCTTTTTCTTTAGTCATCTGTTTTGTTTTGATGTTATTGCATAAGTTTAAATATAAGAAACAACATTGACGGTAATAACTTTTATGTAAGGGGTCATAAAATAATATCCTTGAGATTCGCTTATTATTTAACCATAGCAATATAATAGTTAGGAATGGCTTCTTAATGCTCCTAGCTTAAACTGATTTATGTATAAATTAGCCATTTTAATTCAAAAAGCTTCATTTATAAGACCCTGGTCCAACAGAAATTTTCCTTCACAACATAGATTCATTAGACTATAGAGTGCCACTTCAGTTCTTTTATTCAATGTACCTATTCTCTTTTTTTTTTTATTAAAAAATCTGAATTCAAAAAAGCACTAAAAAAAAAAAAATAATAATTTATAAGTAATAATATTCATTTTATACATTTTTACCAACTAATCAATCTTTTAATAGTATCATTTTTGATTTGCATTATGTACAGATAATTTGCCATCAATGAGCCTTGGTCTTGCCATCAGCGAACTTAAAATTAGTTCATCGTTAAGAACAAATAATTATTGACATAATGATTTTAATTGTTTGCTTGAAAAATTGTAAATATTTTATTTATTTTAGCATTTCTTTAAAGTCGTTTTACACTTTTTTTTAGAGCGCACATTTATATATTTCAACTCTTTTTATTATCCAAATTGATAGCTGATGTAATTTGGGAAGTTGGTTTCAGAAGAACATGAGTCCAAAAAAGCTACAAATTATTACTCAACGGTTTATTATTTCCAAATAGTTATATTTCAAAAATATCTAGAGTCCATTCCAGGCTAAGATGGCCAGAGTCAGAATTTAGGGTGAAAGTTTGAGGCGCACTTTAATGGGAAATGGAAATAAAAAAGACCAAGAAGCTGGTGGAAGTGGAGGATGGATCCAAGAAAGGATGAACTGGAGGAGAGAGATGCGAGGAAGCTGTGATTGGAAGATAAGCGAATTAAATTGGAATAGGCGCAGGAAATGGTCCGATTTTTTTTTTTTTTTCGTTGATTGCAAAGGTTCATTATTGAAAAAATAAATCAAAATGAAAAGAATATAAGTGAAATAGCTTATCAATATAAGTAATAATGGTATTTGAAGTATTAATATTGCTTGTTTTTAAGGATTAAATATCCATACTAATCTATCTATGTAAAGTAGGTTTATTTGAAATAACACTTTAAAAAAAATAATTTGACTTGAGACTAGCCAAAAGCAATGCTTTTCTTAAAAATATGCACATATTATTGACTACTACATGTGTCAATGAAAACTTGAAATTAATATTAATACTTATAGCATTAATAGTTTGCTGGATGTGAAGTGTTGACCTTTTTCCCCCTATTGATCATAAGCACAGACCAAATTTTTGTACAATTGCTTTTAATTTTAAATTTTTATAGTTGCATTGTTTTCAAGCAGCTATCCAAACCAAATTAGTGCATTAAGATACAAACTCGTCTTTAGTTTGTATGGATATTTGGACATAAATGGATTTGTTGAAATATTTTGATAAAAATGATATTTTTTTTCAATATTTTTATTTTAACCAAAATTAATTTAAGGTGTAATGTATGGGGATCGAAAACATAACATAATCAATTGATAGGTTCTTAAAAGAGGCTTCTTTACATTAATTTCCTATTCACTTTACTCTTTTACAATTTATTCCTATTGATGGAAAAATGATTCTGTGGCACGTGTGAATAGTGGGTTTGTGCACAATTTTGTGGATTTCTAATTATGTTTTTCAAATCTAGTTTTTTTCTCTTTCTTTGTGTTTACTGGGCTAAGTGATATGGCTGTTAAAATGAAGGGTATTCCCCCTTTGTTATAGCTATATCACTTGGGCCATTAGATACAAAGAAAGAGAAAAAAATTAGATTTGAAACACAAACTCGAAATCCACAAAATTGCACTTAACCCACTATACACAGGTGCCAGGTTAATTTGTGACTTCCATTTGGACAAATTTACTTTTCGTATTAAATTGTTTTAAATTTAAAATAATTATTAGCACACTAAATAATAATAAAATAATTATTAGCACACTAAATAATAATAAAATAATTAAATGCAAATAATTATTTGCATTTTAAATTTAAAATAATTATTTGCACATTGTGTTTTACTTTAAAATTCCAAATGTAAGCTATAATGTAAGTTACTTTTATATTCCCATTAGTTTCACTCATCATTTCACACTGACTTCAAAAAAAAAAGTTAAAATGATTTATTTTTTAAATATAATTAGCTATCTTGTTTCATTCACAGAGTAAATTTTATTTTACCTTTTTATTTTTTAATTATAACTTATTTATTCTGTTAATAAAATAAATAAGTTATTTATATTAATTTTTTAATAGAATTTTTTGTCTACTAATATTTTGGAGGAGAGGAAGAGTTATACTCCATATATGAACAAAAAAGTGAAGTTAATAAATTGATTATGAATGAGCGCTTCATAACTATAAAATGGAACCCAATGATACAATTCAACATATTGCAAAAGTTGAAAATTTAACTAGACAAATAAGAGAAACTGGAAATAAAGTCAGTGATGCTGCCATCATAAACAAGATATTGAGTGGACTCCCCAGGAAATTTCGTACAACAAGTATGTTTGCCATTATCTGACAATAAACAAACTATTAATTACCTAGCAGTGAGACTGTTGGATGAAGAGGCTAGGTTGAATTTTTTTGAAGAGACAGGCAAAGCTATTATGGCCAGTACTTCAAACAAAATTTTTAAAATTATAATAATTCCAAAAAGATTGGTGGAAGGGCTTCGAGTAATTTGTTATAATTGTAGGAGGAAAGGCCATTTCACCAGAGAGTGCTTTAAGAAGGAGAAAGAAGATATAAAATCAAGCCATAGTAGTAGTGGAGCAGCCTTCACTATGGAGGGAATTAATTCAAATTTAGCTGAGTCATCAGATGAAGATGGATAGATAATGGATTCAGGTTCTTCAGCACACATGATCTACAGGAGTGAATTTTTCACACATTTAGAAGGAATGAAAAATCTAACACGTGTGACCTTAGGAAACAACCATCAGCTGAAAGTGGAAGGTAAAGGAACTATAAAAATTAAAATGTTACTAAATGTTGAGTGGCTAGACGATGTGATGAATGATGTGTGCCCTTGTTAAAGAAGAACTTGTTTTATGAAGGAGTGATCACTAATAGGAAAGGCATGAAAATTGTAAAGCATAATGATATGGCTTTTTAATAGCAACGGCAGTAAGAGAAACAAATAACATTTATCGTATGCTGTTTGAAACTGTAAAAATAGATCAAGCAAATGTGGTGGACAAAAAAGAAACAAACTAGATAATAAGACAAAGAAATTGATTTTGATTGGGTATGATGATTTTACTGAAAATTATAGATTGTGTGATCCAATTACTAGAAGTGCTACAATTTCTCGCCATGTTATCTTTAATGAAAATGATGATAATACTAACCTAGAAAACGAAAATAATGCAAGAATATCAATGGAAGATATATATGGTGCAGAGAGTATTAACAGAAATGATTCTATCTTGGAAACGGAAAAAGAAGAAATACCACAGGAGATAGAACAGGAGCCAGAAAAAGGAAAATTACCTAACATTGAATGTGAGTCAAGAACTCATTACAATCTGGGATGTAGAGAAATTTTAAAACCACCTAGAAAATTTTATGAATAAAATTTTATTGAATGAAGAACCTCAAACTTATGAAGATGCTATGAATTTTGAAGATAAAGAAGAGTGGATACAAGCGATTAATGAAGAGATAGAAGCTTTGAAGAAAAATAATGTCTTTAAATTAGTAGATCTACCCAAAGGAAAGTATAAAATTGATTCCAAATGGATATTTAGAATAAAGAGAGACTCCTCTGGAAAAATCATTCAATACAAAGCAAAACTCTGTGCGAGAGGGTGTAAATAAAAAGAGGGTATTGATTATAAGAAACTTTCTCACCAACCACAAGATATGACTATTAGAATCTTGTTGGCTATCACCGCAAAACCAAAATTGAAGATAAAACATTTTGATATTAAAACTGCTTTCTTATATAGGGAACTAGAAGAAGAAATTTTTATGGCTCCACCTCTTGGTGTAGAAGTATGGACTGGAAAGGTTTATAAATTAAAAAAATCTTTATGTGGGCTTAAACAAGCTCCTCAGAAATGGAATGAGAGATTTGATGATTTTGTTAAAAGCTATAGTTTTGAACAATGTTTAGCTGACAACTGTGTTTATACAAGAGGCAATAATAGTGATTTGTTATTTTTGTTACTGTATGCTGATGATGGCCTGATATTTTCCACAAAGGTGATGAAGTTGAATTATTTTTAAACAAGTTTAAAAGTTCTTTTGAAATTAAAATTAGTAATGGTGATTATTATGTTATTTTAGAAATATTCAGAAATGAAGATGGCTCAATTTTTATTAATCAGAAATAATACATCGAAAGATTTTTGGGAACGCTTTGGTCTGGAAAATTCAAATCCCGTCAGCACACCATCAGACACAAATGTGGCTTTAATGAGAACCAATGAAAGATGTAGGATTGCATTTTTGCTATCAGTGAAAATCCTCACTTCTTCATAAATTTTAGCTATTACTAATAGTGCTTCTTTAATGGTAATCAGTTCAGCTTTAAAGTTGGATGAGTTGTCTGTGTTTATTGTCCTAATGTGCCTATGGAATTGAAATTCTTCAAGAACTATCCCACTGCCTGCTGTCCCATTCTCTAATTTGCGACCATCTGTAAATATTTTTAGTGCTGAGGGTGATATACTTCCTATATACTTTTTTGTGTGGTGGGTAGATCTCCAATAATCGGTCAGCCAGAATAAATATCAATTCTGCTAAATGTACCTTTGTTTTTTTTAATTTTTTTCAAAATGTAATCTAATATTTTTGTAGGTACTGGAGTTAAATATCAGAAATTCATAAAAATTACAGTGTTTTAGAAGAAAATTATGGTAAACAAAAACATTACTTGTTTATTTGCTTGGTTAAAGTTTGGTGACGGTTCGAAAATGGGGAAAAACTCAAAATGCAAGCATTTGCAGTTTTGTCGATAGCTCAAAAACTTTATGACTTAGAAAGATCAAACAGACACCATTTTAAAGACAATATTTTGTGCTAAAACATGTTATCTTAGTACATTTAATTAGCTCCTAGTACGTTACAAATTGGCCTGAAGTTTAATGCTCAAATTTAAACAATCTCTGTTTTCAAACTATTTTTATTATAAGGAGTACTATCAACAACTTATCGCTTTGTGTGGATGGTTGGTACCTAACAGTAGGCCAACCAGGATGATTAATTATCAATCCTACTAAATGTATCCTTGTTTTTTTATGATTTTCTTAAATTTATAATTTTTCAATTTTTTCACAATTTAAGCTTTAATATCTCCATATCTCCAATGGGTCTAGAGTTAAAAATCTGAAGTTCACAAAAGTTGCAGTGTTTTAGAAGATGTTATTGGTATATAAAAACTTTACTTATTTATTTGATTGGTTAAAGCTCAGTAACTGTTAGAAAAAGAGAGAAAACACTTTAAGCAAATGTAATGTCTGCGTAGAAGAAGTAAGTTTGAACATGGCTATGGAATCCTTTTTTTACTTATTAATCGTCTCAAAACATAGTTCATTGACACCCAAACTTTTGGCATTTACTGATTTTTCAAACAATGTAGATAACAATAATACAGATAATTTTATACAATTAATTATGCCTTATACAAAATTAGGTACTTCTCTTAATTTATAATTTTGTAAGAAATTTATTTGCTTGAAAAATATTACTAAGTGAAAAAATGATTCCATGGTTCAGTAAAAATTTACTTGAACTAAAAAACTTACTACTCAGACCTTACATTTGCTTACCGCTTTTTTCCACTTTTTCTAATAGTTACCGAACTTTAATTAATCAAATAAACAAGTAAAGTATTATGTTTCATAAACCTCTTCTAAAACACCATAACTTTTGTGAATTTCAGATTTTTAACTCCACTCCCATCGGAGATATTAAAGCTTAAATTTTGAAAAATTACAAATTTTAATTTAAAAAAAACAGGGATACATTTAGTAGGATTGATATTTATTGTGGTTAACGTGCTACTAGGTTGTTGCAAAAGTCCTTGTGCATTAGTATAGCTTTATTTCAGATTACATATTTTAAACATTATTGTACACTACTCTTCAAAGTAAAGTCCATTGTTTTCAACTACTTTCACTCATCTTTCTGCCAGTAATTGGATTTGATGCCAGTACCACTCCTTTGGTTTTGAAGCAAAGAACTCTTCACATCCAATTTTTACGTCCTCATAATTATCAAAGATTCGACCTTTTAAAAAATGAGCCATTGATCTAAACAAGCCATAATCTGATAGTGCAATATATCTGGACTATACACAGAATGAGGCTACTGCTAGTAGTTCCGATAATTTTTCTAGGTCAAATGAGAGCAATGACCAGGAGTATTGTCGTGCTGAAAAATGGCTTACTTCCTGTTGACCGAAGTGGGATGCTTTGCACTCAAAACTGCATAAACTCTGTCTAGCTGTTCGCAGTAAAGGCTTGAGTTCCTACTACAGCTAATAAATCATGATTAGTTGCATGTTGGTCCTGATTCACACATCCAAGAACATCATCATCAACAACCTGATAGATGACCTAATCTGGATTGTGCGGCAGTATTTCGATGGATAATTGACTTCTTCTATGGCACAAATTTCTTTGGTAGCTGCCTTTGCACTTAAACCTTTTCTCCAGTAATGCCTCAAAAGATCACGAATTACGATTTTTTCTTCTAACATTGCACGTGCGTTTTAAAAATGTAAATGACGCCATAAAGCCAACTCAAGTCACAAGGAATTAAAGGATTAATCAAAGTAAACATTGACATAAATAGTAGGAATAAAAACATTCTTCTTGGATGATTATTAGAGTTGGAATTAAGGGTTGTGTTCATGCATAAGGGACTTGTGTATCAACTTAATATTACTTACCTATTAATCACACAAAGAGGTAAGTTGTTTATAGGATTTCCTCTCATAGAAAAAATGGTTTAAAAACGAAAAAAAAAATAATTTGAGGTCAATTTTTTAAATATCAGTAGTAGGAAAACTGTAAATGTACTCAGAATACATTTTTTAGCTTAAAGAATTGCCTTTAAGATGGTGTTTGTTTGATTTTTTTAAATCATTTTGAACCACTGATGCAACCGCCAATGCTTGCATTTACTGAATTTGCCAGTAGAACCGAAGAAAAAATGGCTCCCAGTGAAAGAAAAAAAAATTCTCCAACTGTTTTTATCTTTAGAAACATGAAATAATCAACATACAAAATATTTAAAAGAATAAAAATGGTCAAGCAACCAAATTAATATATTTTGGACCACTTGGAATGGATTGACCCTTAGGGATTTATTTATTTAGTGATTTTTTTGCATACTTCAATTTGCGTTTTGAGTTCCAAACTACGATATCATCAGCGTACAAAGCTATTTCAGTGTTTTTGGTTATTTCTTTTTCCTGCTATGGTATAGTACAAACAAAAATTAAAGCCAAACAAAAATTCTGATACTCCAAACAGCTATCGTCCAATATCTCTTACATCTGTGGTTTCTAAACTAATGGAAAAAATTATACTGAAATGTCTCTACTACTGTTTAGACAAAAACAAACTACTACTAGCACAAGAAATGGATACAGGACAGGACATTCCACCATAGACCAAAGATTCTACTTTGCTCAAAAAACAAAGGATGAACAAAATAATAAACCTGCTCATATTACATTTGCTGTTTTTTTAGATCTGATTAAAGATTTTGACAAAATTTGGAAAACAATCAAATTATCAAACGTTCTAAAAAAAATTTAAAATAGATGGAAAAACATCATGGATTCAAGACTTCCTTAAAGAAAGAAAATTAGAATAAAATATAACAATTGCTTTTCCAAAACATTCATCTCATCACAAGGAATGCACTAGGGTTCTGTTTTAAGTCCATTATTGTCCATACTAAACATATCAGGAATCGAAAAAGAAGATAGAGTAAAATAATTTAAAAAGCCTTGCTTTTTGATGACGCCCACGTTGAAATGTGCAAAGAAGGACCTGAAGATAACTAACTACAGCTTCATAATGTTATTGGTATTGCAATTTAAATGGATGTTGAAAACAAGAAATACAACAAAAATATTTATTTATTTTTTTATTCCGTGTTATTTACAATTTTAATGATATTACAGAAATAAATAAATACTCGATTCACAAATTTCATGGTAGATTAAAAATTGTAATTGCTAAAAAAACTAATCATTATTGGGATCCACCAGAAATTTCTTTACACTTAATGAAATTAGAACAATGGTATTTTAAGCCAGCTACTAACCAAATCTTTTTGTTTAATAATGGCTTTTAAACACCTAAATGGTTAAAAATTATAATCAGTCTTATTAATCTTACAATACAATTAATACAAATGATTTACAAAACCTATATTTCAATAGCCTTCTATATTTTATGTTAAAAGAAGACCTTTTAGCTTTATTCAAAAGAATAGCAAAAGAGCTTTAAAACAACTTTATGTGATGCTCAACAAGAATATTTCATACTACGTTTATAAATAGCTATATAAATCTATAATTACATTAGCAAAACTATATTTCAAAGATAAAACTGTACAATGGCACTATTTACTGTTGTAGTTAAGATGGTTTTTGATCATTTTACGTTTAATGTAGTTTACTTTGGAGAAATTTGCTTGGATTTTCATATTATAATCAGCAAATTAATTGTTTACAAGTTTTAAACTTAATCTTTTAGTCTCCATACTATATACTTGATGAGTGAGTTATGTTTTGGAAACAACTATTTGGTGAAAATGCAGATAGGGACCGAAACAGTTAGTGCCTTTATAGAAATAGTTTTATTTTATCAGTTTGATTCAATTTTGTTTCCACAAAGTAACTGTTGTAATTTTTAAATTTCATTGGCATGTATTGAACAAGTTTCAAGAAAATAACAGTCAATTAAAATTTAAATTGTATCATTAATTATATTAACTTCTATTGGAGATGAAACGCAGTTTGTTTTACCGAAATTATTTGTTTATTTTACTGGTTATGATTCAAGATTAAAAATTAAATCTTTTGTCACTGCTATATTTAACTCTTCCATAAAAAATTCTTTTATCTTGCCAAATAAAAGCAATATATATTTTAATTTTTTTGGAGGAGAATAAATGGTTACAGTTTGCATCAATCCCTGCATATCTGGAATTTTATAGAAAATAGTTATCTTTCAGTGCTTCAATAAAATTAAATTGGATAAACAATTTTATTTTATTTAATTTAAAAAAATAGAATTAAAACTTATAAAAAATTATTATTTCTTCAAAATTTTCCTTTTTATAAATTCAAATATTTTTTTTCATTATTTTTTATTTATTTCGAATTAGAATAGTAGTAAACATAAATACAAATATAAACAACATTTACATAAATTAAAAACCAACTTTTTAATTTCAACAGTTCCAGTTGATATACACAGCATTCTTTTTTATTTTTAAATAAAGTTTTAACATTATAAAAATTCGATGATGAGAAATATTATTTCTTTTTTTTTTCTCATATATCTAAAATATTCTCTTTACAATTCTCAACTTAATATAAATACATTTTTTACAGTTCTATTATTAAATGGTCGATAATTCGCTTATAAGAAAGGATAAATTAGTTTGAAAGATACATATTTAAGAAAACTAGATCAAAATTAATCACAGCACCCTTGTGCTTTGGAAGTAAACGAATCACCCTAAAGGGAAACACAGAATTGTGAGTTTTTGCTATCTGTACGTCGAATTCAAATTGTCTACAATAGCATGTATTTGGTCAAAATGTGGTCTATTATCTGGTTCATACTCCCAACATCTAAGCATTAATCTGTACATTTCCTCAGGAGTACCTTCTGGAGCTGGCATTCTGTAACCTGAAAACAGAGGTTATCCCTTGACTAAATTTACTTTTTTAATAAAACAATTTAAGACAGACAATATTTTATTGTTACTTAACTCAGTTAAAATTTATGCTACAAAGTTAATATTTTTTTAGTTGATTTAATCGCAAGCCCTTAAAAATACTGGACTTGGGATACTTTTAAAACATTATGTTTATAAAAAATGCTACTGGCTAATTTTACTCTTATAATAAATAATCAGTATAATTGAATATAATATTATATTCAAGTAACGAATGAGACTCTGGAATGTGAAAAATCCTTGTCTTAGAAAAAAGTAACTTATAACATTTTGCCACAGATATTTCATGTAAGCTTTGGTTTTTCCTTACCCGTATCTATTTTTTCTCTTGCTTTAGTATTACTAAGGCCAGGGTAAGGTGTCCCGCCTTTAGAAAATATCTCCCAACAAAGAACTCCATAGCTCCACACATCACATAAGGAAGTATACTTTCCTGTAATATAAACAATAAATAATTATTATTATACAACTAACTGGAATAATATTTCTGTAGAATAGTTTCATAATGATTTCTTAATAGGAAATTACGAATCAATATTACTATAGCATAAATATCTGTACATATAGAAAAAAAAAGAAGAGAATTACCAAAGTTTAATGCTTCTGGAGCTGTCCATTTAATGGGGATCTGCTTCATACCATCAGAAACAATGTATTCTTCCTCTTCTCTGGACATACCGAAATCAGAAATTTTCACTACATTACTGTCACCTAAATAGTAACAAAGATTTTTAAACAACATCCTTTTAATTATATAATTTCTGAATTAATACAACAGTATCTTAGCTCTTAGCCCCAATTTTTTTTTTCATGTATCATATTTTTGACTATGTTGCGCCACTTTACAAAAATGGTTATTACTTTTAAAAAATATATTTTAAAGAAATTTTAAGTGGAGGCTTTTATAGTAACTAGCAAATTTTCTCATCTGAATCCATATCATTAAATGGTGGTAATTGTAATGTATATAATTAAAATCAATAATAACTATAAAGGAAGCAAACAATTTATTCAGATAAAACTCCATTAATATCAATAAGTAATCAATCAGCTGTAACTTTGTTAAGTCTTGCCTGTAATAAAAGACCATTCTCATTTAATTGCACTCCCTAAAAAATTAATCTTACACAGTAAAAAGTTGCATCCTAATGATTCATATGTATATTCATTTATGTAATAATGTATCCATAAAACAAATTTGTTCATCACTTGGATATTTTATAAAGTTCTGTTTATCAAGCATTTCCATTGTAAGTATATCCAATCTAATGTCTACTATCTTTAATATCAATAACATATATATTTTGTAACACATATTCACATACACTACGCTTTAATATAAAGTTAAGCCCTATTTTCAGAAACAACCAATAAAAATATATTTGATCCTAATATGTTATATTATTATTATTGTAATAAGTGTGAAGAATATATTATTATTTAGTACATGCAATTTGCTAATATAATGGTATTAAAAACCAAGAGGGTAACTTACCAACAAGACAATTTCGAGCAGCAAGATCCCTATGAATGCAGTTTTTACTTTCCAAATATCTCATGCCAGCTGCCGCATCTCTGCACATTGTAATTAATTGTTTTGTACTTAAAGCAGTTGCATTATTTCTTAGATATGTTAGAAGAGATCCACCTGAACAGAAACAAAGCAATGGGGCAACTATAATACATTTTATAATTTTATTTTACTGAAGAGACGTAAGTATGTTGCATAATCACTTTCTAAAGCATAGTTACAATTTTTTTCATTTCGTTTTTAAATTATTTTTTTTCGATTTTACTTATGTTTATTAATTTTTAAGAATTAAAAAAGATTGTCTTAAGAATTTCATTACATATCTGAATCAAATAAAAGAAAATGTATTGAACTTTTGTTCTTAAAAAATAATAAAAATATATTACCAACAACTAACTCCATCACAATCATGATTGGCTGTTTTTGAACACAGATTCCAATAAGTTTTACTACATTGGGATGGTCATACTGCTTTAATATACGACCTTCTTGCAAGAATTTTCTCTTATGCTCTTCAGCAACTGTAACTCTACATGTTTTTACTGCAACTTCTTGGTCTGCCACACGTAAACGGCCTTTGTAAACATCTCCAAAATTTCCCTAGGATAAGAAAAATGCAACTATTAATTCACAATAAACCGAACTATGCCGGAAAAAAAATTTGCCCTACTTAATTCTAAAACTGGGGTAGTAAATATTGTTTATTAATTGCAAATATTAAGTAGTTAATATTAAACATAAACTTTAATAAGGAATAAAAATTGAAGCAAAAGTGTTTAAATACAATACTTCCACTCTCGAATCCAAATGTAACTTAAACAATTAGTTTCTATAACCTAGCCCTATCTCAAGAGATCTTAGATTAAAATCATAAAACATACTTTCTAACTATGTTAACATTTCAAAGACTTACAAAATAGTTTAAATGAAACTTGAATGAATACATCAAAGAGTTAAGCTACAAATGAAAGAGAGCCAAAAAAAATCACATATTGGTATTAATTCTGATGAGTCTTATGAACTGCTGAATAAGAAATGAAAATGAGATAGGTTGTACATTCTTGCACAAAATTCATGTCTACACTTACAGTAAATGAGTTGTCCAGGAATGAGAAAATAATTACACTTGTTACTGAGATGCAACTACTTCAATTATATTTACAGAGTGCATCTTCTCAATTCCATGTGGTATAATTATATTTGAAAACCTTAAGGGTATGTTCTCTTAATAAAATGTTTACATTCATAAAGTAGAAAGTATTCTTGTGAATTCTTGCTTTCATTTATTGTATTATCAAAAAGTTAAATACTGTTAGTAGGCTAGTATAATCCTTATCAGGAGAAAAATGTTTTGGGCAACATGAACTTGGGGTAGGTTTAGAAAATTTTAAAATAAGTTGGCCTATTGTTTGCTCAGAATAGCGTATAAAAGTTTTAATAAATCCTTCTTTATGCTTCTTTTATCCTTTTAATTATCCTTCTTCTAAAATCTTTATGTTCTTTTTTGAAAATTTTATATCTTTTCTGCCTAGTTCCTCCATCCATTATATCCATAATTTGTTTAAATCTTAGATTGATGATAAACGATGCCTTTATACAATTGTGAGATATGGTCTCTGACTCAACAAAACAGAATCAAAAGTTAAGAATTTATTCTTTGATTAATGATGATTTTCCAAAGATACAAGTATTAGGAAGTTCTACACACCTTTATTAAAAGTTTGACATTTCGGAGAAGAATTTTGAAGTTTCAAAGACTTCTTCTGTATATGTCAACATTCTCCTATTTAATTTACATAATTTTACTTCATTCTTAATTATTTATCAATATCTTAAATAAATTATATCATTAGCCACTTTTTTGAATTTTCTATTAAAATATCTTTATGTTTTTCATCTTTTATCTTTAAAAATTTTGTTTAATTCGTCCTTGCATTATCCTTGTGGGATATTTCATAAAACTATGTTGACTTTTAAAATTCTATAAATGCCATAAAGTACAGAATAAAACAGAGAGGCCTTCCCAGTATAAAACGAGAGGAAGGCTGGGCTCACTTTCCCCACTCTCATTGCCTACATCCAGCCCTCGGCTCTGTAGGATCAAATAGCCTTATTTATTCCAAATATCCCTAACTTCTTAATTTTATCACATAGAAGCATGCAGCTGACACAGATTTGTCAACAACTTAATCAGCTTTCGAGGAGACGAAGTATGTTGAGTCTACTATAATTAAAAATCAGGAGGCCCTGACTCGCCAAGAGTTGTAGTGCCGGAAAGAAGGAAAGATAATTAAAAAACAAAAATCTAAACTGCATTAGTGGCTACAAGTGATACGACAAATTACTCTGTTGTTTTCAAATTTATTGACATCCTTATTATTATTAGTAATTGTTTTATTATGATTATTATTTCTATTAATTTGTTAAGTATGACATATTATTTTTAAAATCAATCAATATGTGGTTGAGGCTTAGGTGATAACTAAAATAAACTAATAACGCTTTCTGGTAACAAAAATTTATTGTCGTTTAAAATGAATGATTATGATTTATTTGTGTCTCAATTCCTTTTATAATAATTTCGTTTAAATTTCTGAAGTGTAATTATTATTATAGAAAAGTAAATTTTACCTATGCTTTCAATTAGCCACTGCTTATAAACGTTTTTCCTCTCATCTACAAAATGGTTTTGAAATTCAAAAACTTATATTCTGTAAATGCACTCCTAGTTGCAATAAAAAAAAAAAAACATCGACATTTTTGATACTTGATTTACATGTGAATTTACATGAATTTGTCACAAATTCTATTATTTTAATAACATCAAATGCAGGTTGAACTAGACCTCCTCGATTTTTTATTGATATCAAATATTTCCATAAATTCTCTGCATCACTTTGGAAATTGCCATAAAATATTATTTGCATTTAATTGTTGTTTGAAGTCTTCATACGATATATCAGCTTAATACTAAAAGACTACAGAAGTTAAAAGTAAAGAAATGAATAATACATAAAGTACCCAATATATACCTATTGAAATTTGGGAGATAAAGCTAAACTTACATTTTTACTCATGAGGTCTCTTAACCCCAAGGCCACGCCCCTCTGTATATATATATATATATATATATATATATATATATATATATATATATATATATATATTTTTAAATATAATTCTAGGTACGATCTTGACTGGTGATAACAAAGAAAATGTTTAAACACTGAGAACTACAATTTTCAAATACCACTCCAAAATATTTTTTGGAGTTCTTGAGCTATGATAACAAAAATAAAGTTTTGTTCATATATCTAGCATTACAACAGCTTTTTGTATGTCTAGCATTTGTTGCAAATATGTATAAACTGCAAGTTTAAAGTTTTGATTGAAATGGCTATAGAAAATTCAATACAAACAGATTTCTCTCAGAGAGCTATAAATGGTTGATATATGAGTCTAAGTCAGATACCAAAAGCAAGACCCAATCATTTGATTTCTTGTCTTGAACGTAATTATAGTAATATACAACTAATATTCACCTAAAAACAAAAATAACTTTACATTTTTTCAGAATATATATGCAAAACATTTTTTCAGTTAACTCTGAAACCATTTTTTAGACACAATGTTCTTCATCACTGTCGTATATCACATCCCAATTATATTTGGTACTGTTAGAGGAAACACAACACTCATTATTTTGATCATAGATAACATCGATAATGGTCTCAGAAGGGCTAAATCCTTGCCAATAATTCATACAGAGCTGAATAGCATGCCTGACAGGTTTATTAAGTTTAGAATGACAATCAAGAAAGCACCATTCCTTCCCTTCAGGTTGTAATATCCTTTCGTCAAGCAATGGCTTTCTTTTTCCTCTGAATGAATGTAAAATAAATGGCAGATTTTCTGAAGGCTGATTTGGGATGTTTATCAAAATGACCATGCCTGTCATATCTTGGTTGTATGTAACACATTTGTGATAGTACTCATTGAAAGTCCTACCATTTTCTTGTTGAATAATGTTGCAATTACGGAAAATGGGTGAATATGGAGTATCTTGGATGTTTTCGTACCTATCGCAAAGATTCTGAATGAGTTGATAATTAATATTATCAGCTACTTCAAGACAGAGCTCAAGGTCAGCGATATCATTAGTAATAGATTGCAAAAATGAAATATTTTCATAGTGGACACATTCCCTCAAGAATTTTATAATTGTTGACTTCTTGTCAAAGACTGACAAGTTTTTCTTGTACAGATCGGGTACTTGAAATGATGGGTTCAAGTTATAAAATCCGAAAAAAGAAGAAATGTTATATAAGCATTCATTACCAACTTCACGAGATAGGCATAATTGGAAATTAATTGAAGGGCAAGATAAAAGTGTATCAAGCGCTTTTACTTCGACGTCTGCGCATCCAGTAAAATCAGCTAATATTCCTTCTAAATTATTCTCAAACTTATTGGTAAAATCATGATATTTGTCCAGTAGTCTCCTCACATTATGCGTCGAGAGTCTGAGTTTTCTTCGTCGTAATTCTAATTTCAAACATGAATTTAATAGATTGCTGAATTCTTCGATCACTGGCAACAGATAGGGGCAGAGTAAAATCCAAGCTTTCTCATTAGAAGAATATCTCCATACCATACTGAAAAGTAAATTGATCTCAGTCAACAAATATCTCAGAAAAATAATAGTATGCATGATAGAGTATCTCAAACCATCATCAGCCATTGGTGATTGTTTTAATTTGTATTGCATTTTAGGGATGCCATGAGCTACCTCATAAAGCATTTTTATCATGCGGTTCTTAATAGTTTCACAACAAGCTCTCTGAAAATTTTCAGAGATATCGTATACTTTCAATGCTTCTTCAACCACTCCATATTTCAGCACATATACCCATACATCACAAGGCAATTGGTCAAATTTAACCATGGTCCAGTAGTTTCTTAACTTAAAATTTTAGTTTTTTTTTAAACTTAAAATAAAAGATTAATTAAAAAAATTTAGTTTTTGATTATTTATTGGTTGCCATGGATTGTATCTAAGTAGTTACAAACAATAAATGGATAAATCATAATAGTAACAGATGTATAAAGTTGTAAAATGAATTTGTTAAATTTTTAATGAATTTTAAAAACAATAATTTTTTCAAGTTTTGCTTCTAGTATAGGTGTTATTAAGAAGTTATAAATTAAATTATTTATATTTGTCAAAAACGGTAAAATGAGAATTATTTGTTGTATATTTGTTAATCTATGTAAGAATAATTGACAGAGAACAAAAAATAATAATAGAACTGTTTTAAACTTCCAATACAGCTGCTATATATTAAACTTCCATTACAGCTGCTATATATTAAACTTCCATGCATCAAAAATGTAAATACTTCAAAAATTTTTGAATGAATAAATGAATTAAATTAAAAAAAAAATTAATATATGTACTCATTTACAATTAGATTGGGTTTAAGGGACTGAGGAGAGATATTCCCTCACTCAGCCCCAGAGGAGTAGCTGAGAGACCTAGAAAGCTTCAGCAGAGGTCTTAAGGATAATACATCCAGGACAGTCCGTGTGCGGTGAAGAGCCACATCCTACTAGAAGTGGCCCTGCTACAACGAAACATAATGGATCTAGATCAAGAAGTCGATAAATATCCTCCAATCCAAGGTAGAACAGCATAGGCTTTGGATGTAATGCGTGAACTATGTGGACTCTAGATACCAAGTGAACTTCAGACTCATGTAGCCTGTGGCATGTGGAGATCTGCCATGGATGACTTCATCATCCCTTACTAATAGGGAAATTAGACCTAGCATTTAGATTTAGCATATAGCGCAATTTTAGGTAGGATTTATTTAGATGAGATAACATTAGCCTATAATTTTCATAAATACAAAAAAAAAAAAAGTTAACATTAGGGATCAGCTGTTTTCTAATTACCCTTCCTATTTTATCAAGGAGGATGACATCATCATTGTTCAGTTCCCACCTTTCTCTTGGAATTGGCTGCCGAAGAATGGCCCCACTTCTACTGGTAACTGGAAGACCACTTTGATACTGATACATAATCAATTCTGGGATGGTTGCGAAGGCTGGGCCTTCAAATCTAAATTGTCCCTGGCAAGTGAAAATAATATGAACTTAATAAAACTTTAAAATAATCGCCAAAGCTTTTTTTTGTTTTTATTTTATTTAAGATTGGCTTACTTCGTTGGTGGTCTGAACAATGAAATGCTTATGCCCTCCCCAACATACAGAAAGAACAGTTTGGTTCTCATCATTTCTTGTTGTTTCCCGAACTAGAAAATCTCCTTCCTTTGTAAGAAGCCTCACAACTTCTTCTCTAGGAAGTACACCATGAAACCAATCTTCATCCACAAGGCTTCTTGTAGATCCTATCTGTGAACAATAGTAATTTATTCAATAAAGGTTTGACAGGAGCAAAAATGCCATATAGGATACCTAAGAAATTTAATAATTTAGTGGAACCATTATAAGTTATTTAATTTCACAGTAATTTACTTAGTTCTGACATTATGGAACTTGACTTGCTCTTTAGAAGCATGGGAAAAAATTATGTAAGATATTTAGTATGAGGAAAATTAAAAAAATAATAATAAGTAACTGAGCTAATTAATAATGACAAATAAATGTTTATTTTACAGATAGTAGAATAGTCTTTTAGTACCAAAAATACTTGCTTTGTCTATTTATTAAGTTTTTAACATATATGTTTTTTTAATTTATTATGTTAGTTGAATTTGCTGAAATGTATAACACTGTATTTTTCACTTGAGTCTAAGAAAGTATGCCTGACCAATGCACGAAGGGTATTCAATTTAAATCCACTAAATAAAAAAGGAGATGGCCTAGACTGTTTTAATTATAAATAATTACTATCCTGCCTTATTCATATAAAATTTTGCCAAAAGTCCTTCACACCAGACTCTCTACTTCTAGAGAAAAGAAAATTGGCAGGTATCAGACAAGATTCTGATGGGTAGTCTACTATAGAATAAATTTTCAGCCTCAGAATCATTTTAAAGAAGCCAGTGAAACATTGGATGATTAGCCACTACCTGTTCATAGACTTTCGGATCAGGTACGAAAGTGTCAAAAAAGACAAACTGTATGTAGCAATGAGAGTTTAAAATCCCGCAAAAGCTAACTCGGCTAATCAAAATGACATTGGGCAGAAATATATATTCAGTACTGATACAGGAGAAACTATCACCTCAATTTAGACCGTTGAGAGGCTTTAGGCAAGAGGACGCTTGGGTTCTATTCAATCTCACTCTGAAGAATGGTATATGGAAGTCAGGAACACAACTTGGCAGAACTATTTATAAAATATTGGTACAGTTTTGGGAATTGTGAGCAATCTAGATATTGCTGCACAGTCATTTACTTTGCTCAAAGAAGCTTTCCTAGAGTTGATGGATATAATGGAATTAAATATAAATGAAGAAAAGACTAAAGATAAGCTGGACCGTATAGATTTGAAAATGTTAAACATTTCATATATCTTGGATTAATTACTATTCCAAGCTATGATGATATTTTGGAAGACCAGTCAGGACTTCAGGATCTACTTCCCTAAAATGTGTGCTCTGGCAAGATTTCAAAAGAATAATGCTATAAAGAATCTTCGGAGCTGCTAATATTAATGGCCAGTCAGAATCATACAAACAGAAAGGCATATGTATTTTTTGGAGTCTTGAGTGGCTAAAATGGTAATAACTAGAAGGTTATGTTAGGCTGGGAAATTAGCTTAAATTATTACAATAAATGGGCAATGCCTGGAGAGAACAGATAGTTTGAAGAAAATTATTGGAAATAATCTTGGATAGCAACAGAGATAGGCTGACTGAGTATGGCAATTGAGTGCTGACTGGGGATCATCGAAAAACCCAAGATTAGTCTTGGGTTGAAAAATCATGGATTGAGTGAGCAGTCATTTTTAAAATATATATTTTCCAAACAGGATTTCGAATATGAATTTTAAAGTCTATATCAACCAGAAGCTATTAGAATTCTAACATAATATGCATGCTGTGTATAATAAATACGTTTTCTAAAAAATGTGTATGCAAACTTTTACACACATTATGTCTGGATCCTAAAGGTGAACTGGGCACAGATTTGCGGCGAAATGGTTTCCGTAAAATATCCACAAGACTCGTTGTTGGTTGAAGAGGTGGTGAAGGAAGAGATGGCTTTCTTACAGGTATCACATTATCAATCTAGAAAAAAATTACCAAAACAAAATTAAAGTACTTTTTGATGAAAACTGCAGGGAATGTTAACAAATCCTCTATCCAAGATTAACATCATAACTTATTTCTTATTAAATTTTAATTCTTTTGAATAATGTAAATATTTTTAAAGATACAAATACATTGTATACCTTATTAATTAATGCCACCTTATTTCCTAAACTAATCATAAAAACAAACAGATATCTTTAAGACATCAAGATAATTTACGAAACTTTGACCAGAACATTAAAAGATAACTACTGCTGCTGTTGGTCTGGTTCACATTCACTCCAAAGATGCTATTTAATTCCCAAATGTGATGAAACCTGTAATCATCTCAAATCACAATCTGTTTAATCGGTACTGCTTGCTTCCTCATTTACAGGTACCAAGCTTTTCTCTAAAACAGAGTCGGTCTGAGAGAGTGGTATTCTCACTATCATTCAATATATTTCCTGTTTTTAAGACAGTTTCAACTAATTCTCAAGTATTTCACATCAATGTTCCTAAAGCTAATGTATCTTCTGCAACTATTTAATAATTTTGAAATTTTGTTTACATAATATACGTTCTTGAAAGTTTTAAACCATATAAACTCTATTTTTTCATGAGTTCCATTTCTGGTGACATAGATTGTTAAGGCATTTTCAAACCTCAGAAATCGCTAATGCATATTGACATAATACAAATTTTATAAAACCAATCCAAATAAGTATTAAAAATAAATTAATATTATTACAATAATCTGCCTTTACTTCCCATCAAGAACTAATATTTTGAGCAGTTTTTTTTTTCTTTTTAATATTTCATGGTGTGAGCATTTACTTTGAGACTTAAGGGGACACTAATCACTAAAAAAATGAAGAACTGTTCTAGAGGAACAATTTTATCATCTTAAAATACATATTAAATGTAAGATATTGATCTGAAGATAAGAAAATTGGTTCTCAAGCCATCAAGTGTATGCTTTAGAAGAAAAATAAAACAGAGAAATAGCTGAAAATATATTAAATTATTAATTGTCAGCAAATATCGCCTCTCTAAAAAAACAAAAACAAGTTTGTTGTTTCAATTTAAAACTACAAATACTTAAACAAAGCTTAAATAAATTCTATTTTAAAAATAGAAAAGACAATTATAGGAATACATATAACATGTAAAAAAAAATATTATTTGACATTGCAGGGGTTTTGAATTGCAACACCAATTTTAAACATTCAGTTTTGAGGTCTTGAAAAGTGGAAATCAGCCACTGTGGTTGTGGATACTGAAAAACTTCAGTTTTTAATCCTTGGGGTTTAGGGTGGTCAATTTGAAATGAATTATTATTAACTGTTTAGTAGAATTTGTCCATGCTTACATTTGAAAATTTAAGCTCTGTTTTAACAACTAATCTACTATATAATAAATTGTAATTGTATACAATCATATTTTATTGTCAGTTCCAAAACTAAAATTTTATGTAATAAAACCAGATAATTACACCAATAGTTTTAATTTTTGACAAAGAATATTAAAAAGTTTAAAAATGTTAATGGGTTTCTAAACATAAATCAAACAAGCACCTTTTTATGTAAGGAACATAAAAAACAAACTTGGGTAGGAAACATGCCTGGTTTTCATGATTCGTATCAAGGGAAGATTCAATAGGGATATCACAGCCAGGAGGTACCTCCTCACAGCCAAGGTCTGTTAAGGCTTTCTTTATCACTTCTAACTGCCGACCGAGTTTCTTTTCTTCACATCTCAATTCTGCCATCGCTACTTCACTGCAAAATAGCATAGTGTTTAAGGTCATAAAAAATATTGATATCATATAACTTAGCATATAGATATTAACAAATGTTAAATATCCATTAGTCAAATGTTAGGTGCATGTTAGAGTAAAAGCTTTTAAAGCTAAAGGAGAGCTGCTTCAACTACGTTCCTATCCCCTCTACTTCTCCGGGACAAGTTTTCTCGATAGTATTGATGTCTTTAAGAGAATAAAACAGCTTTCTAGTGAAAGATACTAACGGTCTATGTTTTTAAATTGAATATTGTTTTTACATTTTCCTTTAAAAGAATAAATGCTTTTCAACTTTTATTTCACCATTACAATTTTTAATGAAGGAAAAATTGGTTGGGAGGTTTGGCTTAAATTGTAGGTCTTCATCATGGCTAAGTAAAGCATATAGAATCATGAAAGGAGCAAAGAACTCCAGTTCAACTTCTCCTAAATTAAATTTATGGGTGACGATATGTACACTATTAAAATTGTCAATGTTTCAGAAATCTGTACATCACCAGTAAATGTCATTTTAAAATAATTTCTGTTAATAAATGAACTCTTATGACATTTATACGTAAGGATATTTTTTATATATATTTTTTTTTTGAAGGTAGAGGACTCGCACACTTAAATAAAAATTGCATCAACTAAACATAGAGTTTTATTCAATCTTTTAATGACTTGGTTTCTACGAACGAAGTAGCATAAGGAAACAAATCAGATTTATATATTGAGAACCAAGATGTATCTTTTGGCTGGTGCAGGCACCTAATAGAATCAGAATTAATGACTAACATAATTTTTTTTTTTTATCATTTATTTGTTTTCAATAACAATTATATATTAAAATTATTTTATATTAAAAATTATAAATTTTATACAAATAATTATTTGCATTGAATTGATTGCACATTGCATGAAACATTTATATTTTTTTATTAGTTTATGATCCAAGACCTGTATTTCTTTCCAAAGAATCCAAAATATTATTAATAAAAGTGTTTACCTGAGATCTTGAAGTCTAGAATTTTTATTTGACAGTCGTTCTTGCGCCTCTCTTAGCCTTGGTTCGACCTCTGCAAGTTTTCCTCTAACCCATTCAACTGTCAAATTGTCTACAGCCAAAGTATTGGCCAGCAATTTTCCACTTGTATCCTCTACAAGACTATTGTCAAATGAGAACTCTGAAACTTCTACAGGAGTTCCTCGATGACCATCTCTGAAAAAATAATAGAATTGATTATTTCAGTCGATAGTTTTAATTAATAATAAAAACCATTTTACTGATATTTTTTTTTAGCTAACGTAATTTAGAAAATAATTCTCAAACCGAATAATACCACGATATTTGCTGAAATTTAATGATAAAATATATTTAAATTTTCCATAAAAACAGACCTAATTAATCCTTTATAATAAAATTATATAGATATATTGAATAAACATATTGTGTATCCATTATCTCCATAAAATATGATTAATGAAATGGAACTAGTTATCATACTAAGAAGAAAAAGAATTATTATCATTACAATAATTCAAGAATTATAATAATTAGTTATTATCATTATGACAGAGATGGTAGAAGGTCCTTTCGCATTTTACAGTCTCTAACCATGGCAATATTAATAACCCAAGGTCATCGATGAATAGGAAAAATCATGGTTTTATACAATTTTTAGACAAGATTCAAAAAATGAATCAATAAGTACAAGATGAATGTCGCAAAGTGCTGAAAGCTACTGTTAACGACGAAGAAAAAAAAAAATGAGACTGATACGATGGTTTTATTCCTTTAATTAAATAATATAAAGTAGTCTACTCATTACAATACATCACTGAAATATTTAGGGAAGTTTGCCTGGAGATAGGTTAAATCATATCAAGATTTGTTGTTCTTTTTATCTAATTTTCAAAATAAATTTTCCTTAAAAAAATACTTTCTAAGGAGAAGTCTCTTATCCATGTAAAATAATAATTTACAGAATGCTTAGACAGCTGAAGCAAGAAAAACTGGAAGAGAATTAGCTTAAATTATAACATTGGCTATGCCTCTTAATTTGGTGTTCAAAATCTATTTTTATCAAAAATATTGATCGATTGATCGAAAGATCGATTTTTATCAATTTTTTATTTCCCTTTTTCATATAAAAATTTATTCTTTTTGGAGAGCCTCATTCAATAATACAAATAAAATATAAATCTGCAGGATGAAAAAAAGGATTATAATTTGTTAATAATAATTACTTTTAATTACTATTAACTTTCATTTTATGCTAATCATAGATAGCAGTTTGAAATGCTAATTTAAATTAGTATTTTTGGCCATCTCTAGCCTGAAGCATAAAAATTATTTAAAATAAATAAAAATATAATAAAATATTACAACTATTAACAAGTATTGTTAAAATGTAGTATAGTGAATGTTTAAGTTAAGTGGATAGATTTTAAATTTCTTTGTTCAAAGAAACTTAGAAATCTATCCAAAATTAATAATTTAAACTAAATAATAAAGATTTAGTACTTTCTTACATTTGTTTCTGTAGAAAGTCGACATACTCATTTCCAGGAAGAATTGTATCAACATGGGTTTCAGTTCTGCTAAATATGTCAATGAATTCTTTGGAGGCATAGTTCCACTGAACAGATAATTCTTTCAAAATGTTTCGCCTAAAATATTTAATGAATTAGTTTAAAAGATCGGGGGAAAAAAAAAATGAACACATAAATCTGTTACCAAGCATGGGTAAATATTTAAAAAAAAAAAAAAACTGGAAGTTTTCAATTCCTCTCAAGGCCGATCTAGAGAAAGTTTTTCTAATCTACGTTTTTATGTTTTTTCTATGTTTTGCTAAAACTTTGAAACTGATTTTGCTGGCAATTTTCGTTAAACTAACTGATATGTAATGACATTTTATTTACAATCATATAAACACCCACTGAACAATAATACAATATTGAAGGAAGTTACTAATCTGAACTAATCGTTATTAACTTCCGAAACTATGATATAATTAGGTAAAGAGGAACAACAAACAGTAAATGAATTATTATTGTAATGAGTACAGATCATATCATTACTTTAAAGCACTCATATACTATGTCCATTCTTTACTACTTTTAGAAAACTCTTTACTTCTCTTTTCTCTTTACTTCTTTTGGAAAGTAAAGTTTTGATATGTGCAATACTCCAGTAATGCAGCTCAATGTCTTTTGATATTTATCAAGTTTAAGGTCTGCAATTACTAAATATCAAAAGATATTGAGCTACAGCACTGGATTAATGCACATATGAACAACATTCAAGACTTTTCAGCAAATACATTAATTTAATTTTTGTATGTTTACGAGCACAGATGTAAGGAGCGTTTTTTATGCTGACAAGCACAGATGCAAGGGATGGAAGATACTTGCAAGGAACCGTAACGTATAGTGGAAGGCACCTGACTACTATACGTTTCAAGTTTCAATCATCATAAATGTCAACTTGACTAACAACTCACAAACGAGTTTAAGTAGATATGCAAGTACGAGTATATTCCGTCCCTTAGGATAGACTTCTTTCCTTAGTGTTTTTTTTTTCTATATATACTAAATTATTTTTTATTTTAACGGTTTTGGTTTTTTAAGTATTAGCAATGAACATTTTGTTATATATGATCATGAACTTACACATGATATAATGTGAAACATCACAAAAAGTCAAAAATACTTAAAATATAATTACTAACATTTAATAAGATATAACTTACTAACTTACTAAGCACATTACCCTGAACACCGTAGTCATGTAAAAATCGGAGGACGTGACGGCCGAGTATGTTGGGGTGAGGGTCCCAGTGTGCCCGGTTCGGAGCGTTGTGGGTTTGATTCCCACCTGGCTCGGTTAATATTTATTTCATGGCGATCCCGCGAAATGAATCTTGACAATCCCACTCTGGTTAGTACGCGGCGGTGACGTAAAAGTAGCCATCAGGGGTTGGCAAAAAGGACCACAAAGCCCACTTGCCGGATTAGTTCCCCCACCAATACCAGCACCAGGACTATGTAAAAATAGACCATTCAAATTTCTAATTTTAAAATACAAACTTTTGCCTATTTCTTATTCAAAGAAGTTAATATTTTCTATTCTTTAATTAGCCACTATTTGTATTTCAGCATATTATCGAATAAAAATAAAAAGCTTAAACTTTCGGCAATAATTTTCATATTATATACATATTATAAAAGTTGCAGCCTCTACAACACCCAATTAATTAACAATATAAAATTAAATAAATACTGTATTTCATTTGTGCGATGTTTTATATGATATTCTTGGCACCGTTCGATAAATGTTACCATTAGGTTTGTTATTTTTTGTGAAATAAATTATTCTCTTATCTCTAAAGCTTTTGATAATCTAGCGGTAACATTAAGCCTGGATTCAGTGCACGGGGCATACTTATGTAAAGATACATAGCAGATAGAGTGTGTGCATAGTGCAGCCACAAAGTAGTTGGTAAAACTTTTCTATATTTTACAAAATTTGATATTGATAAAAAAGTCTTTATCAACATGGGTCCTTAAATGCTTCAGTTTAGAGCTAGAATCAAAAACACTAAAACAAAACAGTTTCTGGTTTTATTACAGATATAAATTAAAAAATGCTGGGATAATCATAATTCAACTTTATGCCAACAATGCTGCATCGATGAATTTAAATATAAAAACACACAGTTTGTAAATAATAATAATTATTAAAGAACAATTTATTTTGTTTTTTACCTAACTTTTCAAATCAATGTAAACCATTAATTAAATAATCCTAATGTTGTACAAGCAAATGATTTTATTTCTTATAGATTCAGTGAATACCTCTTATATTTCAGAAGATTGGAGCCATGATAAAATACCAAAAGTTTACAGATCCTGCATAACTTGAATAATGGTGCTGAATCCAAATATAATTCATATTTTAAATGATTCAGGTTTTTTAATAAAACATTTAATTTTAAATCCAATGTTTTTTATTTAATATTAACACCATTTATATTTTTATTTCAAGCCTGATGATGAGTACAAACTAGAGGTTCATATGTAAATATAAATTGAAAATTCTTATACCAGTTAATTACAAAAGAACAGAGAGTGGCTTGGTGCTGGTGATAGAGTGCAGGTAACAGACAGGTCTTCACATCTCTTTGCACTTGCTCTGCTTCGGACAGAAGGAGAACATATTCATTATGCACAAGATGCAGCTTTCTACAGGCTCGTTGGTATTTATCACGTACATCATCTAATTTTCTTCCTCCACGCCCAGCTATAAATTGTTTATAATAGTTAAATAAAATCATTATATTGAGAGTGCCGTTCTTGCAGGTACCTGCTAATTTAACTGGAAGATTTATTTGGTAGTGAATAGAACTCTCCAAATAAAGTATGCTAAAATTTAACAGATAGCTATAAGAATTGCCCTCAGTTTATTATTTATTATGTGATAGAACTTCAATTTTCGAAAACTTTAATTCAAACTAAATTAAAATATTAAGATTTGATTCATAGAACAGGGGTCTGCTTATAAAACTGTCAAGCTTGTTGGATATAGAATTAGTTACATAATTTTTTAGGAATTTTGCTGATCATCATATACCTCATTCTTCATTCTGCCAACCATAAAGTGACCAGATTTGATAATGTATAACCTGGGACAATCATAAAATAAAATGTGAATTACCATAAATAGTCTTTTTTGTATCCTAACAATAAGTGAAAACGTGAATAATAAGGCATATATGTAGTTACACTTTGAGGATTCCTCCCTTATTCTTTTTTTAAAAAAGGCAATTCATTTTGTATTTATTCTGTAAATAAACATCCATTAATAGATGATCTATCACTAAACCTATCTATCTTTGTAAATAAATTACAGAAATAATAATAATGGTATAAATAGCTAATGATATGATAGATATTTGAGTACTTACATTTTATATAATATTCCTCAAATCTAGTTCTCATTAGTCTATAAAAATCTAAATGTTTTTGATAATCAGCCTTTTTCCTGGCAACTTCTTCACTAATCTGTAACAGAAATAATGACATTTTTAAAGGTGATAATGACTTTTGATTAATATAAAATAATAATAAATGAACATAATTCTTCATCCTGTAATGTATGACATACAATGCTATTTAGTTTGAATCCGATGGGATGATTTCGTTTTCACTGATTGCTACGTACTCTAGAACATTCTGCCATTGGTATGAGAAATGTTAGCAATTAGTGCAGCTGCTTATAATTCACAGAAAGGTCAAGTAATTACAACATACTTTCCGACTAAAATATATACCTTAAATGAAGCAATTTATCTTATTACAAAAGAATTTGAGTGATTAGGTGCCAATTCTTGATGAGTCTTATGATCATTTCAGATATATTAATAAGTATAAGTAGATAATTTAAAAAAAAATTCAATTATTGCGATCAACAAATATAATAAAAATGCAATAAGCATATGTTCTGCCTGATTTATAAGCCACAACACTGACTAGCAAAGAAACTACTGATTTGTAGTATTTGTATTAATGATAGTTCCATGAAAGATCCTGAGACCATCTTATATTCAGTCCTCTTGAAGGGCAGTGCTAATTGATTTGGAAGGAAGGCAAGGAACAAGAGAGAGTGGTTATGTAGTTTATAATGAAAAAATCTTTTTTGCACCAAATCTGAAAAAAAAATATTTGTGGCATTATAAGGAGCAGTGAGGATTTAATGATGGATTTTAGAGTACATTTTAGATTACACGAGGATACATGTAATTAAAATTATTGATGGCCTATCGACACTCAAACCATAATCCATGGATCTTGACCGATTTTTCATTGTTCCTAAACTCGAGCATTGGGAACAGGGTATGCATGTCCGTGGGAGGGGCTCGGTCGAATTGCTCCAAAGGGTAATAATCAAAATGAGAAAGTCTGCAGTTGCAACATGAAAACCACAGTTCACATTCAAGAGATTTTACAAAAACATATTAATAAGATAAGATTAATATTTTATGCATTTCCTCCCTTCCCCACCACTCAACCAAGTATCATTTCTGAGTTATTTAAATAAATTCGTAGGATTAGGGAAAAGTCCTCTGATGGTAATATCGAGTTCCGAGGACCATCCAGGATTGAGTTTAGTATTAAAATTTTTTAAAAAATCGGCCTAGTAGTTTCATTTTTTAATTCATTTTTTTGTATCTTGAAGCGTAAATTTTGAGAGGTGGTTAATTTTTTTTTCTTATTTGATTACAAAGATTCGTTATTGAAAATAATAAACCAAAATAAAGAAGCATTTTTAAAATTTCATTTTTTCATTCATTTCTCATTACATATTTCATGTAGGTATTCATATTTTTGATATTACAGATGCTTATATAATCTTATGTAGGCATACCATTTTGTATTCATCTAATCATGGTTACAATCCGCTAGCATGATGCACATACATGATGTCCACATGTATACTATTTTGTTGTTTCATGTAATTTTATTCATCATGTAATTCCTAGTATATTTATTATTCTTTTATTTGACGGTTGTATCTTGTTTTGATTAACCCTAATCGAGTCCTACGCCTTTGGTCGAAACGTCACATTAAAGCAGTAGTTATTATACTTACTACCTATGACCGCATACCCAACCATCTTTTTACAACCCACAACCTCGATTATTAATAAAAAAGGTTGTTTCTTCATGATTGCTGAATAACATATGATACACAATTGCAAGTATGACGCCATCGATGTACAAAATCGATATATTTAAAGACGGCAACTATCACGAAACTTTTTCTTGGATAAAATCTCCAATGAGCGTTGAGATAAATATTGTGGAAGAGGCTGGAAGTCCGGCTGGAAGGTGTTCCTGGAAGCCAGATTACGTCACCGCCGCCACAACAAAACGACCATTGTTAGGGTCCTAAGGCTTCTATTTAATGGGCCCTCGCTGGCACGTCTGTAGGTGGTTTATAGAAGAACTTGTCAAAAATGGTTCTTATCATCGTTAACCGCAAGGGTATTGTAAACAACAGGATTTCATCAATAAAAGGCGTTCCTCAAGGATGAGTTCTGGCAACTGTATTAAAAGTAATTTTTCAATGCTATGAGATTAGATAAGACCAGTGGCGTAAATAACGCCAATGCAACCCATTCAAGTTATAATGAGGCAGAACCATTGGTAGCGCAGTGTATAAATGGATTTACTGGAAAACAGTTCAATCAAATGAAAAAATAAAATAATAAGAATTAATAATTTATTCATGGTGTTCGTGTTTTTGTTATCAGTACTGGTTTTGCCACGCTTTCACTTCACAAAATGGTTCACTATGGTACAAAGGGTAAGGATAAAGTTAGCTATTATTCTGGAGGGGAAGAGAGGAGCGTAAAGGAAAAACGCTTGCATTGGGGTGCAGTCATGTCAGGTTTTGACACTGGATACGACTATCTGATTACTTTATAAAATTAATCATTTTAGAATAAGATATAATAATATCTATTTTTTTTTTAACTTGCAGCATTCGAAATGTAATTAAGAGATAATTGTCGGCATTGGAAACTAGAAGGCCTATTATTGCTGGAAGATGGTCGACTGTGACGTATATAATGGAATAAACAAACAGGATTCAGTTATACAACATGATTTTTTATCGTAAAAGCCGATCTTTCGGCCCAAACACGTGGGCTGTCATCAGGGCAAGTGTATTCTGAGAGACAAACACAAAGCAATGGAAGAGAGGCATTATATGCCTATCATATGCGTTATATTCCAATTCAGAAATAGGGAGACATACTTGAATTAGTTAATCCGTCTGGTTGCAATGACTATGAGCGAAACAAATTGTGTTGTCCCAATGTAGGGGTATATCTCTCCAGACTTTGACTTTGAGAGGCCTAAGGCAGCGGGATGCCTGCCATATATTATTCAATATGGTCTTAGACAAGATAGTTCGAAAGTCTAAAATCGAAACCAATGCCAATAGGGTTGGAGTGTATTTCCATTACCCCGGAACCTGTCTTTGGCATAAGTTTGAGCTACGTCAAAAGGAAAATTGAGGCGAACTATGATTTCAGAGCCCAACAATATAGTCAAATGAAGAATCAGTTTCATTCAAAATCGTTTTTGATGGTCGCTGTTCCAGTAGAAGTGAGCAGTTACTGAAAATGGATAGGAATTCACTCAAAACAATTATAGCAGCCTGCACAGGACATTGTAAACTAAATAGTCACATGTTCAAACTCAAGTTGACAAGATCCCTCTTGTGTAGATTCTGTCTCTTCGAAGATGAAACAACTTATCACATTATCTGCTTGTGCAACAGGTCTTCAAGACTTAGATTCTTGTTGTTTGTTCTGGACCATATAATAGACCCAGAGCAGAGCAAGCTCATTAAACCGATAAATCTCCTGAGATTTATGGAACAATCAAAAGTCATGTTTTGACTGACAACAAAGGAGAATTGACGCACAACAGACATGTTCAGGTTGCGGTGCTATTCTGCCAATAGAAAAGAAAACAAAATAAAACATTGGGATAAGTAATACCTATCTGTTAAAATGAAATGGTCACTAAATTCATAGCCGCGTTCATTCGTAAGCTGACTGTTATTTCAATAGCATAAGATTAATTATGGCGCATGCGCACTGAAAGGTCTTCCCTTACGTTATTGTCCTATACCAGATGGTAGAACATGCAAACCATCCTACCGTCATTATATCTTAAGCACGGTATCTTGATATCTAATTTAAGCATTGTAATAATGCTGTCTCCCAAAACTCGTTAGGTTTATCGAGATACCTTTTGGCAAATTTGAGGATTTTTTTTCTGTTGGCTTCACTAATAAAGATTTCTTTTTCTCGAAGTTCTGACCTTATAAAATTTTTTATGAAGAACTTTTCGAATTGATGTGCACTTAAACACATCCCTGTTGATGTAGCGATATCGGTAGCAATGGATTGAATATTAATAATAGGATTATGGATTGAATATTAATAATTAGGATTATTAATAATAGGATTACATTGCTCTTCTCCAGTATTTAGCTACTTTAGCCGCCCAGTACGTATTTTATTTTGAAATTAATCCACGACTCCAGATCGTTCACTGTTCCTGGACTTCAAATCCTCAGCTCCGTGCCAGAGCTTCCAGGTGGTGGAAGCAGTGTCCTTGCTGGTCGGTGTCGACGCCCTCCCTCTCCCACTTTTATACCGCACGGACTGCGTACCGTGCATAGCAAATATTTGTTCTGATCCTTCTGGAAGTAGGGTGGGGTCAGGACAGAGTGGGATGAGGTGAGGGTGGAATCAGCCCTCCCTTCAGGGCCTCATCGGCTGCTTTAGCTCTTCAAGAAGATGGTAGTGGCCCCGGAAGATCGTGGTCAATTTGATTTACAATTTTTTTTTTTTGGAACGTTACGTACTTACCTTTTTTTGCTAGAACTGTTACAGTTAGATTGTCAGGTAATCAGTCTAAGTTACTATAAAATTATTACACTAAGCTTTATTATTTTCAAATAATTATATATTCCCCTAAAAAAAAGAAAGAAAAATATCTGAATTAATTTTTTTTTTGTCATTTGGTATAACAATTACAAAACACTTTTCTTCATAAATGGCTGAAATATGAACGTATAAAACCTGTTATCGGCCGCCATTCGAGACAAAACGGCTGATGGAAATGTCGAGTTCGGAGGATCAACCTGGGGTGATCTGTAAGTTTAGTGAGCCAAATTTAAAAAAATAGATTCAGTATTCTCAAAGAAAAGCCACGTACGGAGGACGAATGGATTTTAAGAGGCTGTGATGGCCGAGTGATGGCGCTGGTTGAAATCCGGCCTGGACTTCAAATTTTAGGGAGGGGGGGTATTTCATTTTTTTTTTTTTCTATTGCATAGGTTCACTATTGAAAATAATAAAAAAAAATAAACACATTAAAAGTCCAAGTATGAGGGCTAAAATAAATTAAACTCAGAAGATCTTATATTGCATCAAAGCGATATTAAACCTCAAGAGACAAAGGAATAGCTTCATCAAAAAAGAATGCCAGGACGAGGTCAGGCGTAGGTTCGCTATTGGCACTCGACTCTTCCATAACAGCCTTCCAGATTGGAACTATCGTATCATTATTCACACTAATATGTGTATATTTATAATCCAGTGCATTTAGATTTATACCTAAAAATCCAATTACAATGCATGGATTCCAATTTTTTTTTATTGAGTTTCTTACACCAAGAAGTGAAAAGTTAACCCATTAAAAGTTTCCGCTTTTTTTTTTAATTTTATTTATTTACTATTTTTTTTTTTAACAAACTTAAAACGTGATTAAATTTTTATCTAGATTGCTTGTACAGTAAAGGTTCTAATTCCTCATGGGTGCATTGTATCGAAAAAGTTATGGTACATTAGAGACAAAATTGATGCTCTTTATTTAATATGGCTTACATTTTTCGATAGAATGCACCATTTAGGAATTATAGATGAAAAAAAAAGTCCTAAAATTTCGAATTTTTTTGGCCCCCATTTTGAAGCCCGTCCCCTCCAAATGTCGGTAGACACAGTTTATTAGTATCTGAGATGTCAGTAGTTATATGGGTACATGAAATATATCATTTCTAATGCGAAACCACTGGCATATCCAATTTTTTGGACATTTAGATCTCAGTAACTATTCCAAATATTAAAAAACTATTATGCACAAACTTACAGGAAATTTAACATTTTTTTAAAATTGGTAATATCAATTTTTTATCTCGCACTATAAGCGAGTAATTTTGGAAAAACTGAAATCAAAATTTCTTCTTTGAGGTTTTTCAAGAGGCCGAAAAACGCAAGAAAAGGAGGAGGTCGAAATCTTGGTTTTTGTATAAAAGGGGAAATACGTACAACATGTCTGAAAATTAAAATTATTCCATTTTTGCAAACCAAACTGGGCTAAAATGCCAATTGTCGTAGATCGGGAGACTGACAATTTCGAGACTTGTACTAGACCGGATTTAAAATTTTTTGTTCTCAATGGACGTAGAATTTCATGCTCTACAACTTTTATTCTATGAGTTTTTTTCTTAAGAGAACTCATTTCCAAGCTGCAGACTCATACATAGTACACTGCCTTTGTTTTTTACAAAACCATCGTTTATGATCGCGGTTTTCGACCACACTGGCTAACCAAACAATTATACTGTGGTACTCATTAGACACAGACCTTGATTTTTTTTAAAAATTTAATATACCATAGCTTTTTCGGTAAAATGCACAATTTAGGAATTATAGGTGAAAAAACAAAAATAGTCCTAAAATTTCGAGTTTTTTTGGCGGCTATTTTTTCAGGTATCCGACTGGTTGACTCTTATCTTTTAATGTCAGTGCTATAAGTTTTCAAACAATTTCTGTGAAAGTTTTCTTCAGATAATGAAAAAAAAATTTTGCGCGGCCTCTCGGTCTACATAATATATAGATGATATTGTCATAGTCCAGTGAAATACTAGACTATGCTTTTCTTTTTATCGTCTTAACCGCTTATTACTTTGAAGAGCGAATAAGTCTTAAAATATAAGAGATACAAAAAAAATTTATAGGAACATTCTTGTAGAAAATTCAATACTCTTCAATTTGTTTACATAAAATGCTTTGTATCAGGACTAACCGTTTTTGAGTTATAATCTAAAAAACCGAAAAACATGATTTCCTTTCTCTCTCCCCTCATCTCTTCGCCTAGATTCGGGAAATTTTGGTATGTTTACTTCTTAACTAGTCCAAACAAAGCCCTGAAGTCATTAGGTCCGGTCATTTCCGCCTACAATCCCCTCTCCCCTTTTGAGCATTCATTGACTGGACTATGATGGCTTCTATGTAGAACCTCTATAAAATGTTTTATTGAAATTTTTGGAGTAGTGCCCTTTTCATTCTGTGTGTGCTATAAACAGGATAAAACTATCTTATAGAAGACATCAAATTAAATCACAATTAATTAAAGAAAACAAAAACTTAAAAAAATAAAAGTAATAGTGTGAACAAATTATTGTTCTTCTCCATTCCATAATATATTTAAGACTACAGTCATAATTTTTAAGACTATAATCTTATATTTAAGACTATATCCCTACTATAGAAATGGAGAGGAGTACAAAAATAAAATTTTTAAAATAATAATGAAGAGGAATATTCTTATAAGGATTCTGAAAAAAAAAGAGATACAATCTTATATAGATGTAAAAAATCTGCAATTTGTATACTACAAAATAAATTCAAAATTATAAGAATAAAGTAAAAGAAAGGTCTTGAAAATGGATAAAAGTCCGAAATGTTGAAAAAGGAAGATTAAAATTATACTCCAATGTTTTCACACACATATTTTATTTCTTCCTAACGTTTCGGGATTTAATTCTCATTCTCAGAACTTTTATAACTTCATTATTTTCTTTTGTCACTACAGATAAATTGTATTTATTAAGTAAATTCCAGTACAAAATCAAGAATTAGGCTTGTTTAGACAAAATAAAAATTATTTAACAATCCGCATATCAAATAATATTTTAAAGGAAAGATAAACATTAGGGAACAATCTGAATGCCTTCTGGGAAGAAACCCCACAGAAGGAGCAGGCTGCAATTGACAGTGGTCCACTTAGCACCGTGGGGTCCTTAAAAGGTTAGTTAAGGTCCGACCGGGTAACGGTTACCTCCTTCTAGTCACTCCCAGCCTTTTTCCCCCACTAAACAGTACTACAAACAGAATTATATAAATAAAGAAACTTGTTTGGGCTTTCTTAATTTAACTAATAAGGTCAATAAAATACATTAATTTAGTTATGAGCTTTTTCGTAATTACAAACTCGCGGTGGTTTGAATACGGATAAGATAACTGCAATAGAACCGTATAAACAAAGATTGATCGATGAAAAAGAAGAAGAAAAAAAGTCTATTGAAAATAGCAATGAAATTACTTTTTTTCCAGTAATGACGCTAGATTAGATACTCAGTTTTATCCTTCCAAGTATTGACAAATAATTAAAAAAATAATAGTAATTTGCATTCTGCGACACATGGTCTCCTGAGCATAACAGAAATGGCATATTACAAAATTACATCATTCCAAATCTTCTCTGATAAGCTAAAAGATCCTAACTCCAAATTACTTTTAAAAATACATTTTTGTAGTTTCCCCCGAACGGGTCTAAAAAATATACCTTACTTTTTTATGACGTTAGAAGACCATTAAACTAATGATTTGGGTCCAACCGTTGGATTTAGGACTTTCTAATACCATAAAAAGATGTCATTTTTAGACCAAATCGGGTACACTACACAAACGTATTTATAAAAATAATTTGGAGTTAGGGATAATTTTGAGTTTATTTAACTTATCAGGGCAGTGCTGTGCTTGTATTAAATAGACATATTAAATAGCATTAAAAGTAAGTATTAAATAATGCTGCTAACTGCAGTACCGACATATCAGAAAAAAGTATTTTCGAAGATCAGCTGTATTTCAAAGAAGCCAGAGGAAAAATTAAGGGTCAGTGCATGATTGAGGATAATTTAATTAAATGAACAAAAGAACAAGAGTCGTATTTTTTTTTTTTAAATACAAGAACAGTACCTATAAAAGATATTTTACTTTCATGATTTCCACACTTTGGGGCAGTCATCCATAATACATTTCGAGAAAATCAAGTTCTAAAGTTCGAAGCTCCTCTTAATTCAGTCTATGGGTATTCTTCAAACGCCTTTAACAAACCGGCGATCCACATTTCCGGCTGTATCTTTTTACCATCTTATTCTACTGAACGATACGAACACATTGATGTTTATAACTCGATTATGAAAAAAATGTGACTCGCGACAATGATTAGCTACTGTTTTAAGTGTAATACATTACTAGAGGTATCCTCTTGCACTTTTGCATGAAATTGTTTGTTTGAAAGAAACTTGCAAAAAAAAAAAAAAAAAAAAAAATCGTTTTTTACTGGCAAGAAATTCGTTATCCACAATTAATCCTATTAATTTAAAAATAAAACGAAAAAACATAAAAACACATTCGGATAAGCGGGGTTTATTTTAAGTCTTTTGCCACATTCAACAATAAGTAATGCTTATATGATAATCATTTTATGTAGATATTAAATTTATTTTATAATAATGCGGCTAAACTTATCCACACAAAAAAAATATATAAGCTGTTATCTGTCCTCGGTGATTACATGCTCTAATTACGATCCTAAAAAAAGCGTTCCATCGCGTTAAAAAAAAAAGAAGGGAAAGCAACATCTTTTATCAAGACGATTTAACGTGGCTATCAGAACAGTTAATAGACCAGATGTTCCACTATAGCTTCAATCCTCATAAGCACTTAATACCTATAAACTTCGCGATCTAGGCTTTATTAAAATTGTTATCTTGTCAAAGAAAAGGAAAAGAAAAAAATGAAAGTGACTTTTCACCTAAACAGCCATCAATTTATTTTTATGTGAGCATTAAATATACTTTCTTTTCCTTCGCAGGTGTTATAGATTATATTGAAAAATCAATGTCTAGAATGAAGTAAATTTCAAAGAAAGTTTTTTATTATAATTATTATTATTTCAAATAAAAGAATAAAATAACAATAAAATTTAATGATAACATAATAACACCAAATTTAGTCCGTGTCTTTGTCTACGGCCACAACAAAATTTCCTCTAGAACTGGGGTAGCCAATCTTTTGCATACCGTGCGCCAATTTTTTCACAGACGAGTTCAGATGCGCCATATAACTCGACCGCTTTTTATACCTACTTACCTTTATAAAATAGAGGAAAAGGAATAATTTCATCACGTAATTAAGTTAGTTAATTTGTGCCTATATCTTAACGCACCAATCTACAATAATCAGAAATGATCTCTTGTACGACAGGCTGATTGCCTCGTGATGGTGCTAGAGCTACCAGAGAGTATCGTTTGGTCAAGAAAAAACTGGACCACAATAGTTTGTATTGAGAACTGGATCAACTTGGAAAATGGATTTGTCTGTTCTCTCTATTTTCAATGAGTCTTGGTTCTGGCATATATTTAATAATCTTTTTAATATAAGTATACTTACAGACTTCACATCCAAAGATTATAGATTTGACTCTATGGCTAAAGTGCAAGATATAAAAATGTTTATAGGCGCAAAGATGATAAGCGCCTCTTGCTATTATCCAATGCGCCATGGTTTGGCCACCCCTGCTCTAGAACATCCCGTGGAAGATATTATCATATTTTTAATTTATTTACTTTTTAAAATGACTGGAGTACTTCTATTTCTTATTTTAAATTTGTTTGCTTCATATAATCTTTTGATCAACTTTTTCCATTTTAATAACAAAGTAAATATAAGTTTCCCACAAACTGAAGTTACTACTACCAAGTTACCACGAACGAAAATACTTAAAGAGATGATAGTAGACCTCAATAGGAACAACAAAGTTCATATGGACCAAGGTTCAATTCCACACAGAAAAACAGAAAATTTAACTTTTGTGTTTTTTAAACAAGTGCTTTGGATGGTATAGAAGTACACAAATCCCCGCTCTTTACTTTAACCTCTAGATTTTATATCAGGAGATGAGTTTTTTAATTAATCTCCATTTTTCTATTTTCTTGCATCACATTAAATTTTGATTCCAGGTTTTTCAAATTTTTTTGTCTTCATCTTGCTTTCTTTGGTGCATGTTTGATTCTCACGAATGTATATCATAAGGTTTGAAATACGAATGTTGTACGTATTGAAATACTAATAATTGAAAAAAAAAAATTATGTAACAGTGAAAATAAGTTTACATTAAAAATCAAAATATAAGAAATTATGAAAGAAAAGGAGGTTCCAAAAGGTAGGCGGGGGACTCCGAGGAGTGACCTAGCCAAGACTCCTCACTCCCGCACTAAGGAGGTGATTAAATTGTACGGGCGATTAGTCCCCTCCGAATTAGTAGTCTGCCTCGTCCGTACTTTCCAGATGTCTCCATCTTTGTGGGTCAGCTGGCTTTCAAAGTCTCTTCGGAGAAATCTCTTACTCTTCGGCGGGATTTTCTCTCTAGTCCGGAGCGGATGCTATTGGCAATGGTAGCCTGCAATTGGGAAAACGTGGTGTTATAGTGGAAAGTGATAGCCGCCATTTAGCACGATAAATGAAAAACTGGCGGAGGCCCCGTACCGGGAAACCTCATTGGCAACGCATAAAAAAAAAAAAAAAAAAAAAAAAAAAAGATTGAATCTCAAGAGAGAGAAAGGAGTTCGGTTCATCCTAGAGGTGATTCATCACAGGATGAATCAGTGGGTGCCAAAGCCTTTTCGCTCCGGAATACCATCAGTAAGGAGGCAACGCCAGTTCAATCTTACTTATGATAATAAAAATACTAATAACAAATATAAATTATTTCTCCTTTTGTTTTCATATAATATAATTTACAGTTTATTTTTACACATTGACTTTCCTAATTATGAATCCAAACCATATGGTGGAGGGAGTTGTTGGCAATTATGGTTCCACATTTTGTCGGGCGTATATCGGACATAGAACGGACATCACTACTATTTTTCCTCAATTTATAAGCGTTGTATAAATTGTATAAAATTGTATAAATTGTATAAGATTGTATAAATCTTGTACGTGTTTTTCTGTCCAGGAGAATCCACTCAGCATCTCTTCTGAGATTTTCCTCATGAGGTGAACCGTCCATCTCCACTGCATTCTTCTTGCATAGTTGGTGTCATCTGAGGATTAATTATACTGCCGGCATGACAGATAATGCCGCCGCCTCCAGGGGCCCCTATCTCCAAATACAATTATTGTTCATAGTTAAAAACTATTTGCAAATTCGTTTGAATCTAAAAATATAATTTCACTTAAATTTTGCTAATCCAGGCAAGTGTCTAGCCTGCTTATGTGTAAATCCACTGCACCAGGTATCATTTGATACTTTTAAACAGATGTGTATCATACTAATTCCTATGGTTTTTCTGGAATAACTACATAAATCCATGATTATACATACTGAAAACAAAATCACTACTTATGATGTGCTCATGGAAGGTTCTAAATTTAATTATCAGTGAAACCAAAACACCGTTCTTAGGAAAAATTAGTTAAAGCTGAATTTCGAAACAGATCTTGAAACTAGGGTTCCAAACAATATTATGCCGTAAGGCCCTATTGAATCGAGTAGCACTTAAAATTAATATATGGTGTGTCCACTCCACTCACACGATATAATTTCAAGTGCAACTTGGGTGCAAAGTCAAATACAAAACTTGTTTGCTGATAAGATTTTCATTTGGTTTAAGTTTAGCTTATTAGACAATTTAATTATTTTTCGAAAAAGCACCTGAAATGTTCCGGAAGATGTATAGTTTTCAAGTAATTCGAAAAACTCTATACCGGCAAGTCCAATACGCCATATTTTTGCTGATACTGATCCGATTTAGATGGGTTTTTTTCGGTTTTGAAGATAATTTAATTGTTAAAATGTATACTTCCTGGGTTATGCGCTAATGAAACTAGTTTTCGTCACATATTTTTTTCCTGTATTTTCTCGAGGATGTACTACATACGAGAACAGCGAGAGAGTAACAAGATGAATTTATTTTTCTTTGACGCTTGTAGTGCTTCCTTCCATTCCATTATACCGAAATCATATAAATTTGTTTTTATTCATATATTACTATGTACTTCCATAATGGGCCATTTAGATTCCACAGATAGTTTATTGGAGTCAGGATAGTGTAAACTTCTGGATTTTTGTTACAATAATAGGTTATTGTTTAGGCTGTATTATTTTTTATTGGCTCCAAATTTTATCATTTATAATTTTGACAAAGTTTATTTTATTGCCCACTGCATCATTATTTAAAAATATCAGAATTTTATATATGCTGGTCCATATATTTTAAATACGTACTACCGCACAAAGAATTAAGTAATGCTGAAATCATATTATCATTCAATCTAGTCCATATTCAATATTAGAATATTTAATATTCTAACCAATTTAACGACCCTGGTGAAACTAGGCGCACCTTAAGTAATAAAATTGAAGGAGAGACAGCGAACGACACCTGTTATGGTAATCAGTTTTCCGAACTAGTTGGAAAGTGGAAGCCTTTATGACAGCACGTCCCGTTGCCCCGGATCTTCCTGGACCCGAGTCACCCAGTTCTCTCGAAAGCTGGAGATATGTTTACTGCCTTTATGGCTCACTTGTCTGATCCAGAAGGCTGCTTATATTGAGCATCCTGGTAATGAATGGACGAACGTCATTCATTTAAAAAACTACTTTTTTAATTACCTAATTAAAAAGGTAGTTTTTTAAATGAATGAAAAATATTTTTAAAAAAGTTATTTAAACATGAAAAAAAATAGGTTTTTAAATGGTACAATTTTAACGCCAACAATATTTAGAATTGAAAAACTGATATGTTCATTTTTAATATATACTAACTTCTTTACTACGTATTCAGTTGTTTAAATAATGTATTTAAAATGTTACAGTGGCGTATTTAGGGAGGGAGAGGGCGGAAGGAGCGATCCGCACCGAGCTCCAGTTACTAAAGAGATTCCACGAATATGCTTCTTTTTTTTTTATTTATTTTTTGAGAAAAGGCTAAAAATTGGAGGTTATTTTATTTATTATTTTTCATAACGCAAATTCATTAATTTAAGAGTCCAAAACTTCACATTTAATTTCCCACATTGCGAACAACCATAAGTTTGGAATAGATATTATAGTTATCTAACAAAAATGAAAATGATTTGAGGTATGAGAATTTTTTTTCTTTTTTTTTTTTTAAAAGCAATTATTAATTACTGATTAAGAACAACCAGCGCTCCCTAGAAGTAGAAAAAATAAACAAGTCCGACCTTAACTTTGGAACAAGTCTTCTAAACGAGTAACAAAACAATTATTCCTCATATTCTGATTTTATAAACACTGTTTCAAAAAATTACTTTTTAGAAAAAACAGAAGCAATGCAATCTTGAAATCTTGAAGAAAACTTGATTTAAAAAAAAAAAAACGTTTCAAATTGCAATGAAAGAAAGACGAAACTTTGATATAACTTAATATTATAAAATTTAAAAATAACAGAAGAAAAATAACTGAATACCAACCCGCAACGATCTTGTCTCTAGACCTTCTGAACTAGCAGCCAGATTAAGCATTGCACAATTTTGACTCTTAAAGTTTCAACTCCTAAGTTCGAACTTGGAAGAAGAAAACTTACAGTAATTATTTTCTAAATAGCAGTTAAAACTGCCTACAAGGAAACAACATTTAACAAATGACAGAATAATAAGGAGTCCAATTCTACCCATCTCTATTGGATTGATGGTTTCAATGCTAACTTAAATTTTATTTTCACATTAAAACTCATGCATGTACAAACTTACAAATCAGACAGAAAAAGAAAATTAGGTATCAACTACATAACAGTCTACTATTAACAAAATACCACAACTCAAATTTCTTTTTTATTCAATGTTATGCCTGTATAAATATATATATAAAAAATATATATATCTCATATATATAGCTATATGAGCTATATATATATATATATATATATATATATATATATATATATATATATATATATATATATATATTTAAAAAAAAAATATATAAATATATATAAGTCAATAGCTGGTTAATAAAATTAATATGTTCCCTTCTTTCCTAAGTTCGAATAAAATATAAGATATTTGAATTTATAAAAGATACAAATATTCGAATAAATGACGAGTTAAATTTTGAAAGTGTCAAACTGGGTAAAGTAGTTAAATTTGAGAAAAATGATCATACATTTTTACTGAGGAATCTCTTTAAAAAATAAAAAATAAAAAAAAAATCTTATAAGAAAGACAAAGCTACCTGTAAAAATAAAACTCCTTCAGGTATAAAATAGGAAATTTCTTTAAAATAAAAGTAACTGCTCTTAAAAAGTTATTTTTGTGTGTTGATAACCAGTCAATAACGTTTGTCTAGGAAAGCAAACATTAAACATTTGTTCACAGATGAGAGTGTAAGGCACCAGGAAAAATAATAAATAGTGTTGTGGGTGAACAGTTATGCCAACCGCTGATACAAGACAGGCTGTGGGAATACCCATACCCCATTGATATGCGGGAGAGAGTCTCTGTTGGCAGTGTTGGATGTGGGGTGCATCCAGGCTAGCTCTCAACATGGAAAGGTTTTCGCAATTATTTCGTACAATATTCTAATCTTATTCCAACACTGCGAACTAATATGAATAATAATGAATTAATAATATGAATTAATAAAAAAAAAAAAAAAAAAAATTGGTCAGAAGAATTTGACAATAATTTTTTTTTTTTTTTTCAATTTTGAATTATTTAACGAGTTACAACTCGAGAAAACTGACACGGGGAATTTTAATTCTTATTTATAAGTTAATTCAAATGGTTTAAATAGCACCCTCCTTAGGGCACACCCAGCAACCCCCTTCATTGTGTTCGAAGAAAACAAGGCGGTTGAGCGTGAATGCAGTTCACAATCCCCTTCTTTAGTTGTAATGCTACAATTTTATTTATTTACTGGTTTATTTTCGATTGTGAACCTTAAAAATTGACTAATAAAAAAGACAAACTAATCCTCCCTTAAAATTTGAAGTTTTATGTTTGAAGATGCGTAGAATATTCTTCTTCCTCTGAGACTCCTCGGAATTCAACGTTACCATCCGCCATTTAGTTTCGAAATAGTAGCGTATTAAAGGTTTCATAAGCCCATATCTTGGTCATTTTTTAACATTGCGCAAAAAAATAAAGTCATTTGAAAAATCCAGGTTTTAGTGTCATTAGAAAATCCTTGATCAATTCCGTGTTTGATTTGTAAATTAAAAAAAAAAAAAATACTAATGCGGTTGCATTCACGCCTCGTGCTTTGTGAAGTAATAAAGAAATAAACGGTAAAAAAAAAAAAAAAAAATGTTTCTATAGCGCTGTGCTCATTTGATGAATAGTGGACATATTTTCGACGGTCCGCAGGGATGTAATTGATTTTCTGCTCGGAAAAATTGATTATAACCGGGAAGCCATAACAGCTTGCGGAAGAAAGCACTCGGGAGTGCCTGAGTTATACCTTGAGATTAAGACAGAGCATAATACATTAAGAGGTATACGATACATAATCAAGTATTCACAAGTATGTAAAAAATGCAGGCTTGCAAAGTTATAAAATGTTTGCGTGATTAGTAATAAGTAAAACGTAAAAGTTTACAATACCATACCGGCTAAAAAAATATACATATAAAAATGAGAAAAAACAAACAGTAAAAAAAAAAATAAAATGAGAAAATAATAATAGACAAAATGTCATTTACAAAATTAATTGCGAGTTATGTCCAGATCAATATTATCTAGGTTTAAATAAAGATAAAATTAAAAGCACAAGATTTATCGAATCAATATATATTACTAAAAAAATTGTGAATTTTAAGACAGACAAGAAAGGCATTATGTTGATACTATTGATAAAATTAATATTTAATAATTATAACAAAGTGAAATAAAATAATCAGCAGTATTAGTTAAATCCCTTTTGAATACCGGTAAAAACAGTCCACAGTACAGTCTGTGAATGAAAAGAGTAACAGACACACGCATTCTTAGATAACTGATGTATTGATTTTTAAATATTTGGAATATTGTACATCATTAATTAGCATAAACTCAATAAAGATTTACTACAACAGGCCACTTAAATATTATAATGTGATTATGACAATAATCTATGATTGGATAAGATGTTTTTAGCAACGAGACAAGCTTAGGCAGGTAAAAATGTACAATAACATTCAATTATGTAGCTTTATTTTGGCCATTTCTCAGATTTTATATAAATAATGTTACCATGTAGTTTAATTATTGAAATGAATTCTAATACTTTGGAAGAATTTTTATTAAATAATGTAGAAAATTTTATTCGTTATATAATGTGTTATGCTTTCAGAGTTGAGATTGTACAAATAAGACCGAAACTTATGATTGAATAAAAGAAGATGTTTGAAAGGTTTATTGTTTCCCTGCAATCCAGTTTTTTATATAGACAAATATTTATTTCTGTTTTAAATTTTTGAAAGTAAAAAAAAAAGGTTGAAACAACAGGCAAAAAGCTATCTGGCAGCAGCCACTATCAGTAAAAATAAATCATACAATGTTTCTTAAGTAAGAATATATAAATAACTAAATCGAATAGCTAGTTAAAAAAATAAAAATGGACAATATTTATATTTACATTTATTCAATATTTAGTTTCACATACCAAGCATGCACATGTGCGGTTCTGTTTCTTAACTGTCCACCTTCCAGGAATCACCTTCAAATATATAATAAATTTTATAAGATGTGGACAGCTGCAGATTAGAAACTATAATTATAATTCATAATATATCAAACTTAGAAAAACAAATAATAAAAATTATATAATTATAAATCAATAGATATAGTTTGCCCTTGTGAACGATTATGACACAGTGTCTATATTTGACACAGTTTATTTGATTTCTGTGGATTTCTTGACTCAAGAAAGAGCAACAATTATATATCCTATATCTTTCTTTTAACATAAATTATTACTTTACTTCCTTAATAATCAATTCTAAGCCTACAACTAATCTTATTAATTTTTTCTGAAGTTCTTTAACTTTTAATAACTATTCTTTCTTTGTCTATATACTAGGTTGTTAGAAAAGTCCTTGTGCATGAACGGAGCCCTTAATTACAACTCTCATAATTAATCCTATAAGAATGTTTTGGTTCCTACTATTTATGTCAATGTTTGCTTTGACTAATTCTTTAATTCCTTGTGACTCGAGGTGGCTTTAAGCGTAAAGGCAGCAAAATTAGTGCCATAGAAGGAGAATCAATTATCTATCGAAATACTGTCGAACTTTGGTTCAGACGTTTCAACAATGGGAATATGAACCTTGCAGATGAACCCAGATCATGTCGCCCATCGGTCGTTGATGATGACATTCTTCTTGAATGTGTGAACCAGTACTCACATACAACTATACGTGATTTATTGGTATTAGGGTCTTCTAATGCCACAGTGGTTCATCATCTTAAAATCCTGGGCGTACGGGATTTGAGATATTTAATTTAAGGCCTGACGCACATGACTTGACAGAGGCCCAAACACAGCAGCGAGCTGAAAAGTGCAAAATTTTTCTTCAAAATCCGAAAGATGACAATTTCTGCAAAAAATTATCATGATTGACAAAAAGTGGATGTTTTAAAAAAAACTCTAGCAAAAATAAGCAGAGGGTACGGCCAGATGAAGCTGCATGAACCGGAGGTTCACTAAGATCGGTTTGGGAAAAAAGCTTTGTGTTTGGTGGAACTTCGAAGGCGTTTTGCATTTTGAGCTTGTTTCTGATGGTCGAGCCTTGGAATCAAACCTTTACTGTGAACAGCTAGTTTATGCAGTTCTGAGTGCAAAGAACTCCGCTTTAGTCAACAGGAACCAAATCATTTTGCAGCACGACAATGCCCCTGCACATCGTCCTCGTTTGAACAAGGAAAATCATCGAAATTGCAAGAAATAAACGTTAAATTCTCCGTAAATCCTATAGCACTAGTGCAGATTATGGTTAGATCAATGGCTCATTTTATAAAAGGATCTTTGACAATTAAAAGGACGTAAAAATTGGATTTGAAGAGTTCTTTGGCTCAAAACCAAAAGAGTGGTACCGTCATCAAATCCAATTACTGGCAGAAAGATGTTGAAACAAAGGACTTTACTTTGAAGAGTAGTATTTAATAATGTTTAAAATATGTAATCTGAAATAAAGCTATACTAATGCACAAGTACTTTTGTAACAACCTAGTAACTGTGCTAATATGCCATGATTGTGTTTGTTTTTACTACATTATCCAGTCAAATGGTAGTTTTTGTTGCAAAAAATCCAGAAGTCGGTTTTATTATCGTTTCCTATATGTTTGGGGGTTTTAAATGTGAATCTGGAGTTATCTAACAAAATAGAGTTTTCAGATATTCGCAGAAAATAGCGAAATGTTCTCACTTTTTTTGTAGTTTTTCCGTTATAATTTCAACGTAAAAATCATTCCGATAATTTCTAAAGTTGACTAAATTAATCCAAATTTGAGCTTAACCAGAGCACTGTAGGTTCAATAGTTCCCTATAGCACTTCAAAAATTGGTAAGTTTTTTTTCCCCAAAAGGGAAATTTTAAATATTGCATGAACTTTTGAGATAAAACAATGGAAATAATACTGGTCCTACGAGGAAAATTGTTAGGAGTGAAGATGAAGAAAATCTACTTAGCTTTCATTCAAGCACAGGACGACGCCTGTAGAACAAGCGGTTGATTCATCACTTGAAAAAAACACTACACAATGAAGAAATTGGATTTTGGTATTATTGAAATTATAAAAATTAATATTTTTCCAAAAATGTATAGAAATCCCGAAAAAAATTCAAAGAAAGTTTACAATTAATAAGAAAACTGTTTAACGATTTCTTAATACCTTAACTCCCTATTATAATATATAATAGAATTATAATATGACTAATTTATTATTATATATCATAATATTAAATTATTATAATAGACCTAAGATATAAAGGTCATGTTTAGAGAAGTTTTCAAGTCATGGAAAGCGTTTAGATCAAATTATCCCAAAACCTAATTTTCTAAATTTCATTTGTTTGCTACAGACATCGTTCTATGCTTGAGTTAAAGACAAATAGATTTGCTACTTCGACCCTAACAATTTTCCAAGTGGGATCAGCATTATCCCCAATATTTGGTTCAAAAGTCGACCCAATTCTTAAAATTTCACTTCTAGAAAAAAATTACTGATGTTTGAAGTGCTGTATCAAGCGAACTATTGAACCTACAGGGCTGTGGCTAAGCTCAAATTGTGAAAAATTTAGTTCACTTTAGAAAAGGCGAGAATGATTTTTATGATACCACACATACTTTTGAAATTATAACTGAATAAAAAAAAATTCGCTGTTTTTTTTGCAAATATCCGAAAACTCATCTGAAAACTTTGTGAGATAACTCAAGATCCAGATTCAGTACCCAAAAATACATTGAAAACAATAATAAAACAGATTACTGGATTTTTTTGCAACAAAACCTATCATTTGACAGGACTGTAGGGGAGGGAAAGAGTATCGTATTCCAAAATAAAAATTATTTTCTAAAATTAATAAAAATAACTATTGACTCAATTGTATTGAGATAATTAAAGCTTGATTACACAAAACATAAGAATTCAATGAATAATGGTTGCTATTTTATATTATTACAAACACGCAGTGTATTGCCAACAGACGGCGTCGTATAAAAATAAAGTTAGTCGTAAAGAGGGCAATACTCGGAAGAATATATTTGGATTGGCAATATCGAGCGATGATGAGCGAGAGCGCACTGTCTCGAAACATTGGCTCCCTCCACTCGCTGCCACTTCTCGAAATAGATGACAATTATTAATACAGCCAATTTTACAGTTACATCACCCCGGGGCATCTTATCATCATCACGGCTTCTTAGATAATATGTCTCTAGATGAATCATTAGTAAACGCCAGTCTGAATTAAAGACTCGGTACTAATTTTTACAACCATTAGTTCACGCGACGGCAATAAGAGATGACGGCAAGTTATACTGAAGAGAGGGGGAAAGGCAGTGCATTAAATAAAATAAAAAAGGAAAAAAAAAATATCTTTATAAATTGTTACATCATATTCTTAAACGGCGAATATGGTTTTTCAAAAACAACCATAGAGAAAGGAATAAAAATAGAAGTTTGTTTTGAAGCAGTAACCAATAATAGGGAATACACCGTTGATTATAAAATGGGTTGCAGAAATATTGAAAAATAGAAATAAAATTTCAAATAACATAATAAGTTTAAAAAATATATATAATCTGAGATCTATGAGTCCAGTAAAAACCTATTACATTACTATTACATTATTTCTGTCATTGAGGCACATATTAGATAAAATAACGTACTTCATATATATATTTTATGATATAAACTAATTATTTCTCATGACGTACTGTATATAATGCAATTTAAAAAAGTTATAACCAACGGTTTACCAAACCAAGAATATATGTAAGTTTGAATTAATTATTATTATTATGTATTATGTTATTTGTTGACATTGAATGAAATTTGAAGAGACCTTAATTTAGATTGAAACGCCAATAAAATGTCAGGGACAATTATAACTCATTTTTAATTTTTAACTTAAAAATATATATTCCTTTTTTCAACGACTAAAAATTTCATCAATTATTATACTGAAAAAATTAAAGAGCAATAAACAAAATTATCATTATAATGTTTTTAGTCAAATTTCGAATTAATTGTTGTTTCCATAAACTTATTACTATTTCGATATTTCGGCTTTAATGAAAATCATCTAACGAATTAAGATCGAATTCAGATCATTAGTTTAAAAAAAAGCACCAGCAACTACTTAGAAAAAAAAAAGGTAAAGACCTAGAGATATCCAATTAAAAAAGTAAAAACAATTAGAAAATGTGTAATATTTGTCTTAAAAATTTTTACCACGACGTACAGCGGTCCACGTTAAGATTATTTAAAAGTATCAGATCTAAAATTTATCACGTTAAATGTTTTTACTTTCTTGTACGAAGAAAAGGAAGTATTGTAATCGCGAAAATTTTCGGTTTTCAGATTTAAACGGAAATATCAATTTTTACCATCCCTGAATCCATTTCGACTAGTTCTGTCATGATTTCTGTACGTACGTTCGTATAAGCGTATCTCGCATAACCCAAAAACGGTTAGCCGTAGGAAGTTAAAATTTTTATTTAGGTATGTAGAAAAACCTATTTGTGAACCTACCTTTTTGGTTACTCTATGATTACCGGAAGTGGTACTTTACTTGAAGTAGCATACCAGCATACTAATGGTACTTTACTTTAAGGTCATATTAGACTTTCATAAAAAATTATATTAAAATATAATGTAAAACATCTCAAATTTGGTAAATAGGACTTTTATATTGATATGGATACATTTACTAGATATCGGTTATAATTGGTGAGCCGAAAAGGGTACTTTACTTGAAGGTCATAATAAACTTACAACAAAAATTATATTAAAATTAAATAAAGAAATCATATGGTTCGGTAATAAAGGTTACAAACGCAATTTTGTTTCCAATCCAATCAAACATTTTTATTACTTGTTTTAAGTGTTAAAATTGAGTGTAAAATACTGTTTTTTCTCCCCATTTGTGAGATGAACAAGTCTGCAGCAGGAGAATAAGATATAAGTTAAGTGGGTTCTTCGGCTTAAAAAGATCGAAACTGCCGATTTCCAATGCTTTATCTAGTAATATTGACTGTTCTAATATTGTAACGGAACAGGAAGAAATCTTTTGGAAACTAGTTACCTACTGAAAGAAAACGACATATAATAACGGAATGAGACCTCCAGACACAAGAGCGAGTGTATGTGTGAATAGATAGATTGAGATACTGCAATCTTCGGAAACTAGTGACCAAATTCAGGATCATTTTTTGAACCACCGATTTATATATAGTTTAATAGGCGTACAAGGAAGTCATGTGTTATCCACACCAGATATTTTTCTTTTCCCAATATGGATAGTTCATATACAAAAATAAATAGTCAACATTAATAATTTTCATATAAAAATGAAATTCACTAGAATTTCTTTAAACAATAAACCATAATTGCTATATTTAGTGATAAAAGGCACAAATAAGAAAAAAAAAATAAAAGAAAAAATTTACCATTTTGTAGTAAGTGAATGAAGTTTTGGTGATAGCTAATTTTTAAAGACGAACTACCCATATTGGGAAAGGAAAAAAACGTTTAAGAAAGTGATTTGCTGCACCAAAATAATTTATGATATAAATTTCAGAATTTGTACTAGGTTGGGCTGATGAGTCTCAAAGTTTGGAAAGAAATTTTCCAGTTATACTACAAAAATTACCAAAAAAATGGTACTACATCTCATTTAATGTTTTGATGTTTAATACCAGTATCTGATATAGTGGCGCTAATATGGAAGAAAAAAATGATGAATATAGATTTTTAAAACAAAAATTCATCACTTTTTTTTTTTTGAATCAGAATTAGAATAAAAACTTTACATTTTACAGAAGAGAATAATTATAGATAAGATAAGGCTGGCTTGACAAATTACTGTTCCAAAACACTTTTATGTTACAAAGCTAATAACTCGCCTATTTATTGTTCCGTTGTTACCAAGTTACGTAAGCACTGAAAGAAACTTAGCAAATAAATCAACAAACAATCCAGGATAAAACAAAAACGATTTTAAGTTTAAGTACCATTATTACTTATTGAGCACCATTCTCAGACATATCGCTCGTCACATCTCGTTGCAAACCTCAACAAGCATCCATCACCCAACAAAACTACTGGAGAAGGAACAGGTTGTGACCTGAAGGTGTTCTAAGTCTACCTCTGCAGAAGTTTTAGAACAACTCAGGATGTCTTGCGCATCTTGCGCTCAGTTCTTGAGTCAAAAGGACTTCCTGGTAATAAAACAAAAAATATCACGTTTCCATTACTTCGAGTGCTGAAGAGATGTAGACTTCTCTTCAGCACTACATGATTTAAAAATTTATGGACGCAAAAAAGACTTATTATTTTACCCAGAACAATAGCTAGGAATACAAAAAGATAACTTATGATTTGACTCCACGATGGTAACACCTGAAAAGAATCGCATCTGGGAACAAACAACATAAATTTCCTTTTTTTTTTTTTTTCCAAGACGACTGGAAAAATTTGCAAAATTTTCCCGAGATCTATTAATTATAGCTTGCCAAAGATAAATATTATTTTCGCATTCAGTAACATCACGATATCGGTAATTCAGAGTTGCAAATTAAAATGCAACTATATGATTAACTAGAATACGCTTTAATATCGTGCTTATTATATTTGACCGTTGAATTTAATCAAGATGATGATAGCCGGGAGACGGTCGCATGTGAGAAACAAATTTATAGCGTATCTTTTAATTTTACAGCGTTTCGAAACACACAGCAGGTATTTATCTGTTATAATTCAACAATTAATTAAGTACAGATTGTGGGTGTGGAAAACCACAGAAAAGGCGCATGAATTTTTTTTAAATATTTTTGCTGAATAGTAGTTATTGGTTGATCCTATAATTTTTAATGAAGTATAAATTATAAAGATGTTCCGGATGGCGGTCAAAAAATGGATCTCAAATATTATAAAATATTTATTAAAACCAACATGTCGACCCACATTGCAGGTATTCATCAGGGCTTAGCAGTCCAGTGTAAGTGAGGGCTAAGGATGATGACGGAAAGATTCTAGTTTGCTATAGGATATTCTTCCACCAATCCAAATAAGTTTTCTGTTTGGAGAAACTTTGTTGTTGAATCAGTTATTACTAAGTTAAGTACGTGTCCCATACAGTGAGTGTTACTAAGATCTTGATTTTCCATTTTGATTTGAGCTTGCAGAGCGTTATCACAGCCATTCATATCGTTAGCTACGTCAAATGAAAAAGCAATAATATTTGATATTTCAATGGCACAATTGGCTGATTTTTATTTTAAAACTTCTACAAAGCAAGTCCACTAGAGTTGTCGGCTACTGTTGCTTTTAAAAATCTATTATAAACCTTATAGCCACTCTATGGATTTAGGGGAGTGGCTATATGGGGCTGCAGCCCAGAACGGCAAGTTTCATATCAAATTTGTTTAATTTGTTGTGAAAGTTTTTTCTAACCTGAATTTGGTCTATCATTGTGACTCCAAGGCTGACTTCGCGACTGAGGTGTGGAACTAGTTAACCAAGCGTTTAAACTTTTGGGAACTTTTTTAAAGTCTTAACATTTTCTTTTCCTTTCTTGCCAATTGCGTATGCAGAGTAACTGTTACTACTGTGCAAAGATTAAACATTAACTGGCGTTCAAAACTAGGTTAAAATTGATTTTACACGAGTAAGCTTCCAGGAAAATATTAAAATGACTCTAGTGCAACTAATTAATTAGTTTAGTCCAAAAGATACTTAAAAAATAATAAATATAAATCAATTACATTTGGAGCCCCTTCGGGGCCGCTTTGTGTCAGAGGCTCTCGGTGAATGTCAACTAACCTGGCAAGATCGTGCATGGGCTTAATGGTCGAATTTTATTGCAATGAAAGTAATAAAAAAAACATTGAAATTTTTATGGTGGACTGAATAAAGAAGTCAAACCAAACAAAAATCGAAATTTTTTAATGTATTATTATTTTATTAGATAACATTGTCAATGCATTTTTTTTTTTTTGGAGCGGGGGAGAGAGCCTGAGAATATTAAAATTATTTTACACACATTCAAAAAGGTTTCATTCAGAATTCCACTGAATCATTCTCAGTAACGGGATGTTAGATCAATAACAGTTTAACAATATTTTAAATTTGTAAATCTATAAACCACATTTAAATAGTTTAATAGGATTTTTTTAGCTGATTATAAAAGGATCTAGACCAAGCAATAAATAGTTCACAAGCCCGTAGTTAATTTTGGTATTTCCATCACATTTGTGATTTAATCTATTATTTTCTGGTTTCTAATGCATTCATTATAAACAAATTAATTATAATTAATAATTATTGAGGCTAAAATAACTAATTATATTTTAACAGAAGCTGATTTTTTGGGAATTGTTTTACCGGCAATATTGCCATTAATTTGTTAAATAATAATCTCATGATAGCTGAAACTTTTATTTATATATACCATTATTTCCTATTTATTTTTTTTTGAAACCCTATAATAAAGGTATGCAGAAATAAGGTATGCAGAAAGTCATATATATTTTTTTAAGCAAATAAATTTTCATTTATAGAACGAAACTTGAATAATTCAAAGTAAAATTCAAATAAAGAGATAATAAATAAATAATAATTAACATAACATTATATTACAAGAATAAAAATGTGGAAACAAGTGGTAATATAACACCAATGAAAATTTCAGTGTCAAAACTGAAAAAATGAGATTTGACATAGACAACCCAAAATTTGACAAAAAAAATCAGTCAATAATCCGATAAAATGGTAATCTGGTAAGGGGCGCGAAAAAACAAAAAAACCAGTAATGGGTTTTCGCGCCGATTGATTGGTTATACCAAAAAAAAAAAATTCATCAGACTTTTTTTAAGGCCTTAATTTTCCTTAAGTTTTTGTAGCCTTAATTTCTTTTATGTTCATAAATGGCTGAGGTATTGGTGAATGAAACCTTTAATCGGCCGTAATTTTTAAAAGAAATGTTGGTTGGTAATATTGAGTTCAGAGGATTATTCTGGAGGGATCTGTTTTATAGGAGACAAAATTGAAAAAAAAAATTGGTCTAGTATACTCAGAGAACAGCCTAAAAAAAAACAGATAGCGCACGTTCGGATTTTTAATTTTATTCGATTTTCGAATTCTTCGTATCTTGAAATGTAAAACCTTTTGAGGGGGCTAAACTTTTTTTTTTCTCGCTTGATTAGAAAGGTTCATTATTGAATACAATAAACAAAAATTTCTGCATAATTTTAATCTCATTAATACTTTATTTATATCTTAACAAAATTTAAAAGTGTTGGAAAATCCAACAATTTTCTAACCTGGCTGAAAATCGCTCCCTTAAATAAAATTAAAATTATTATTTTTATCCACTGACCCCACTGTGGATATTTTGAATGAATAAAATTACTAAGAACAATCAAGGAATTCAACCAATTATTTTTTTTTCATAACTAATGAAAAATCCCTAAATTAACAAATAATATATTGCTATGATTAAAGAAAAGGCTGAGAAAAGAATTATATTTACTAATTAGGATAATGAGAATATTTACTACAATTAGCTGAGCCATTATAACAGTCGATTCCGAGGAACAATGGTGAATTGTAATGTTTATAAACAGGGACGGTTGTAGGCGAAAGCCTAGCAATTGACTAGAGTTCCGCTAACTACACAATTGAATGGTCTTCGCTCATAAATTTGTGCAAAAATATTCAACAACTTGCTATTCAATAACGGAATGACTGAAACGGTAAAAGATTCTTTAAGAAGTAAAAGAATTTGTACAGCAAAAATAGGCAAAATTAACAACAAAAATTTGTACATTCATGAAACTTTGGTCATAAGTTCGATTATAATAAAAGATTATAAAAAAAGATTATAACAAAGTCATAACTTTGGTCATAGAATAGTAATCTACTGAGCTCGCCCGAAATCAGACAGTCCTCAGTGGGAGACGGGATATTCGTAAAATAGCTTCGCACAAATTAATTCGAGTAAGGTATCGTTTCTCAAATGTTTTTCATTTCTGAATCGAATGAGACAACTCTCACGGCGTTGTTACGTCGCAACGATGCAGTAAAACGTGTAGAAATTATCACTGATTTTAAGTAAAAAATATAGAAAAATAACATTTCTAACAGTCACTGGAAATATTTAAAAAGATGATAATAGATTTCCAAGAATACAAATTTGGTGCGGTGCGCGCATCACACAACTTTCTCTTACGGTCCTATAATAATTATCTTTTTAATTTAATTATAAAGAGTTCACATAAACACTGCTTCTAATAAACTCAGCAGCATACATATCTTCTCCCACTTAAGTACAATAGAACAGTTTTTTAAACAATTTACAAGTAGGTACAAATATTCTGTGCGCTACCTACATATTTTAAGTTTGTTAAGTTGAAAATATATTTTAAAAGTTTCGGTTTAGTTTCCATAAAGTCCTAATGTTACTGATTTTGTACACCATACAATACTGTTCACTTAAAGATGTCCAGACAAACAAAGAGAAATGCCTATGGCGTCACCACTGCTGTATCGGTATACCCAGACTATTGACGAATCCACCTAGAGATCTATAACCTTCCTCAAGGACTGCGTTAGTTCCTCCTGCGAGAAAGTGGCGGCCAAGTCCTGCAGAAGGAATGCGGGCGACCTAGAAACGGTAAGGCGTTCGTCTCGTCTTCGATGCATCGCTCATAGTGTCCACGGCTCCACCAACAGCCGAACAAGAACCTTCACACCGGTTTCTTCAGAAGAATTCTGCAATAGAGCCTGTAGGAAATAAGCTAAAAAGGCACTTGCATTGATTTGAGTATCTTAAGAGAGATTTTGTAAACCAAATGTTTTTAGATGAATCTAAAAATATCAAGTTTAACAAGCTCACATCCATTCAAGACAATGATCATTAAAAACGCACAAAAGAGAATTTTTAAAAGCTATTGAAGGACAGGCTAACGAGTTACATTGGTAAAAATATACTTATTATTATTTTAAAACTTAAATATTTAAATGCAAACAACAAAGCATATCAAATAAATACGCCAAACATGCAACCTAAGGCATGAGTATGACTTATTGAGAAACCATCCGTAGGGCGAAGAAATGAGCCACTGACTTCAGCAGGGAACCAACGGATTATCGGAAATTGTTAGTAAAAGACTGTTGTAGGTGTGAGTACGGGTTTAATCATGATTATAAATTTGTTTATTTTGACCATATTGAATAAAACCTAATATTTAATGAGGTGTGTAGATTTAATGATTTATCAATTGTCAACTTCCCCGACAAAGTTCAATATAAATACAGATCTTCGGGCACTTATGATTGCTTGTTTTCTTGCTAATTTTCTTATAAATGCAATACTTACAGACAGAGATGTCTACGTATAACTTAGTCTAGTTGTCATTAGAATTATTTTTTTTAAAAATATTTTTCATTACAATCATTTTATTTTCATACTAGCTGATCCGGCAATATTTCGCTAATACTTGATTTGAGTATCTAATGAACAAAATCGAAAGTTTGATAAGAATTATTGCAGGCATAAATGTAGTATGAATAAATCGAATTAATTGAAGTTCAAAATAGAATTAATTAAACCGTTCAAAAGATATAGACAAATGGCCAAAATATGTTATTTTTTCCTGAGGGAGCTCTGCAAGGCGTAGAACCGTTGAAAACCGCACATCGAAAAATGAACCCGATTACAATACTTTCCTTCCGATTACAAGCAGCGCGCTTGTGGTCTGTAATTCCTCCAACCTGCAGCGGTAGGAAAATAATAACATGGCTGCAATGGTTCAATGCGCTGTATCTGCATGGTCCTATTTCTAGTTAGGTCTAGAAATTATTATTCCATTAGGTCCTATTGTGGTTTTTGGACTTTTGAGCAGCCGCTATGTCGATATCGGTTGATTTTATTATTGCAAAACCATCAAGGAACCATGCAGATGCTATAGTTAAAATTTGGTAAACATCGGTACTGTAGTTGCCGTGGCCTAGCGCCTACAAACGAAAAACGGCCTGCCCTTTTATATAATAGTTAGATGAAGTTTCAGCATTACTTATTCTGGAACTGTCACTTATAATTTTGAAGTCAACGATTTCCTGGATGTAATCATTTCTTCCATATATAAAATGTAAAGCTGGATTAACAATTAATTCAGCTGTTCTGATGTATTGTTCAAAGGGAGCAGTGGATTTTCCATTACTTATTCGCAAGGAGTATACTAGGTTTGTTTAGTTTATGCTGATGTAGTGAGAATCGAAATTCCTCATAGCCTCAGATCTGTGTCAGGATTCAAAAGTAAGTCTAATTGCAGGCAGGAATCCGAAATAAACAAGAATCTAAAATTTTAGGTAGAGGACATAGACATCAAAATAATAATTGCTACATCAATTAATAATAAAGAAAAATAGCATGTCGTAAATATTCCCAGCATACATCAAGATTAATCTTTTTCGTAATATATTTATCTTCTTCTTTTTTTTATGGCGTATTACTTTATCATTGGAAAATATGTTATGGATACGGTAAATCCAGATTTTATTTAATTTAAAATAATTCAGATTAAGTATTAAAATATTGGAAATTTATATTCCGTTCATTATTAAATATAATTTTTATTCAATTTATTTGATTATGTAATGCAAATCATTATATAAAAATATTCCTATTTCCGGTGCATTCCTTCGGTGTGGCCTCAACGTCATTGACGGATTTAGGTACCGCGGAGGCAAGATCTAGTTTCTACGATTTAAATAAAACTTTTTTTTTATCATCATTTCAAGTGATTCTAATGATATTGTACCGATTTGTAAAAATAATTTTTGTAAAAAACGACATGCTGTACAATATATGTAATGTTGAATATTTTAAGACTTATTTTTGTATTGCAGTTATGATTTAAAAAATAAAATAAATGAAACTTCAATAAGACGCTTCAACATATCGTCACCACCACATATAATTAACGAATATGAAAAATAGCATTTTTTGAATTCCTTAGTTTTATTAATTTACCAGAAGCGTTTTTGCAAAATAAAATGTTATAAAGACAAATCTAGGATTCAGAGAAGTTAATAGGTCGAGAGATAACAAAAAAATATTCGCAAAAGGGAAGTTACAAGTAAAATGTAAAGCTCTTTTTTTGGCCTTATATTAGCACCTAACTTCAAATTCGACCACGATATGAAAGACTTTATTTCATTTGAAGTTTATATATACTCTGATTACATTGAAGCATTGAATGATTACATTGACCAGTACATTGAAATATACGGTTAAAAAAAAATATGTATATATATTTTATATGATCGCTGAGTTTACATTATGCTTTGCAATAATTTATTCATTTTTAATATCAAGAAAAAAAAAACGTAATAATCATTAATCAGCAATATTAAAATTTATTTCACGATACGAGTTCAAAGGTGAGTAAAACATACAGTCTCTTCGAAGTCTATATTTAAAGCAAACATTTATAGATCTATCTATTTATGTGCTTTTATGCTTTTCTGAATTTAATAAATATTCAATTTTAAATAAGTAATTAAAAATTAATTTTTTGAACCTCAAATTCTTTTATATTTATTTATTTTATTATATTTTATTATTTATTTATAATATATTTATTTTTTAATATTCACTCGGTATTGTCGCTATAAAACTTTTTTCTTTTCATGAAACAACCAACTTCTGATTCATAGCAACTCATGACAATTAATAATAATCACTTCATAGTCTACAAGATAACTGTTTGAATGTGTTGAATGTCCAAAAAAAAAAAAAAAAAATAGACTATTTAAGGAACAAATTCGCTAGACTTGTTCTGATTTCAGTAACAGGCAGGAAACGAAGCATAAGTGAAAATATCCAATAAAATCTGTATTTCAATCACTGCTTTAAGTATTCATCATAAACTAGTTTATAAACACTTAAATGTTTCTAAATAAAATAGTTTTGTTAGGCCTAGGCTTCAGCAAATGAATGCTATGTATGAAAGAATGCCAATGAAAAAGTGTTTATGTACCTAATATGGAATGACCTAGGAAATTTCAGAAATTATTATACCAAGTCTATATCCTCATTGTCTTTTGGTAATATAAAACTATAAGCTTGTGTCATGTGAAATGCCATTCAATATTTAGAGATTTTTGAAAACAAAAAATTTATATGGTGAAGTCTTGGACATCTGCCACATAATCCAAGTAATTCGAAATTTTTTTTATCAAGTTTTGGAATATTTTTTTTTTGGCATGAAGAGGAAATATACAATTTTTGTCACTTTTTGCATACTATTTAAAAAAAAAGAAGAAATGATTCACTTATTGCAGCATAAGTAGTGTCAAAATATCTTCTTAAAGACTTAAAAATCAAATAATTTTCCAATCAGATTTAACATGGAAAAATCTTTTGAAATTGTATCATTTATGCATGTCGTATTATTATTATTTTTTTTTTTTAATAAAAGAAAATAGATGTTTTTTCTTAATTTTTAAGATTTTTTGGCGACATTCATCTCAAAGCAAGTTTATACATCTCCCAAATAAGGTTGATGAATATCAATAAAAAAAAATTATAATAATAATTACATAGAGATAGTATAAAATATTATTTAAATAAAGCTAGAACAAAAAAAAAAAAAAAAAGAGGCAAAAAGTGTCATCATTTAAAACTGAGAGATGTGTCACAGTATGTCTTGAATTGGGTGATAAACTTTCTCTACTTAGTCTTTTTTTGACTGATGAATCTTCTGATAATATTTTAATTTAAAATATTGCAATGATTACTAAAATCTTTGTGCCCCGTCGTTGGAAATAAAATTGTACTGCAACGAAATTCAATAAAAATGTGCACATTTGAAATACCTGAAAATGTATCTACGGTAAAGGAAAAAGTATGAAATATCAGATGTACGGAAAAAAATCGATCAAAAAGAAAAGCCAATGGGAATTTTTAGACAGAAACATATTAAACATTTTATATTTAAATATTTTAGTTGAAAACATATTTTTTAAATTTTTAATAAAAATATGTTAAAATAAATTTTCACCTCTGGGATCAAGAACTCGAGGTCATATAAGACGGACAAAAATTTTAAGTCTGAACTGTAGACAATTTTAAGAGATTTTTCATCACCTTTATACCCATGAATAATAGAAAGCTAACTGTAAAATAAACAGGCTAGGATTTAAAATTTTATAGTACTTCATATAATTTATTATATTCAGCAGATATTCAGTGTTGAGTTAACTAACATCGCCTGGTTGGTAGGCGTTGAGATGGCTCTTTGAAGTGGTTAAGACGGGCTGGAATCCATTAGGTCTAAATGAGCTGCCAATTAAAAAGGTCACTAGATCAATTAGACACGTTACAGGTAGTGCGAGTTCACTGTCGCTGAGGAAATCGCGTTATTGACAAGTCGCAAGAACGGTATTACATTATTTAACAGTTAAAATAAATAAAGAACATTAATATAAAAAATAGTTCAACAACTGCTTCAAAAAAATATTTTTTTGTACATCCATGTGATGGCAATCTATCAAACGAAGCCCAATGCAAATACTTACATATCTCGGAAATCCCAATTCAAATTAGTAAAATTTATAGAAATAACAAAAAGATTCGGTAAAGAACAATCTTCAGGCATTACACGGAGAAGGTTGAAGAAGAAGTGGTTGAAGGATCTCCTGATCAAATTACTAAGGCGGCAGAAGTTCAGGGAATTCTTATCCACTCTATCCTTTGTGATCCCAAGAGATCCTTCGTACACGGTAAGAATATTAATGTAACTACAGAACTTTCTCTGATTGTTAACTTAATAAAAGGTAAGAACGAAATTTAAAAATAATGAAAAATACATTCCTGAAAATCTACATAATAAAATAAAATATAATATATATAAAAAATAAAATAAATCGAGTGATATTGTAATTGAATAATATGTTATACACCATAATTTAAGAAATGTTCTGTAATGTTAAACAAATACCAAGTTATTAACTAATTAATACTGTAGAAACCAATATAAAATACAATATGAAAAATGTATTAACGAATTTCTAGGTGCCTCAAATACATTTTTTATAGAAAAATATCAGTAAATTAGAATGAATAACATAATTTTTAAAAAATTGAACTTGGTCATAATCAGGGTCATTTCATTTAATATAAAAATAACTAAATTAATTTATCAATGAAGTATTACTTACTAGCTTAAAAATATTTCACTGTAAAGAGATATTAAATAGATTTATGATAGACGATTGTTATTTTAATAACGTTTATATAAAGAATTAAATAAGATAACATAATCAATCTACATTAAAAATAGTTATAATGATGATGTAAATTTATTCCTTTATACAATATGTACCTGATGATGGCTTGAGAGCCGATACGTTGGGTGACATAGTAAAGAGTTGGTGAAGCTGATTTAGCCTTTATTAATAATTAAATTAAAATACAATAGTAAACACATCAATGATTGAAGAGAAAATTTTGAGAAACTTCCTTTTTTATGTTGTTATTCGAAATTGCAAACATTAAATCAACGTTTCGGTATTTTGCCTCATCCTTATGAAAAAACTTGTTATTCCACATTTATCGCTTTAATTAAATAAAAAAATGGATAGCTGACAATAACTCTTGATTTTTCAACATTTTTATCCATAAAACTATTTAGTCACTTATTAACATGTTGATATCATAAAATTTGTATCAGCATTTTCTACAGGTTCATAAAATATATATTTAAAAAAAAATGAGTAGTATTGTAATGCGATAATATGTTATACAGAATCATTTAAGAAATGCTCTGCAATGTTAAATAAATACCAATATTATAACCAATTAATACTGTAGGATCCAACATAAAATATCACTCTGAAATATAAATAAATTATGAACGAATTTCTAGATACATCAAAAACATTTTTAATTAGGAAGTATCAGTGCATTAAAACGATTTATATAATTAAAACAAAACAAAATACTAGGGGAGACCGGGTCTAGTTGATACACTTTTTACTTCCTGATTTATGTAATTTTTTCCTGTCATCATTTTGAAATAAAGTTGGTGTAATTCGTAATTATAACTATTTGGCTATAACTTATGATATTTAAATTTTTTACAAAATTAAATCTGTCTTGTCAAAAAAAAGTATTAACAACTTTCCAAGATGTATCAACTTAACCCGGTCTGGGTCAAGTTGATACGCCTTTGAGGAAGCTAATACGGTGTCAGGAATTAATATTATAATAAGCAAAACAGAAATATGAACAATTTTTATTGTAACTATAAAAGATATTTTAAAATCTACAATATTTTGGGAAAAACGAAAGCTATAACAACCAGTTATTGTGACCGATTACTCCGACTCTGAAGAGAAATTTGGGTCTGATTGACAGTTAATACAAGTGTAAAAGGGATTGTTCTCTGCACAGGCGATGTGTGCCCACTTCTTCCAGAAAATACACTGTATCCAGTCTTCGCCAAATTTGGATGAAGAATAATTCTTGAAGCACATCAAACAAAAAGATTCTCCGTCTTCATCAGTGTCCGATACTTCCTTTTTGATTTTTCTTCGTTTCTCTCTTTTTTTATCTTTAGCTTCTTTTCTTGGTTTGCTTGTGTCTTTGCGTAGTTTACCTCTAAATGATTGAAATAACTTAGCTTGTGTTTTTCTGTCCTGATAGATTTCTTTCTCTCTCTAAAATCTAGAATAGTACGCCGTATCAACTTGGCCCAAATGAAGCGTATCAACTTAACCCAAACGTCGTCATTATACTAAACTCTAAAATACATGAAACCGGCAACAGTTAGAACAAAATTAAAAAGGTGAAATTCTTACCTTTACAGCATGTAACAACGTGATGTCATCGATAACACAATTCACGAACAAATAAACTTTCAATAATAATTGAAAAACAGTAGTAAAAATTTACTTTTGACGATGAAAAACAGTGTTTCGTTCACATCTTACAGAGCGAAGGCGCCTCCTCCAAATAATCACGTGTGGTTAGCAAGTATCAATCACTTGTCCAACCAAGCCAGTCACCACTTATTTGCGTCTGCACATTCGGAAGAATTTCGGCCTGTATCAACTTGACCCTGTATCAACTAGACCCGGTCTCCCCTATTATAAACATATAAATGATTGAAGTGAAAATTAGGCAAATTAGGGTGTATATTGTGAACTATCGATTTTTCATTAAACTAAAGTGATAAAAATGGAATAAAAATCTTTCCTGAAGATGCGACAAAATCCCAAAACGTTGAATTGATGTGTTTAGAATAAAAACATTGAAAAGGAAGTTTCTAAAAATTTTCACATTCAATTATATTGACAGAATAAGAACTCATCCAATTTTTTATAACACGTAAATTAAAATAAGCACATAATTAAAAGAAAAATAGGGAAGAAATAATGGAACATAAAAATTATCAGTTTCAAGAATATATATAATTGAAATTTTTAATTTTTTTCCCAAACGGATATTCTTAAATTTATTACTCAATTACAATTACAATTAGACAAATTTACATACGAAGGAAGGGTAACTATATAAAAACTCTTGTAGAATCTTTTAATCATAATTTAATTTTTATTGGTAGATTCATTTGATGGATATAGATATTTTTACATGTCAACATTGTTTACATAGTCAATAATAGAACATAATTTTATGTATATATTTAAAATATTGATGATTTACTCTTTTTCATTGTATATATAGTTGACATTAGCATCTAATTTTTGTTTGGTGATATATTTTAGCATATTAATTTTCGTAAGACAAACACGAGGTAACTTTATATATAAAATCTGTAGATAAAAATGAGCATTTTAAAGTTCTAAAATAAACGTTTATAACAAACAAACTTTCTTAAAGTGATTTTTATTTCAATGAATCATTCAAAATTTTTAATAAAATATATGTGAGCCTGACTTCATATACGGAACCAGGTTCAAATCCTATTTTAGGATATGATCTATATTTAATATTTAAATATTAGATAATAAATATATCTAATATTTAAAGAGTAACCAAATATTAAATAATAGATGAGAACATAGAAAAAATGATAATTGATTATAATAAATAAAAATACATTGTTTCTCCATTCAAATTTGTTAATTAACTCCTTTAAAGTATTAGGATAGCGTATTGAGTTCCTAAATTCTGTTATGCCCACAGACCACCAACTGATTATTGCCAACCGAAAAGAACCTTGACAAACAGATTTAGTTACGGGGTTATTACAGAATGACTAAGTGCTGGACGGAGGGAGGTACAAAAACTGGGAGGTCCCAAAAGGAAGAGTCCTCGACCAAGGACGCTTTCGCCGCAGCCTTCGCCCGCTGACAATCGATCCACACTCATCCCGGGCCTGAGGCGCCCTTCGGCATCTCGAGGACGGGGTTAGCGGTGCACTTCCTACGTCTCTTCCTCTTCTCGATTGATTTGTCCGACAATCAGGAAGAATAACAATTGCAACTCGTAACAAATACAAAGAAGCCTCGACTGCATTTGTAATCAAGTCAACACTTCTCAACACTATCACCCGTATCTCAGTTCCAAAAGCTAGAATATGGGAATCAATTCCGTGGTGTTTGGGTGAAGAGGTAAAAGTCATTTTTTCGCGTCAATCAGTTTAAGTTATTTTTTTTTTTTCTATTTGATGAACTTTAACTTCGAGAAAAAGGTTGTTAGTCATTGAAACAATGTTCACATGTGAAATGTCAAATCATTGATTCATTTCCTTTTGCCTCAAAGGTAAAGTTCATTAAAAAGAATAAAATATAAATTAAACCCATTATCGCAAAAAGTGACTTGTACTTTACCCAAACACCACAGAATCGGACAACAAAAACATGACATGATCGTTTTCTGCATCATTTACGTCATCTTACATCCTGGTCGTCAGCAAATAGTAAGATGTAAAGGTACTCGAACCAATGTTATAATCATACATTTTCAAAACTTCTTCTACATATAAGTTGAACTTGAGAATAATAAGAAATATGAAAGAGACAATATGAGAAGGTAATAATCTACATCCATTTAATAAATATTACCAGTTCTGTGAACAGCAGACGTCGCAAACCAAATTATTTTGCATCTGGCAATTCCCATCACCACGCAAATCAGCTAAATACTAATGTAACTATGCATAAAACTCAATCGCCTTAGTTCACATTGTTCTTTTGTAATATCGACATCAATAATACAATCGTGATTCTCAATGTCATAAAATCCCCAGGATTCTACAAGATCCAAGCTAGAGATAACAAAGACAATTCACAAGTAACCACAGAATCCATTCTAGAATTTTCTTCATTACAAAATAATTTAATCTTCTCACAATTGCTGTAATTATCTCATTTTATTTTCTCTTCAACATCCCTGCCAATCATAGACATGCTCACGAGAACCTGTTAACGCAAGTGCACATGGTCCTGCTAACGTCTCAGAATATTTTTTCTCCTATATAACAGTATATATAAGCAAATTTGAAAGATTTATTTAAAAAAAAAAAAAAATGTTGCTTACAACTAAAGTTCAAAACTTCAAGTAAAACTTTTTTGTAGGCCAAGAGTGTAAAAGTTTTGATTTAATTTTACGCCTTAAAGATCCTAACGTATTAAAAGCCCAAACAAACAATTATTCCAGAAAAAGGGATTCTACTCTACTTTTTCTACTTACAAAGCTACGAAAGTCAATTGTGAAGTGTTACTATTAATTCAATTTATAGATAAATAATTCATTTCAATTCTGTCCCTTCTAACGTTTTCATGTCTCCGAATTAATAAATAAGGACTGGTGTTTGGATAGGATATCTAAAACAAGTAAATCTTACACAGTTGATTTTTTTTTTTTTTTTTTTTTGTAAAACACTATATAAGGATGCTATGAATCACGCCAATTTTAGAGTTCTCTGCTTGTATGAATTCGTACATAGACTAGCAATCTCCAATGAAGAGTGACTCAGGCTCCACGAACCGAGCGGTACTGAATCATCTGATTGATGTCAATCACAGGCAGTGAGGCAACCGATGATCCTAAAAAAAGATGCGGATCTCAATCCAGGCGGTCGCTGATGGTTCTGACTTTCCGGAATTAACAGATGATTGAATAATTTGTCTGCAAGAGATATATCGGTGTTATCCAACGCTTTCAATTGATATATATTTTCGTTCTCGAGACCTTAAAGAATTGGGTTCGATATAAATTATGAGTCTCCCTGATCAAACACTGGAGAATTAGATGCTGGCAGGAGGAATTAGTACAGTATGTGAGACTCTCGTCCTTATTGGCAACCTCAAATGGCTACCTATAGGTGGCGGTCCTATCCCAATCTGAGTGGGTGAGTCAAGATTTATATCATAAGAGAGTCACAAAATAAATATCAAAAAGACAGAATCGAATATGTAGACATGGTGCGGATTAATATAAATATATATAAATATAAATATATATATATATATATTTAGTATAAATTTAGTATAAAATAAATTAATATAATATAAATTTAGTATAAATATATATAAATATATATATATTTATATATTTATATTTATATATATATACAATATTGTTATATTCACAACTGTCAAAAATTATTCAATGTCAATATTATTACTAGTTAAAAATGATTAAACTATTGTCAGCATAGAACCAACATGACTTATCTCAACTATTTTCAAACAATAGAGGTACTCACAATCATCTATTAAGTCTGCTATTGGTTTTATTACTATTTTTGCTCTCATTAATACCATAATTATGTTATTTCGAATTATTTAATTGTATATTTTATCGGTTTCTTTTTTCCTTCACATTTCATTTTTTATTTATTTTTTTTTATTTTTAATTTAAGATGAATATAATTTGAATAGAAGACTTAGGACATGATCTTGAAGAAAAGGTAGTGAAAAAATTCTAGAGAAATAAAGTAATAAAATAAAGAAATAATGTTATAAATATTTAAATATATATATATATATATATATATATATATATATATATATATATATATATATATATATATTAATAATAATATATATAATATAAATATTTATATAAGTACTACAATTTGTACTATTGCTCATTTATATAATCTTAACATATTTTTTTCTCCTCTTTCGTTCAATTCTTTCAAAATGACTTCGAAAACGTTACAACCAGTGTAATAAAGATAAATCATAAATATTTTATGGTATATATCAATACATATGTTTAATATTAATTAAATTATATTAATAGTTATCATTGCATTAATGTCAATAAGCTCTTACAATGCCATATATTCTCATAGCATGGAGCATGTATGTTAAAGGAATAAACGACTTTCCACAGACTTGCTGTGGGTGAGTTAAATACGATATTTGTGCTATTAGTCGAGTTTCATCAATAGCATACGATAGAAAACAAGTCAAATAGCAGGATCAGCATAGCAGACTTGATCGTTTGCTATTGGCGGTGTCAATACATTAAATGGCCGCAATTTTTTTTTCAACTCATATGTTTCTAAGTGTTAGATATTTGCTTACGTGGATAGGTATTTGTTGATTATTAATTCCTTGTACGAAGTAAAGGAAGTATTGTATTCGCGAAAATTTTCGGTTTTCAGATTTCGGAAATATCCATTTTGACCATCCCTAGATCCATTTTGACTAGTTTCGTCGCGGCGTCTGTACGTACGTTCGTATTTCAAAAACCTACTCAAGTATACTCAAGAACCGTTAGCCGTAGAAAGTTGAAATTTCGTATTACGGATTGTTGTAAAATCTAGGTGTGAACCTCCCTTTTTGGTCACTACTTGATCACCGGAAGTGGTACTTTACTTGACGGTCATAATTCATTTTTATCAAAAATTATATTAAAATACTATGCAAAACTTCTCAAATTCAGTATTTATAACTTATGTATTAATTTAAATAACATACTAGATCTTGGTTTAAATTGAAAAACCGGAAGTGGTACTTTACTTGACGGTCATAATTCATTTTTATCAAAAATTATATTAAAATACTATGCAAAACTTCTCAAATTTAGTATTTATAACTTATGTATTGATTTAAATAACATACTAGATCTTGGTTTAAATTGAAAAACCGGAAGTGGTACTTTACTTGACGGTCATAATTCATTTTTATCAAAAATTATATTAAAATACTATGCAAAACTTCTCAAATTTAGTATTTATGACTTATATATTGATTTAAATAACATACTAGATCTTGGTTTAAATTGAAAAACCGGAAGCGATACTTTACTTGAAGGTCATATTAGACTTTCATGAAAAATTGTATTAAAATATAATGTAAAACATCTCAAATTTGGTAAATAGGACTTTTATATCGATATGAATGTATTTAATATATTTTGGTTAAAATTGGTGAGTCGAAAAGGGTATTTTACTTGAAAATCAAAATAAGATTACATCCAAAATTATATTTAAATTAAATTCATAAATCATATGTTTCGGTAATAAAGGTTACAAACACAATTTGGTTTCCAATCTAATTAAACATTTTTATTACTTCTTTTAAGTGTTAAAATTGAGTGTAAAATACTGGTTTTCCTCCCCATTTGTGTGTGTGTCAATAAATGGGTGTCGCGACGCCGAGTGTCGTTTTTGAGATACTGCAATCTTCGGAAACTAGTAAACAGATTCAGGATCACTTTTTGAGCCACCGATTTATAGTTTAATAGGCGTACAAGGAAGTCATGTGCTGTCCACAACAGATATTTTCAGTAAAAATTAAAACGTGTTATTTCGTGTCACTTCATGAGTAGCAGGAGAGAAGAATAAGAAAAAATGGTTACAAAAAGTGGACATAGGAAGATACACTTGTTTTGTTTCAAAAGGTATTAGAAAATGAAAACAAATTTTAATAAAACAAAGTTACACCAGTTTACCACAGATAATGCCATTGCATCTATCTAGTAAGATACTATAGTACTTACAAAGGGGCTCCTCATAATCTTGAATCGGGAATTCTAATCGTATAGCATATTATTTTTTATTATAGCATATAGAAAATGCTTTCTTAAGTTTTTTTTTTTTTTAGCAACCAAAGAAAAATTTGTAGCTTTTATTTTTATCAGTTAGCTTCGACAGGAATTTCGTTAAGATAGGATTGTCAGAGAGATTCAGCGGGAAATTTCAAATAAAAATATTAACTAACTAGAGTTGATATTTTGAATTGTTTGAAAAAAAACAAAAAAACAGTGGAGTATTTGATAAAAATCATCTTTACCTTATAGTATATCATGCCAATAAGTTCAGGAACTTACCTAGAAAAAAAGAATTCAAAGTTCATCTCACAACGTAAAAAATCAGTATAATAAAAAATGTATACATACATTTAAGGGTAGTGAAATAAGTAACAGGATAAGTAAGTGAAACGTATTCTAAAGAAAATATTGATAGTATACCTACAAATGTCGTAAGTCCCCTTATTTCAATATCACATTCGAAGTTTTGCAGGTATACTGTCGATATGTTTAGATAATAAAAAAGAAGAATCGAAATAATTACGAGTTAAGTACTGAGTTATTATAATTAAGAGCTTTTATGGCGGTTTTCGTAATTTCATGGCAGCTTTACCAAACAAAATCTTCTCTTATGACGAATGGATGGTATAAAAATGAGCTTAGAAAACATCCAAAAAAATATCTATTCAAAGCTTGTATATTTTAGCGGTTATATGATTCAATGGTTTATTCGGGTTTATATGGTATGAACTTTTTATTTACTTAGATATTCAACAGGTTTTAAACAATAATTCTTTAAGTATACAGATAAAGATAAAATATTCTCATACAAAGTTGTTTTATTTTTATTCATTTCTTTATCTGTATTTTTATCGTGTGCTAGATTTAGACAGAGTTTTTCCTTATCGTCAGGCCATAGAATCCTACGTATGGAACTTAAAGCATTGAACCTATCTATTATATTGAGCTAATAAATTCTGAAATTTAAAAATCAACTATAAGTTGGATTGCAAATGATTCTGGCTATTTCCAAGTTTCTAAATTTTTAAAGAAAAACTGACCGCACTGTCAGTGAGAAACTAGTGTACGTTAACTTTAGCTATGCTCACTACCCCACTCTAATTCTTTACACCAGCGCATCCTAAATCAGCAGTACGGATCGGTTATCGCTCATGAGCTGAAAAAAAACTATTTATCTATGCTGAGTGAGGGATCAGTCATTCATTAAAAAAGGCGCAGTTCTTTTAAATGAATCACGTTATCATCTTTTCATTGAGCCATTGAAGTCGTAGCTCTTTTCAGAGAATCGCAGCAGGTGCCAAAAAGAATTTTTGGATACGAAGGGGTTACGGACAGTTTGTTTTACATTCTAGGTGAGAAATAATTTTTACTCCATGGAGTGTTAATCAGTAAATAATGTAGAAATCGCCGTTTTAAATCCAATTTCGGATATTGCTGGGAATCGTAAAATTTAATATACAGTTCCTTTTACTTCCAAGATATAGATATATTTAACAGTAATTTTTCTGGGATACGTTCGAAAGTTTCTACACAGATGAAATCGGTTCCTTTGATATTTATTTCGTAGTTTGTTGTCATATATAAAAATAGATACAAGACAATGGAAAATTAATCTATTCCCAAAATCTACGTATGAGTCCTGAATAATCAATCTTTTCATAGTTTGATTTAGGTTTTAGTTTCTTTTTCACAATGCGGATAAGAAACATCATGAAATATATGATATGTAAAGTTATAATTTTTAGCTAGTTATTTAGTAAGAATTCTTATCTTTTCACCAAACAAGATTATTCTACTTTCATATCGTAAATTCTGAACATTCAGAAGTGAGGAAAAGATAAGATTATTTGTTGCGGTGTGAAAATTAGAAACATTATGGGCCTATAAAAACATTACTTTTTTTCACATAGATAAGTTTATTATTAGGGTTATATTTATAATTTAGGATGAAAGAACACACGCCACCGGATACACGGTAAATGTATACAATGTTATCAATATAATTTTGAGCCTTATATCCAACTTTTTGTTTACTGTTTATTTAACATTAAGAATTTACGGTCAAGGGACTGTGTGAAATCGGTGTTTATCAAGATAACAATACTTCCAGAGAAAAAGAAAAGGCCAATCATTTCTTGGGAGCTTGCTATTTAAAAAGCGAGATAAGAGAATGAAATTTGGGGCGGCGGACCGTTCTCTATAAGAATTATTTAGTTTATTAAAAGATGCCAACTGGAAAGCTCTAAGTAATTATGAACAGCAACCCACATTGCAAAGAGCTCAATTAATTAGTTCGCGAAAGATTAGTTTACTGTAGAGAAATGTTCTGTGTTTTATTATTTGATAATCCTTAAATAGTCTACCTATTGTATGTTATAGTACATAATATAGTAAGATATTTATTATTTATTTTAATAGAGTGACCGGACTGCTGATTTTCAATTATTTACTTTTTAAGTTTTAGAGTATTCTTATTTTTAAAGCTTTAGTTAAAGAACAAAGGTAAAATGTAAATTCTAAAAGATAATTATTTATTGCTTACGCATTATATTTAATAATAAAATAAAAAAACAGAACCAAAAGAATAACACACAGACCTCGACAGAAGAATTTTTTAATTGTCTATGTTTTGTAAAATACACATGTAAATTTTATTGTGAATCTTTTTATGGTAATGAACACGCTTTCATCCATTCACTCATTCAACAAAGATCAATATTGAATCAATAATCGGTGTCCAGTAATTAAATGTTATCATAAAATACTCATTTCTTTCCAAAATTTAACGTGTCAGAAGTGTTCGCGAGTTGAAATCTCCTCCAAAAATTACTTCACCTTCGGCATGTAAGCCATAGATGCTGTAGATAACATAGATCAGTAAGAGTTATTTACTAAACTGAATATACAATAATAAAACGGCTGTTCTACTATCACTATGCCTTTAAATCGACGTGAAGATAAACCGGTACAGACGTGGGAAGATAAGGTGGAACATATAAAGCCAACAGATTTATACATTTAACAGAGAAAAGTACAAGCTAAAACAATAACAAAAACCCCTCGGGCAAACAGACAGACAGAGCTACAAGCGCTGCTACAAACAAAGGGACTGGTTGCGTCAGAACCGGTTTCTTGTGCGGTCGTCGACTCTGCGCCAGTCGGAGGTTCACTGGCCACTTTTGGCGCAGGCCTTGCCGCTCTCCCCTAGGTCAATGTGGGCTTTAACGGAGGGCATGACTGTTTTTAATTTAATTTATAGTATTGGGTTTTAAATAATTAATTTTAAAAGTATCAGAGAACAGACAATCTATTTTAGCGGTTACTCTCCATTAAGGAAGATCCAGTAGCATTTGTGACTTCATCCTCCAAAAAGGAACTCAGTGGGGAATCGAATTATCCAGTTCGTGTAAAACGAAGTTTCGTTCAAGATGAACAAGTTCGTCTTATCCGGTTGACTAAAAGTTTCTCCATACATATTTGTCCTCACGCATTCATTAAATATACACTTTGCCTTAAATTTGTAATGTTCTTGTAATGAAACGGTTCTTTAGTTGATAAGGATGATTTCGAAATATTAATTTTTTAAGTTATTTTAGATTTCGATATCAAGCATTAGTTCATATTATCCGAGGGTTCGCGTTAATGGAGTTCGTGATAACGAGAGATTACAATAACTCGAATGATCTGGTGGCAACTGATGACGCAGCTTCCTCGTATGAGTCAAAACATCTTCATAATTCTTATTTCATTGTTAATGTTTATAACAGTGAAGTAAGACCATTTGTAATCACTGCTGAATAATAATGCTAATTAGCTATTAATAGATTTATGGATCCACGGATGAAGGAGTGAATTCACAGTAAAGAGAAAAATACCAGATTTGATAATATACAATATGAAAAAGTCAATAATAAAATAATCGGGGATTGAAAATTTTTTTTTTTACAAATGAGTTCAACTTAAACACTTTGAAAAAACTTTTATCAATAAGAGGTTAGTGAAAAACGCTTTTCAAAACTTTTAATTAAAAGTTCTACCTTGAAAAAAGTTTTACTTTTTTAATTTGCATAAATGAATATCATAAATTAGTATTTGTCAAACTTTTACTTATTCTCTCTAAAATAAAATTTATAAGAACAAAAAGTTATAAATTATGACGGGACATAATTATTATACTGCTCAGCAGTCAGAGTGGAAAACTAATGAATTCTGACGATACTGCAGAATATTTCAAAGCTAACTTAGAGACCATTGTACAGTATAATGCAAATTTTTATTTGTTGCTCAGAATTGTTTTATTAGCCCAATAAAAATAAAAACTGTAACGTAATGTACTTAAAATTATTTACATCCAAATTTTAATCTATTTAGAAATATTTTAATGTTAAATGCATAGAAAAATTACGCAAGTTTTCTACAGCTATGTACATACATTGACTATTAGATTTTCTGTTAATAAAAAGGAAAAATAATAATACTTTTTTGATTAAAACGTATTCATGTAAATGGTTTATAAAAAGTTTCATTAATGCTGTTTGGAAATGAAAGTTAGGAAAATAATTGTTTTGAAATGGCTTCTATCAATAAAAATAAAAGTAAAAAAAACAACATTTATACACCTACACACAAACACATTTATATTATACATACTATACATACATTATACATACTTATACAAAAGTAAAAATTTTACTTTTAATTATAAGAGGCAACTGTTTCATCCGACATCTGAAAATAATTCGATTTCCAGCTCATTAATTAAATATTCATGAAAAAAAATAAATTAGTAGGTACAAGTCACTATTACCAACAATTACTCCATATCATAGCGTTGCGTAGTCATTACAAAAATAGGCAAATTTAATATTTAATAGGCAAATGCTCTTTTAAGCATCAAAATCCTTAAGCCGGAAATGGGGATAGTCATCACATGGTTCAATTTGTGGCTTAGTGGTGTGCAGACTTCAACGGTTTTCTTGCCCCTTTTACAGACTGCAACAGATATCAGAGTTCAACTCCAATCATTTTACAGACTGGGGATATCGAGGCTAATCTCAATGATATCATTACTTTATCAAAAGACTTAAATTTCGTTTGAATTTCTTTGGAGCCGGAGGCATGTTCAAAAAAGATCCAAATGGGTCGAAGAGACATTTCAATCACTTAAATATTATAACAATAATACAGTTCCTTCTATAGATAACAATAACAACTTCTATAGATAATATTAATGCAATGGAATATGACATGACACGTCACTATGGATAGTCGGAGGAATATCCGTTTTTTATTCCGATTGCCTCGAGGACCGGTCTACTCCGGAAGTGGTTCAGAACCTGTCCGACAGCTTCGCCTATCGAGGTGGCTGAAGTTGCAAAAAAAAATCCAACTTTTATCCAACAGCTCCAGGCAATTTGGTTTTATGTCCAATAAACTACAACCTCAATCGGTCTGAATAAGATATTACATTCCCTTTGACGATTAAATATCGCAGAAATAAAAGCTGGTATAGCATTTAAAATTTGTCTTCTTGTTTTTCAGTCTTTTCCTTTGGACAGTTATCTCAGAATTCTTCAGCTCGTCATTATGGGCTATATAAATTGTATATTGGAGATTTATTAGCAGACACAGCCATCTACTTAATAAAGGAAACAAACAATAAACTATAACCAATGATTAATGATTTTTTTTAAAAAACAAAACAAAATTATTAATTTCTCAGACTACACTAAGAAACAGGTTTAGCGCTGGCGTTAATGTAAATGGCACTTGTAATAAAAAAAAGAAAAAAAAAAAGTAATTTAAATATTTTTATATTATTTTAAATAAATGTAATGACCACTAAATGATAAATGATAAAGGATTTCCCAAAGGAAGCAGTTCAGTAGGTAAGTTGAGATCTTGTATACATACAAGAGGCCAATGGAAGAACGCCAGGTGAAGAGATCAAGAAATTAGGAGGGTCTTTTGATTTTTAAGGATTGGAATAGAAGGGTACCATGGAGGTATTTTCGGAAATCAGTATAAAGCCACTATCGCTCCGAATACAAGCAGGCAGGGGACCCCAAATTTTTTAGCCTAAGGGCCACATTAACTCCTCCCAAGAACCAAGACCTACCTAGCTTAAGCTTATATCTTAAGTAACTCCCCGGCGCTACAGGCCAGCATGACCCTTGGCCTACTGAATTATTCTTCTCCACTTCTCTCCGTCCTGTGCTTCTATATTCCAATTGCGGACTCCTAGCTTCCCCTTTTCCTCTTTCCACTGAAGTGCGCTTCTAGTATTTTCATCAGCACCCTTTCAACCTCCGTTCTGACCAGGCGTCCTACCCATCTCAGCCTACTTGCCTTGCTACAGTTAATAATGTTATTATTCTCTAATATAGTCTCGATTTCTCTGTTGCTCTTAATTTTCCATTCATCATTAACTCTTGTAACACCGCAAATCCTTCTTATTATCTTTCATTCAAATAGTTTTAGTTTACGGCAATCCTGTTGTGACAAACACCATTTTTTCCGCTCCATAGGTGAATACTGGTCTAAAAAGAGTTTTATATAGCTTTAATTTTGTAACTTTTGATAACAACAGAGACTTGAGACGTTTTAGGTTCGCATAGTAGCCTCTATTACGAGCCATTATCCTGTTGTTAATTTCTTGGCTGACTAAATTTTCATTATTTAGGGCAGAACCAAGATACACAAATGTGGGTTCATTTTCAAACTTAAAATTCCTTATTTTAATGTTGCTGAAGGATCTTCTACTTGCTGCCAAGGATAATTTAAGGTATTTTGTTATGCTTTCGTTGACCAGAAGCCTTACTTCAAAGGCCTCTCTACGAGCCTTTTCACTTCTGGCAGCAATCACTAGGCCATCAGCATAGGCACAAATTTGCCATGTCTTATCAACAATAGTGCCACTTTTAGCTACATCTTTCATAGCAGCATGCAGAGCTATGTTAAATAGCGTCTCCTTGACGAACTCCCGATTGCACTTTAAATGATCTACCAACATTAATTCCAATAACAATTTTGGATGATACATTTTCTATAGTCTTAAATTAATTAATAAATTAGTATTAAATTAATTAATTTATGAGGCACCCCATTTTCCACTAATACGTTTTACAATCCCGATCTCCTGATACTATCGAATGCTTGTAGCCAAGGAATAATAAGTGATCAATATCATATTTTTGGCATTTTTCCATTATTTATCTTATTACAAAAATTTAATATGTGATACCTCTGTCAGCTCTAAAACCACATTAGTAATCATCCAAAATTTCCTCGGCATATTTTCGCAGCCTTTTCAACATTAAACTAAAGAATAGTTTATACAAGACTCCCAGTAAGGTTATTCCTCAATAATTTGCACACTGATCCTTACCGCTTTTTTAAAGAATAGGGCATTATTAATCCGACCTCCCAATCGTTCGGCATCTTTTTCTCTCTCTATATGTCACAGATAAAATCATTAGCCCCTTCATATTACTGCTAAAGCCTTTAACTAATTCGGCTACTATCCTGTCCTCACCGGGGGCTTTAAAATTCTTCATATCCATGATGGCAAACTCAATATCCTCTCTGCAGGTTCATCAATCAACGGTTGTGGTTGCCATACTTGACACACCTCCTCATCCTCAGCAATCCCTTTCTCCAGTCTAACATTCAACAGTTCTGAGTGTTCCGTCTGTTCATTACTTCTATCTCTCCATCCAAAGTCTCGTCTGTTTTACTTTTACAATTATTCATCTTTGACTGGTACTCTTTCTGAAACAATTTATTTCCTTATAAAATTCCCTGCTCTCGTGTACACTGTTTAGCATTTCTATGCTTTTCATATCATTAATTACAGATACCATGCATTCACTAGCAACAAGATCGCGCCTTTCTGACCTTTATATCTCTTCCCACAGAACCAAAATATTTGAACGTTCCTTTCTTCCTCGCTCCAGTATCCTCTAAAATTCCCTCCCTTATTATATCCGTCACGCTTCTTCTCTATCTTCATTCAAATTCCCCCTTTTTTAACATCTCCTCACTTCAGTCAATAGCAGTTATAGATGAGGAGCTCAAGGCGAAATGAGAGGAGAGCTGTGTTTATTAAGTTACCGAGCCAAAACTCCACCATAGCCAGTCTCTAGCCATGGTTGCGAAAGGAGTATTGCACCCTCAAAGGATCTGTGCTAGTGAGGCACGTTCACCTGGTAAGGAGACTCCATGTTGGCGGTAACAGAAATAATTCATCGGAGCCGAAAACATCAGTTGGCTGGACTCTTGAAGAAAATCATCAGGCGGAGTGGAAATACAGTAGAACGGCTACAAAAGGGCATAAAGGAATACAGCAGAAAGGGATCTACCCCTGTCAGAAAAGGTCATAGAAGCAGGAGACATCAGACTCAACACATCATTGTGCGTATACATCATTGTATCCAGTGGATGATTAAGCAAACGTGACGTCACGCAATTTTCACCTAGCATAGTTGTTATGAGCAGATGATAGCAATTTGAGTAGAAAACGGAAAAGAAGAAGTTACGGGGTTTATAAGTTTTACATCTAACTGCTCTCACTATTATTATTTTTTTTTCATATGTTCCATTGCTTAGAGATAAAACTGCTAAATCATCAGAGAGTGCATTTACAGTTCTTCTAATCTATACAACCCTTCTGATACTTCTTACCAACGATTTTTTTAATGTGTAAGAATTTGAAAAATCAGACTAAAAATATTATAATCCTTGGACGGAGACAGGTGAAACATATGATCCAAAATTAAATTGAGAAATGAAATTATACCTATTTACAAAACTCATTTTCGTTACACAGTTGTAAACTTCTAACGTATAAACTGGAGCACAAGCACAAACTTGGTACCGGTGCACAATATTATATGGTACGTTGGGTCACTGTAGAAACCACATAGAAAACGTTTGTTGGGAGGAAATTGATAAAGTCAAAAATGCCAAGAAAATACGTAACGCTTAAAGTTGGATGTGCCAAGTCTCATGTCAGATGAATAATTAGACGGAATGACCATAGTCATTGATGAAAATGTGGTTTCATATTCCGCAAAAATTTAAGCAATCATGAGTCACTATTTTCGGAGTATTCCATTAGGCATTAAACCTCACGTTAAAAAAAAAAAAAAAGGAATGTCATTTGAAAGCATAACATGGAGAAATATAAGCCCTAAGGATAAATTTATTCCCACATAATTCTAAAATAAGTATTGAAGTATTTGTTAATTTCCAACTGACTTGTAAATGTAGTTAGAATTTACGCGACACGATTATCTAGAAAAATGTGACTATCTTCATCGCGTTTTTAATATTTATGGTCGGTTGTATTCGCATTTGAATAGATCATTTCATATAAATTAGCATCCAGTAAAGAATAAATAAATATGACAGGAATGCAGTTGACTACTTTTAAAAAGTTCCTGAGAAAGTAAAAAAAAAAAAAAAAGATTGTCAAACAAAGGACGCAGATTCCTTTGGAAAATAAAATATGCCTATTCTTTGTTAAATTAATTTCAAAATTTATATCGAACAATGTTGTAATGATCATTTATTTCCTCATGTGCCATTGGATTCATTGCACTTCTTTCATTCTACTGCCACGTGATGCGTTTTATTTTTCCTTATTCCTCTATGATTCATCGCTCCTCGACAGACAGCAATATCTTCCAAGAAAGAGCACGGACAAGTTTAGTTTATTTATGGAGTCTGCTTCGAAAGAGATAAAACAAAAAACTGATACTTGGTTTTTGTTTCGATGGCCGAAGCAGAGCTTCTTAGAGCAGTGTCATTTTTAGCGAAAACGTGCTCCGTTTTTCTTTTATTTTGAAAAAAAAAAAAGGATATGGTCCTGGAATAGATTTATGAAAGGTTATTGTTCTGTTTGAGAATGACATTAGACTTTCTTTGAAGGAATATTGCTTCTTTTTATAGGCTAATACTTGGTAGCTATACATTGTTCTTTTTTTATTTTTATTTTGAGAAAAGTAATTACAAAGCATAATTTCTTTAGAGTGCCTAAATTTGTTTGTATAAATGCTTTCATTGAAAAATCTATTTTTCTTATAATCTTTTGGACTTTATTTCAAAGGCATTACTATTACTTGGTTAATTTGCTTTCTTAGGTATATAAACATATATATAAATGTATTAAAAACAAAAAAGTGCCACTACAACCCATGAAGGGTCTTGTTTCAGTACTTGGTAAGGACCGTAATGTTTCTAAGCCAACGGCTGTGGCAAGGAGGTGAGGGATTTGACAGAGGTAACGCTCAACCGCCAGGCTTTTCCCCCAATTAAGGGTAACCACTTTATAGAGGCTGGATGAGCCCCAGGAGGATCGATCCATGGCTGTTGCAATACAAAAATCCTATAAATAAGGAATAATTTTTAACCTATTTTTTAATATTTACAAAGTAAAGTTGAAATTAGGCGTTTCAAAGTTGGGAAGTGTGCTGGATTGATTGGAACACGCATGTCTGCGATAAATATATGGCTGCAATGTAAGTAAACGGTTTTCAGTTGAAAACCACTGGCATTCATTGCAATCAGTTGCAACCAAATTAATGTTATTAGCGTTATTTATAATAATAATTGTAATTGAAACATTTTCGGGGCCTTCAGACGCACTTCTATCAGAGCATGCAGAGTCTAAAAATTAAGGCCCAACAATCGGCCCATTCCAGTTTATTTTGCTTACATTGTAAAATTTACAATGTAAGTGAATCATAAAAAATTATTAACAAATGTGGAATTCAAGCGGAATTCCACAACAATTTTTAAAATTATTGAAACATTAATTTTATTTGATTTTAGGAGAGATCAAAATGTTAGGGTGTAATTTAAGAACTAAAGAATTTCTCAGGACGTCAGTTCTCCAGGAATGTATCCAGTCGATCGAATTCCCCTTAAAATTCATTTATGCAGATCATTTAAAAGGGCATTTGTTCCAGAAGCATTGAAACACACGAATTATCAGAATGGAATAAAATTAATTGAAGATACTTATTTTAATATTAACATCACATATGCTTTTTTTATTTATTTCCATTAATTTACATGAACAAACAAATATCTGGTATTTTTCCAACGGGGATTTCCTATGCACATCATACTGCGTACGTCAGGCGAACAGAACTTTCCTATCGGTCATTCAAATAAATTTTCATTTACCATTTGAAGTTAATTGCCATATTCTTATTAATGACATGTTCTTTACCTGTTCCTAAATCCACACACCCCGATCATCTCTCACCTCCCAACTCTCTTTAGTTGCCAGCTCATTAGGAAATATCACTCCCTTCCAGAAACAGCCTTTTACTCAACTCCTAATCAACAAATATTTAGGGGTTTTCTAAGTCATATTGCATTCATGGATTGTGTTATCGTCAAAGAAAAAAACCCTCCATATTAACATAAATCTCCTATATGAGTGGATCTCGTTCAGGACGTAATTATGTTAAGCAAACTATTTTAAATTTCCCCGTAATTAGTAATTATAGAAGCCAGAGTTAATAATATTTTCATAAATTATAATTAAACATATCTTGGATGATTGATCAAATACATGCTGATTCTTAAAAGACTTCGGCTCGACAAGTTCATTATTCTCTAGACGAATAGTGGAAACAGTAGAAAGTCCTACTTCTGGTCCTCCATGTGTCGTTTTAAAAAATGCTGATATCCAGGATCAGAAATATCGAACTAAATTATGAAGTGAGGAATGTTCGAATAAAAAACGGGAATAATCTATCTATTAAGATCATATTGTTCTATTCAGTACAACTGCCAACAAATTTTTGATTTTCACTAAACAAGATCACAGATTGACTGTAGTTCTACGTGTGTGCGAAAAGCGACAACCAAAATATTGCCTGGGTAGAGGGGTGACCTTCTTTGTGGTTTGGTGGTTATAAATTTTTAAGGAATTTTTGAAGAAAATTTAAGAAATTTCGATCCGCTGAGGAATATTTCTGAAGGTTTTAGAACTTACAGGTACTCTCAACCTGAAGACACCGTTGGTTCGCAGAACAATTTGAATCAACCATCAGTTAGGGTTGGAATATCGAAAGAAAAATATCGATATCCGATATTTTGATATATCGCAAAACCAAATATCGATATCCACCGATAATCGGTAGAAAAATATCGATATATCGAAAGGAAATGGATGAAAAAGCAAAGAAACCGTGCATGAAATGAGTATAACTTTAAAATGTGAAGAAGGTTATGAAATAATATAATTATTATTTATGGAACAATATTTTTATTATCCATGAATCATTATAAAAAAAGATAGAAAAGAATAATACTTTGGTAAAAAAAAAATTAGTATTATAATACATTTTTATCTTGAAGGTTTTTTGCCATATTTCATATATTATATTATTCTACAAATTTAAAAAAAAAACACCTTGTTTTATTTTTCTAAAAAAAAATTGCATTTCATAAAGCTTTCATGCATACATTGAGCATCCTCAAAACATTTATCTAAAAACATGTAACTCATCTGATATATATTTTTTAAGTACAATCACCATTTATATTATTACCTGTTTGTCTTTACATAGAATTAATAATCAGTATATGTGTTTCAATCTTATCTACTAATTATTGTTTGGCAACTAAATATTGTTTATTCTCATATTTACCCCATTATATTTATAAATTAACATACGCTATATTTTAACCAATGATTATCTGCAACAATTGATTTACATTTATAGTATTGTCTATTTTATTTCAATTTGGTGAGTGATTGATCCCTATTATTTTTTTTTTTTTTTGGTAATCATAAACTCTTGAGTTTATTTGAAGGGTAAGGAGAAAAAACCTGGACCCTATTTCATAATAAAGTACGAAAGTATAATTGCGAGTAGACCTATGATTTACTATTAATATGACATGTGAAATGTTGAAACAATAAAATTTAAAACTAGTTATTAGCATCTACCTAATATACCTCGATTCCTATTCTTGAATATTCTGACCTGTACCTTCACTATCTACCAATAGTGATGGTATTGTTCTCTTTTCTTTTTTATAATTCTGCTAGATCTTATTTTTATATTAAATTTACTATTTTCATTGCAATTATTAGTTCTTTCTTTATACATCTATTTTATCTAATATGTCTATGTAATGATTTTCAATTTTATATTGATTTTGAAATTGAGCACTCCTTTTATAATTCTTTATTACTGTTAGGATTTTTGGAATTTGTCTTATGCTGCATTAATCTTGTTTTCAAATTTTGGGACATTTTCGCTATATAATACTTCTCATTGTATTCTTTGAGAACTCCACAAAAAAACCTGAAACTATAAAAAAATAAAATAAATAAATACATTAGCTTTTATCCCATTCAAAAATATTGGTGTTAATTAATTTTATGTAGTTATAGGATATAGGAGTTCCATCATTATCAGACTCAGATGAATCTTTTTCAACGCTTGCATTTACTTCGTCAGTCAGCATTTGGTTGAGCTTTCTAATGATGTTCGCCTCGGCCACAGAATCAGTAAAATAGGCATCTTTAAACCGTGGGTCTAAGATGGTACTCAAGCGTTGTTTGATACTCTATTTGACCAAACCGTTTGATCATTTCTTCAAGCAACTTTTTTTTAGTATCTGTGCTAAGTACCCTTGAGAATTCAAACTTTTTATTTTTTTATTAACATTTTTTATAAAGGGAATTATTATGCTAGATTTTGAATATCTCTCTTAATTCTTCAACATCCTGTGCAGTCACCATATCTGGAGCACTTGTGTGTTCACTCAATATAGCGCTAATATGAGGCCAAGTTCTAGGAAACGTTGGACCATGTAATATTTGCTGTTCTATCTGGTTGGAACATCTGAAATTAGCTTGCATTTCGTGCCACTTTCAGTGGCTTTCCTTAACTGGTCACAGCCAGCAATAGCAAACCAAGTTGTTATGCTACGAAGCTTTCTAAATAATTCTTCCAACTCTGGCACAGACACCAAGGTCTTTTCGCACACTAGATTTAACACGTGAGCAAAACATTATATATGTTTGGCCTGCGAGAACATATCTACTGCCTTCACAATGTTTGCCCCAGTGTCAGTGACGATTGTTGTTACTTTTTCATTTGAAATTCCAAAAAATGAGATATGTATTGGAATGTATGCCTGTCTGTGAGTTCTCGAAGTTCCAGGAACACTGAGGAAATTTCATCATTTGTTTCTAAAATATAATGAACAGTGACACCAATTAAACTTTTCATCTGGTGGGACTCCGTCTATATGTCACACGTCAATGTCACTGAATTTACTTCATTCAAATGTTTTTGAAAAAGAAAGCGCAGTTCTGAGTATTTTTCATTCAATAATTTTTGAATGCATTTATAGAAGGTACCTTATATAAAGGGGCTACAATTTTAACCAAGCTGAGAAAATCTTCCTTTTCAACTGTGTAGAATGGCAGAGTATCCTTACAGATAAAATATAAAAAAGCATCATTAATTTTTCTTCGTCGTTCGTCTCCCTCTCCAAATGATGCGATATTTTGGAAACTACTTCTTATGTCAGAAGCTTTTGACGGAGGAATTATTTCATTTGCTTCTGATTTAGAAGTATGTGGTGTTGCAGAAAAACCTGACCCTGATGGAGACGAAAAAACGTGCAAATGGAAAGACTTGAGGTCTGACCGTAGGCTTGTTGTTTCCCGATGGCCGAAATATTTTGTGACAATATTTGCACTCCGCACTTTTACTGTCTCTCAATTTAAACTGTTTCCACACTTCACTTTTTGGCAACGACATTTTAGTTTCTATTTTCACTTTAATCACCACACTAATAACAACAACAACGACAATGAACAAAAGATAACTGACCGTTAGTGACACCTATGAGTTAAAACAGTAAGGAAGTTACAACAGATCAAAGACAGCGTCATAGATTGATTAAATAATTAAGCTATAATGTTAAGTACAGCTCACAGATAAAATTAAAAATATGATAAAGAATAAAGGAAATTTCTAATTAAAATAAAATAATAAAGTTTAAAATATCAATATCACCGATATATCGGTGTAAAATATCGATATCATCGATATATCGGGTGTTAGGATAACGATATAATATATCGGTTTTTCAAATCCGATATATCGATATATCGCGTTTCGATATTCCAACCCTACCATCAGTTTCATCGGGTTTTAGTATTAACGAATAAAAGTATTGTTTATTATTCATATTCGTTAATAGAAACAAAGGTTCTAACATTTCCACGAGAATTCCATATCGATTATTTCTGGATTAGGCATAATTCTAAACATGGTTAATAACTAAGGACATGGTGGAAGCGAAATCGATGATTGCTTTCTTTAGGGAAGAGAAGCAACACGTTTATTATTTTTGTAAAACTTATAATCCATTGAATAACAATAAAAATGTGCTGAATTGTGATGTGCCAGGTTTCCTCAAGGATGGAATGGGCTAACACACTTTAACGTAATCTTTTGCGGCACGCAGTTATGTGAAAAGTGTGCAAGACATAGTGATTTAAATAACTACGAATCTTCCAGCTAGTCATTATTATGTTATTAAAATGTCCTACAGAATAGAAGTTGGTGGAGAAAACAGATGAAAGTGGTCCTCCCAGGTCATAAGCCAATTTAATAGATCCAATAAGAACATGAAGTGTTACTAAAATTTTCATTTGATGTGTTAAAAATAAAAGTGAAAACTGTCATAAAATTAATATATCTTAGAGGGGTTAGTCTAACCCGGAGCCTGGCAGATAACGTCATCATCCCAATCTATTTCCGAGTCTTGAACCATTCAGTCTTTCAATGGAGAGCTCTGACCTAGGCAAGTCTGCTCGAGCACATTTACATGTCTGCATGGCTGCAACCGTAATGCTAAAATACACACAGAGTTTCTTTTTCTCTTTTTTTTTTATGTTTGTAGACCAAATAAGATATAACACTCCTAAAACTGAATTTAACTAAAAAATCTCTTTAATAGCTAGTGGAGGATATAACTTTGTCATTGAAGGAACAGAAATAAATTTATATATTTTACAATAATTTAAAATATCATAAATTTAATGGTATATTTATCATGTAATGCACAAATTATATTATGTGATTAAGTTACTGCAGTTAACAAGTACTAAACTACCACATAATTTAACAACTTTATAAAACGGCAATAGTCCTTATATCCCTGAAATATTTCATAACAAGAAAAAAATTGAAGAGATTTTTAAATAAAAGAACATGCTGTGAGACAAATAAGTCATGTAACAAAAATTTTTGTAACAATACTGTTCCACTTAATCTCTTCAATTATCGTATACGAACTGATTTAAGCATAAATAATTACACATTTTTATAGGTGTCCTTTATAATTTTAAAAAAAATATTTTTTTTCTTTGCCCTTTTTCTTTCTGAGGAATTTATATTTGCTTCATTTTATCTTATCTGCATATTTACCATTATTAGTTTGTGTTAAATTTGTTTCAATATCTTTATCCACTATGCACATATACAATTATATTTTATACAGATATCCTTGCTCCTCCACCCTTCCAAATATAACTATAAAAACGAAGGAGTGAGAAAAAAGTCAAGACCCACAAAAGACAGTTTCCTAACATACCGAAATTCTGTCATACTTTAATTATACTGTTCTGCCTCTCCCTTGACCTTCGATAAAGAAAATATTTCAGAATTTCAGCTCATGTGACCCAACGGGAGCCGATGGTATATTACATCCAAATTTTCAGCTCTATAAACTAATATGGTGGAGCTGTAGAGATGCGCAAAACTTAAAAAACGCCGAAATTTCAGGTAAACATATCGAACATATCAAAATTTTGACTGGAATTTACCTATTCTTTAATGATATCGTTCTGCCTGGAAGAAAGTCAAACATACCGAATTTCAGCATATTTAACCCAAAAGGGGCCGCGGGTTAAAATGTAGCGGGGAAATATATATATATATATATATATATATATATATATATATATATATATATATATATATATATATATTCGACCTATATATATACGTATATGTATATATATATATATATATATATATATATATATATATATATATATATATACATATACGTATATATATACTTTTTTTTTATTATTATTATTTTTTTTTTCGGTTGGCTCTATAGACCATGGAGATCTTTGGCCGCGCTATGTGGTATTCTTATAGATATGCATTGCTTGCGGGAGAACAGACAGCCTAGAGGGGGTCACCCAACCTCACGTTGCTACGAACCATGGTTTCCATGGTGCAGCGGCAATCATAGCTCCATAACCGGTCCCTTTGGGACCAATTCGGCAGTGTCCTTCCCACCGACTTACTCGGGTTCAAGGACAGTGACAAACCGGTCAAGATCCACGGATTATGGCTATTCGGTGTCAGCAGGAGCACGAGGACCTATATTTCTTTCCCCGAAGCAGACCGTCCATGGACCAAACCTTCGGGCGGCTATATTACGTCTTGGAAAACCACACCGCGATTCGCAATTTGGGTATACGGAGTAGGGTCATCACTCCTACGCCCGGCCTTTGTGAGTTGCCTCCAGTAGGCTGACGGACCTCACATACCCGGGGGGAAGGGGTGATAAATTGCTTGAATTATTAAATTAAAGTAATGCCGGCACCGGTATTATTGCGCGTTTTGCAAACGCGTTAACCTGCTCGGCCACCCTGACCCCGTCAGACATCTCCAAAACTTCCAGAATCGTGCTCTAGGGGTTATGAAACGGATAAAGAACGCAGTCCCGTCTCTCACTGCCGGCCTTCGACCCACTGCAATAGTCTATTTTTTTCGGAGAAAATAAACTAAAAAAAAAAGTTACTCATCTTCCATATCATTAGACAACATTATTAAACAACAATGTCCTTATATCCCTGAAATATTAAATTAAATAAAAAAAATTGAATAACTGAGTGGAAAAACATGAATTGTATTTATCATTATAGGAAAAAAAAAGGATTTTTGGATGGAAGAATATTTTAAAAACATCCTTCTACACAACACGTTGTGAAATTGATCGAAACCTTAAAGTTTTGTAGTTCTCATAAGTTGAAAATTTAGTGATCAAGTCTGAAAAAGAAATAAAAAAAAGCATTAAATTCAATTTTTCTTAGATCCAAATTTTTTTAACAAAACATGTCGTAAACGAACTGATTTGATCATAAATCTACAATTTTTTTCTACGTCGTCGTTCGAACGAATATGAAATTCGCAAATGAGAACAAAAAAACCGTTGTATCTTTTGTTGTCTAAATTGTAAAATAAAGAGCACCTTCGATAATTTTTTCTATTAATGTTGCATTTACCAGCAGAAAAAATTTAAATTATCAGAGGTCTCCCTAATGCACAGAAAGATACAATTTCTTTTTTCATTCCTGAAAAAGTAGTGATTTTCACATTCGTTAGTCGAGTGTGGGAATGACCATAGGCTCTTTATCACTTTATATTTTCATATAATTTAGATATTTTTTCTTTCCTATTTGTTCCATTTTAATGTATATACATAATTACTATTCTTAGCTTGTGTTATATTTTTTTCAAGATCCTTATTTAATATGAACGTACACATTTATAACTTATACACATATCCTTGTTGCTCTTCCATCCTTTCAACTATAACTATCAAAAATAGACAATGAAAAACATACAGTCCAGCAAATAGCGGTGGAAGAAAAAAGGGGTTACCATATAAAAGGTCATGTTGTTCAGAATTTTTTATATGTTTCATATATCGGGTCTATAGTTAAAAGCCCAAGTTTTCGGCCTCTCACACTCTGTGCGCGGGCAGTGGTGCATAAAAAACAAATTTAGATTTTTTTTCTCACTAATATCTACGTATTAATACATTTTTGAGAAAAACGTGTAGAGGATAAAATTTACTACAGCTCTAATCCGTAAAGTTTTTTTTCTTTACTACTGTCTCTAACGCACCGTTCCGTGAAATTTGAGACTATTTTTGAAAAACGACGAAAATGTCATATTATTGTTGAATTTCCCAAGATTATCAATACTATCTACTCGTTTTTCACTCGTAACTATTTAAAACATAAATTACAACGAGACAGAAAGTAGTTGACGAATGGAAGTGAAACGTATTCCAAAGTCATGGACACGTGGCCAGGGATGAGTTGCCGGTTGAAACATCAGCCAGGGAAACGAGCACTGTAACTATAAGAGATGAAAGAGTAATTATTCGTCCACTTATGCTTTTCAGAGAATGTGCATTGCGAAGCAGTTAAATGAAGATTTTGCAAACTATTTCACTTATGAATTAGCTCCTTACTAAATGTCTTTATGACTTTAGCACAAAGTTATGTCAGTATTCTTCTTTTTCACCATTATCTATCGCGAGTCCCGTGTTGTGGTAGTAGATGGTGGTTTCCTTCTTCATAAGGTTGTTTGGAATCGAGATCACACTTTTGATGAGATTTGTAATAGCTATGTAAAAATAATTCAAAATCACTACATTGCCAACGTTGTGGTAATTTTTGATGGCCACCCTCAGAATCTTGAAATTATAAACACTAAAAATGCAGAAAAGTGCAAAATCGCATATCCCTTTCGAGTGAAGCCATTTTTAAAAGATTACACTACTTCATGTGCTCATGGAGAAATTTCTCTTAAATAAAAACTAAAATCATCCATTTATTTCATTGCTTTGGAATGAACTTGCTGTAAATCAGTGAAACAGACTGCAGAAGATGCTTATGTCCTGATTGTCAAATCTACCTTCACAATATGATGCTAGAAAGATCATAGGACAAAGATATTCTTACTGTTAGGCCTTGCTCCTCCTGTTCTTCCAATCTTTTTCAGAAAACTTCGAAGAAGTAGTGTTCCTGACTCATTTTTTTCTGCATCTTAACACAGACATTCTAAATCAGAAAATTTCCTTCTTATCCACCCCTTGAGTGGTTTTGAGATACCACGTCCTCGATGTATAGAATTGGCAAAACCAAGTGTAGCTCCTCGATAAACACCCAGAGTTATAAGAAGAATTAAGAGTATTCAGAGATTCAGTTGCCAGAGCGTCTAGCATTGTAGAAGTAGAACAGATCTTGTGGCACTGCTTAAAAAGTTGACGCTACCATATATTCACAAAATTTGCAATCGGCAGTTAATTAATTTTAGATAAATTTCCACCTACAAAGGATGCTTTATGGATATTTTATTGGATGAAGATGCAAGACACAATCCCTCTTCTAAACGACTCCAAGAGCTATTATCAAAACCAACAACCAAACCTAGAAAACTATGAACTTTTCCTGCTGTTATATTTTATTTATGTTAATACTATATGTGTACATAATAAAAAGGCTTATTTACTCCATGTATCTTAATTTATTATAAATTAAAAGTATGATTTAATGTTCGGAATTATTGGCTAATTTTACCTTATTTAGCTTTCCCGATATTTCTTGTAGAACACTACGAAGAAACAACTACGGTCTTCATTTGTAAATTGCCGTTTTTTAAAGTTCTGTGTCAGTCTCATTTACCAGGTTAACAACATTGTTAATAATCATGATAAAAAAATTCACAAGCAAATTTTAGGAAATTTCATCTTCAAAGTAATTGTTAAAAGATATGATAGAAGAATTAAAGTTTTTGATGTAAAAAGGTTTTATTTTAAAGTTTTGCATAACTTTGGCGGACTGTCGCCCCAGAGCCAATGGCCATGGAATAAAACTATAGGCATCAAAGTTGAGGTAAATTTTATCGTTTACAAGTTTCATGCCATAAGAATTTCTCAAAAATTTAAGATTACAAAGATATAGCCGAAAAATAGATGAGTTTTTTTTTTGCACGACATGGTGCTCGTACAGAGAGGGCGGGTCGAAAACTTAGGTTTTTTTACCATGGATCCAATAAAACATATAAAAAAATCAGAACTACTTGATCTTTTGCAAGGAAAAACACCTTTATTCCCTGGACTATTATACATTCATTAAAATCATTCTGTCGGCAAACATCATCTTTTCTAAGTATTGTCTATAATAAAAAATAAATAATTATATCACATGATTCCCAAACTACTGGCTAAAAAAAATAAAATCATGAATATCTAAAATATTTAACCACCTAGTATGGCTTTATCGTCCGTATTAGGCGGTTCTACCCATATTATACCGGTAAGAAAATATTAACCCAATAATTACCTATAAAAGTAAGTACTATGAATTGATAACAAAGAGAAACGTCAGCTAGAAAACTTATAGCTCAGTTTTAGGATTGGTTTGGGGACTGTTGGACGTTTAGCGCTTAGTAATGACCTCCTTTGGGTCCCGTTACTGTGTCCCAGACAACGGATATTATTTAACAGCTCTCTTCACCTGTCAACTTAATTAATATAGCTATAGTCTTCATTACGTCATTATTACGCAACCCATTTGCATTTTTAAATACATTTATTTCCACACTTACATTATCAATATAAAGATAGGATTCTTTGTAATAAATACAAGACAGATATCGGATAGTAGCATAGGATTGGTACCTTCAAAATATGACCCGCAGTTATTTGCAATGGTGTATGAATTATCTATAAATTTTGTGCATTATAGGTGTTTGAAATTTTCAATAACATAGGAGCTAAGTCAAGTAAATTCGGCTTAATTTACGAAATCAAATTCTAACACTGCCCTCATAACGTGCTATCGTTTGATAATGACTCATTTGCAGCATCCCGATCGGTTCAATCATGTTTCACAAACATTTTAGAATAGTGTCAAAACTGGAGAATTTCATAAAATCATCTTTACCCATCTTCGGAACCCTACGATAATCCTATACTGCAGTATACTTCGTTTTTGCTCCACGCTTATCCTTGTTGGATAGATCCACTGCCCATCACTTGGACAACCGACTTCAAATCATCATATAAGAGTGAATAGACAAGAGACTTCACATCGATTTTGACTTAATGTTTCAGTATTCATTTATTAAGTAAATGCAAAAAAACAATTAAGTACGAAAAAGCCCATTATGACATGGGGAAGCTGATCCACAAAGATCTAAATAACCAATTCGTTGCAGAAATTGCGCAAAACAAACTCAAATCCTTTCATTATTAACTCCATATCCATCCAAAGCCATAAGTCCGCACCCTTTATTTTTTACCTGTTCTCAGTAATCCTTCGTTAATAACATGGACTTGAGATCTTATATCTTGAAACTGTCATGGAAGTGCCAATATTGAATGTTTTGGAAAGTCATATAAATTTTATTCAGTATATTTCTTGTAAATACATCAGTGAATTAAACAAAAAAAATTGAAACAGAGATGACAGCTGTTTGAAATAAAAGTATTTATTTAGGTAAGGTACCCCGGAATCCGTCCCCTTTCCTAAATTCATCGTCCCAGTTAATTAGCATTGATATTGCTGCTACCAGCTGAAAAACTGTTGTTCAATACTACCCAGTTGACAGTTAATAGTAATATAGTCCCCTTATTTTCAAATAAAAAAATTAATTATAATCTTCATTAGATTGTCAATTTTTTTAATGAAATAATTTTAGTATAAAAACAAAAACCGTTTTGGAGAGTTATTTGCCTTTATTTAAATGTTCCTGACTTCTAATAAATATTAATTGTGATTTATAAATAACTTGTGTATTTTAAACTTGATTGTAATATTCAAAATTTCTAATTTGCCTTAGAGAAACGATATTTGGCTACCTTTCCTTAAATTAAAAAAAAAAAAACGGGTTATGCCAAGCAAATACAACGACTTAGTGACAGCACTGGTACAGCAGTTACAGAATCAACATTGTGCCAAAGAGGCGGTCACTTGAGTAACCATCAAGGTCGAAAGGGTTTAGGGTGCTTAATTACTGGGTGCTTAATTAAGATACTCCAAGGATAGAAATTGTATTAGGTATATTGGAAGATATTGCTTAACGACCCCAATCATTATCACGAACCTATTTTCATTCAGGAATAGATGTAAAATGGGCAAATAAATCTATTCCTGTTTTCAACCATTATGCCGGTAATAACTTGCCTCACTGTCTAATATCATGCTTATTAATAGTGTCGTAAGAAAGTTATCAATGCCATAAACGGAAAACATAAATTTGCTTTTTATTGTTGAACCTATCGCAAAAAATATTAAGGAAAAATTCTATAAAAGAAGAGATAGCGCTATCATAGGAAATAAATTTTTTTAACGTTTTCCTTCTTTATATCTTAAAGAATAAAACCAGTCATAAGATTACAATCTTTATAGGGTAAATACTTATTAAATTTTACAAAATTTGACTTAACAGGTCTGTACAATTTTTATTTTTAAAGCTATATTTTTCCTCTTTTTTTTTTTTTTTTATTAATGTTCCTTAGACGTATTATTATGTTTAAATATTATTTTCAAGCTTACGTTTCAACCACGTCCATTTTGATGAAATTAATCATTTAATCGAAAATTACTTAGTAAGCACTTATCCCAGCTTTAAGGGGTAAGTACAAGGTATCTAGAAGACTCATTATTCAAGCAGGAGCAGTTTTGACCAAGAATCCATTGGTGCTTTTGGAAATTTAACTATAATGACTAAAAAATAAAATATATTTATTTCTTTCATCTAGAAGTTAATTTTTTTTTTAATCTACTTGCTTCATATTCCTTTCCTTTAAAGAGGTATACAAATTAAAGCATCAAAATACGTACAAGATAATTAAATCTATAGCCATTAAAATAATATAGATTACATACTACTTCTTAATAAAAGGTCTAGGAAAACAGTAATGTGGTGGGGAGAAGTAATCAACTAGTTAGCTGTAAGCATCAAATGAATGAAAAACGCTCTGGGAATGCAAAAATAAAAAGAAAAGAAAAAAAAACTGAGGAAATTTAGAATTCTAGGAACATAAGCACTTTCCAGAATCCTACAAAAAACGCATGGACAATGCTCACTTTTTTTCTCTGCAATTTTCAAGAAGAGGGTAGCTATGACGCATAGATCCAGGAAATAATTCCAGGTAAAGGTGGTTGTGACCTTTCTGCTGCTGAGGCGGGAAAGTTGGTCTTGCACCCTGACGTCATCAGTCTGCGACGTCACGGACGTGAGTCATCCGGCGAACAAAGAACGAGTCTAGCCCCGCCTGACCACTGATCTTTGATCGTATTTGAATCGCCGATTAATTATATGGTATTCAATAAATATTTTGAGTATGCCATGATTTTATGTGCATTAATAGATAAGCTAATACAGTCTTAAGAAGGAAGGAAGCCAGAAAGGAAGATAAGAATGGTCGCCTAAACACCGAAATTGAAGAATCACAGATAAACGAGAACTTACAAACACAAAAAGTCACCCTGACGCTATTCCTAAGATCCTCATTGCTTTCAATTCCTACCACCTTCGTCTCTATTCCACCTTTGAAATAGAAACCAATAATTCACTTCCCTTCCTGGATATCCGTATCACTAGAAATCATGATAACTCTGTATCCACCAATTGGCACACCAAACCCAACTATTCTGGTAACTTTCTTAATTAGTTTTCACAACATCCTTACCACCAGAAGATTAGTGTGCCAAAAATCTCATCCATCGCAGTTTAACATTGTTCGGGCACAATTCCACGAAGATAATAAAATCCAGTTAAACTAAATCCTAGAATCCAATAATTTTCACCAAATAAAAAGTCTGATTAACAATCCCTCTAAACCCTATTCTTCTCATATAAACTCTTCACAACCTCCTCCACAATTTCCCAATACAGGTATATACCATATGACCCTATCCTTTCTCTTTAAAAAATACTTATCTTCCATTTTTCCATTTTGCGTTAAAAATAATCCTGTCTTGAAAAAAATCCTTCCAGCTCCAACAATTCTCCAACATAGTTTACTGCATTCCTTGTTCCAACTGAAATTCCTGTTATTTTGGTGAAACCAAAAATTACCTTAAGAAACGCTTATACAAACACAAATCTAACATTCATTAGCTCCAAAATTTGCTAATAATTTGCTGTAAATAACATCACGGTCGACCATCCGACGTCAATAATAACACACTCAATAAAATAATCACAAATTCGAATAATTAAATTAAATAAAAATTAATTTTAAATAATCAAAAGATAGAGGGGAAATGTAAGGTATCAGCAAATCAGCATAAGGCTAAAAAATAAAAAAAATCTATATAATTGCTGATTAAAGATCTTATAAGCCCATAATCGGCCATACACCTCTCCTCCTACTGGTTAATTTTTTTCACTTGGACAGAATAGATATTTTTTAAATATTACTAAGTGGAAATAATAAACCATTGTGTAATAATTTTTAGCGTTTTTAAATATAGAATGGATATGAATCGCAGAGGAAATGTATAAACTAATATGTTAATTTAATTGTTAATGAATTTAAAAATTATATTCTGCTAACTAAAAAGATATCTAAAAAATTATAGAAACAATAGTTAGCGTAAAATTTGAAGTTACAGTAATGGTCAAAAATGGTAATCAAATAGGTAGATAGAAATGATACGAAGCAAAATCAAAATCAAAATGCCAAGTGGAGAAAGTGTTTTTAATTCTCTACAATGTTTACTTCAATAGTTTTCTAAAAAATTGTTCCTTCAGAGAAACTTGGAGCTTTGTATAAAAACCATGTTGTTACGATTATCGACCTCGGGGCGCATCGGATCAAAAAAATGCCCAATATGAATTCGTCCTAATTTTATTTCTTTTCAGAATCTGTAAAAAATAAAATAAAACCCATCTATTAATAAAATAAAATCCATTTGAAATTCTAGAATTAGGTAATCCCTTCATAATACATTCCCGTTATTATGACTAAAAAACAATATAATTGTGTTCTAACTTAGCATAGCTCCTTTCGTATTTACACTCAGACATTTCTGGTTAATTTCTATTTTCATGATTTTTTTAAGTAATATTGATTTTACCAATGAACTCGGACCGAGTCAACGCTTGATAAATATACTATAGCAATATAAATTCAGTCTTTAAGACTGATAAATCAGAAGATAGGGCCTAGTGGGATATGAAACAGTTGATCGAAGGAATGCAAATTTGAAATGAACTTATTTATAATTTAACAACTAGAAAATTGATTGTCTCGGTTGGAATTGATTTCGTTGAGAAGATAATGCAGCGTTATAAGAACGGATACTTGCAACTACGCCATTAATTGAATGAAGTGTCGAGTTTCTGATGAGGAGGCGAAACATAGTGATTAACTCTGCTGGGCTGGTACGGTCACGTTCTGTAGCAGTCATAGGGATTACTGATAGATAATGTAATATACACGAAGTGTAATAAGAAGGAAATATACAACTGAGGAGTTTTCTATCAAAACTCAGTATATCCACGTTTGGGAAATTATTACAAAAAAAAATATTAAGGTGTAAGGCAAATTTTTATTGAAAATATTGATTTGTAACACCTATTCGACCGGATTAAAATATAAGATTTGAATTGAACTGAATAATTTTTAGGTGTAGAATATTGATTCGTCAAAAAAATCTTTGTTTTTGAAAAGGGGATTCATTAACTTTTGATAGAAAGCTCCTCAACTATAAAGATGTTTTATATAACATTAGGTGTTTATTGTCCAAGAATCTAAAAGGCTGAAACAAACCAAATTCTACAAGTTAAAATGTGACTATTTTAATAAAAAGGAGCCTAATATAGCCTTGTATAATCCCTCAAAAATCTGTTTGCATAACCTTGATTAGAATAATGCACAAATAATTCTTTGAGAAATTAAATAATAAAAAATATTCCAAGCTATGCATATCGTAAAGAATTTATATCCTGCAGTTACTTATTCCTTAGACATTCAAATGATTTTTATTCTATTGGATTATTAACATTTCACAGAATTCTAAAATATTTAAACAGTTTTCTTACTACATTAACTCAAGTTAATACACATGTGATTAACTCTTTCTATAAATTAATGGCTAATGTAATTAATGTTCCAATTTATTTTTTTTAATTTTCGAAGAAAGTAAAACCTCTAAAAATATTTTAAGTTATGCATATTACACTGAATTTATATTGTACAATTAATTATAACGTAAAGAAATTTTAATTATATTTATTCTGAAACTACGAATATTTTAAAAATGTCTAAAAGATTAAATAAGCTCAATTTATTTATTTTTTCAAATTCATATAACAAATTTTCAAATTTTGACTTTCTTATTTCTTTCTTTCTTTTTTTGACTTGTTTATTTCTTTCTTCAAATGAATTTAATTCATTATATAATTTCATTTGTAATATTGCTTATCGGCTGTGTGCATCTCTCATTATTCTTTTGCATCCTCCATCCTTCATTATGGCACATTCTTCGTTATTATTTCGTAAGGTAAGCCCGTTGACGTAATATTTGCTCGTATTCAATAACATCATATAACAGTTACACAATTGTAGTCCTGATGTGCTAAATTAATAAAATTATTTTTTTCCAGCTTTACTGAAATGCTAATAATTTAACTTTCACTCAGGTACATATGAATGAGGGGAAGTGTTCCGATCGCATAAAATTCCGATCCCGAGTTTTCAACGGAAAACGTTTCAGTCCCGTGAGTCCAAACAACCCATTCTCGCAAAATGGTCTGTGTGTATGTGAACAGCCTCACTCAAAAACAAAAGGTTGCACGGAGCTCAAATTACATATGTCTGGGATCTTACAGCAACTTTTCCGAAAGGGCCAATTTTATCATTGAACACTTGTTTAGAATGTTCACAAAAACGGCTCAATCTATTTTGATTAAACTCGTTAAATCAATGTACAATCAAATAGTCATTCATGTTAGCAAGATCTTAATCTCATTGAAACAGTCTGACGGGGCTTCATTTTCAAAATGGGCTCCACTTAAATAATTTTGTTTATTTGGAATAATTAATCGTCTCTCATTGTTAGCAGTAATAAAAAAAAAAAAATTAAAGAATTTGATAATCAAGTAAAGGAGAAAAATGGAAAAATATTTTCCCAGGTTCAAAACCAATTTTATAGATGGGCTATATGGGCTTAAAATAAATTAGAAATTTATTATTAATACTTTTTTACACACAGCGTTTACCATAACTTGATTACATTAAACAGTGTATAGGAATGGAAAATTAGTCATACATTATCTGGTTAATTCAGTCAAGAACTAAAGGCACCATTTCTCATTAAGCTAACATATTAAATAAATTGATCGAAATTTGTAATGCAAGCATAAATAAAAAATATAAATACAAAAGAAAGGTATTTTAGTAATTCTCAAAATGAGGGAAGAAAAATTTAGAAATTACAACTTACATAGTCTGTTCTTGCTGAAAATATTGAAAAGATACTCACCTATAACAAACAAAAACATGTTTAGATTAGTAATTCAGTTTGGAGATTAAAATTTTATATATATATATATATATATATATATATATATATATATATATATATATATATATAGAATTATATAGAAAAATAGTATTACCAAAAATTAAACCACAGCTTCAAAGTATACTTTCGGTGAGGGAATTTATATTTTACTTAAATTGATATTCTGATAACAAATCTGTTCATTGCAGTGCAATAATATTGGAAAATCCTATTAAGCAAGTTATATTTTTTTTAATGCATTTTTAAGTTTAATAAATTTAGTTAAAAATAAAATAACACGGGCTCATCATTTTTCCAGATTAGGCTGAGAAGATAATATTTGACGGATTACACATTATTTTAAACAATTAATTTAAAATAACAACCCTAAATGTCGACTGCAACGGACGGACAGTCGAACATTTACACATCTTCTAAATTACTGCATTATTTTTCACTTTAACAAGACACTGACGAAGACAAATTTGCATCATAAAGATAAATCGCTTTTAACTACAAAACAAATAATCTGAAACGTAAGGAGTGGAATTTTAAGTAATTGAATTTCAAAATGCGCCTATATGTTGGTAAGAATTGAAAATAATAATGTTACATTAGTTCTTTTTTGATTCAACTGTAGGCGGTTTTATTATTTATGATAATTTCATTTGTTATTCTGATTAATTGTTGTAATATCCTCTCTCTCTCTCTCTCTCTCTCTCTCTCTCTCTCTCTCTCTCTCTCTCTCTCTCTCTCTCTCTCTCTCTCTCTCTCTCTCTCTCTCTCTCTCTCTCTCTCTCTCTCTCTCTCTCTCTCTCTCTCTCCCTCTCTCCCTCTCTCTCTCTCTCTCTATATATATATATATATATATATATATATATATATACTAGGATGCAGACCAACCGGGTAAGAGAACCGGTAAAAAGGTCAAATGTCCAAAACATCAGTTTTGCAGGAGAGCCAATTGAATGTTTAGTATTTATTCATTCAATTTTATGTAAAGAAATCAGGAGATATACTGATTTATAGTAAAAAAATAAACATTCAACTGGCACTTCTATAAAACAGGTATTTTGGATATTTGCACTTTTTACTATCCTCGACAGATAAACGAATCATCCATATAAGTTACTATTTTCTTTTACTGTTAAAAATGTAAACATAATTGGGCAGGGATGGACCAAGATAGTTGAATTGAGCCTTTTCTTACATATTAATAAGAATGATTACTAACCGAGAATATTTGTTAAACATAAAAACAAACTTTTCAAATGCCTAGATAAAAAATGTCAGACAAAGAATTAAATATACTAGAAAATCCTATAACTAATATTTATTAAATTAAAATTACCAAACTTTCCGTCATTTAAATGGGTCACTTCTGTTAAAGATGGAGTACTGGATAAAGCAAAAGGGTTATTTAAATGAAATTGCATCTTCCAATATGCTAAAAGTGATTCAAATACCCTTGTGGATACAAGGATTTGGTTAGCAGAGTAAGGGAACACGTTTCTCAGCAATCTTTCAATATTCTCGATATAATTAACATTGAAATGGTTGGAAAGGCAGAAGTCTGCTCAAGGAGTGGGTACAACTCGATGCCCTACAAGAAGGACCTATCACAACCTCAATAGTTGGAGATTACGCTTCCGACACAGTGACCTAGTAGTTTCCTTGGCCGGCCTTAAGCGGGGCAGATAGCGTGTCTCTCTTGTTAATATTAAAATAGCACCTGGTGCAGTAGGGAATCGTAATCACAGGTCTCTATCAAGGTTATACAACATTACAATTATAATCATAGCGTTCATGTCATTAAAGTTTTCTTTTTTTTTAATATATACAATGAAAGTAAAAACAAAAACTGGGAAAATGTGTAATTGTATCTAATAATGGTCCAAGTGGGATCTATTTTTTCAATGACGCCCCATATCATTGTCCGTAGACAAGCACAACATCACGAGCCGAGAATCCCATTGTTAAAATGTTACGGCTACTAACCTTAACTTTGAGAGTATCATCCAAATAATAACAACGCTATTGAAATATCATCGCGATTCAAAAGAACTTAAAGCAATCAATAGAGGATGCGTAAAGTGCGTAGATATTCTCTTAAGACTTGCGTAGAGCGGGAGTGAATTGTAAATTAGAGTTGAAGGAGTAGGAAATATAAGGAAGGCGCTGGCATTATGTAATATGATGAATAAAGGAAACAAAAAGTAATTCACTGCGACGAGTTCAAGTTCATTCGCCTTATCAACTTAGCCTCTAGCGCGTCAAAAACACCAGAAATATACTAAGTATTAAAGCAAAAATCAAGAAAGAAATAATTAATAATAAAGTACTAAAATTATATTATTATTAATTATTTACATCAAGAAATATATCTATGATCACAGAGAATAAATGTGTTCAAGTACTTTGCCTCTTCCCTTTTGTTTTTTAAAATTATTATCCGATGCAAGATTCCATTCTATCCTGGGAGATTATAGCTTCTAGAAATCCGGTTCAAATTCATGGTTTTCCCCAAGAGATTTTTTTTCAAATCCCTTTGGTAACGAAGTTTCTTCACCCTAATAGAAACTATGAGAAACGACCTAAATAAAAAGATAGATAATCCTACCTCTAAACAGTTTCAGTAGCAAACGCCTAAGAAGATCTAAAGATAGATAGAAGAAATTAAAACGGCGGACAGTGTTAGGTTACGTCAGTTTTATGACATTTACCTGAAGAGATTCTAGAGAGAACAATGGCCCGCGTCCACGTGTCGCAGAGAACACGTGACCCTCCTAGGACATCATCTTGGAAGGAATGCCTTTGATAGAAGAATTTTGAACTGGGCCTTCAAGAGGAATGTGACATTGAGATAGAATTTTAACCCTGTAGCGCCAAAACATTAACATTTCTATACTTACACAAAAGTCGCAGAAATAAAGCCAGTAATGGATAAAAGTGAAACAATTTCGGCATCTGAGAGAAAATGTTTATGAGCCAGGTGATTAGAATAAAACAAAAAAACAAAAAAAAAATAATAATTATAAATGATTCTGACCAAATGTAAGCTTAGCAACTACTACATGTAAGGTAAAGGGTCCAAATATCGTCAACGTTCCTAATACCACATAGTATGTGACACATTCGACGGTTGCTCCCTGATTAACTCTGCTAGCTAGTGTCCAACACCGGAAAGACGGAGCATTTCTCTTCAATAATTATGCGTGGAAGTCAGATGGAGCTGTGTTTTGTAGATTTTTTGAGTTAGTATACATACTTCATTATTTTTAATGTGATATTAAAAGCTAAAGTGATGAAAGTTTTTTTCATTTGAGACATTTAAAGTAACCACAGTAGGAGACATAGATATACTGGTAGTTCCTGAGTTTAAAATCTGATTCCGAAGTTAGGGGCCATTGAGACTTAACAGACTGGCCCAATATCGCCCTAGGCGATATTACGAACACTTCCTAACTGTTTTTTTTTTTCTTTTTCAGATGTCAGATGTCACTTAGATACAGAGTTGGGTGTTAGTCGGTTGAAAATTTATCCGAATAAAAAAATTACTAAATTTTTAGTCGTATTTTTAATTATGAATAAAAATGTATACATGACTAAAAATCCGAATAAATTTTCAGTCATTGATTTTAAACTAAAATTTCATTCGGATAAAAATCGGTTTAATTTAGATTCCACTAATTTCTGATTGAAAAAAACAATACATTATTTTCCTTTAATTAAAAAGAAGCCATGAAGAAATAGGAAGTATGATTTTTCCTTCATCCTATACGTTAAGCATCTTCTATATAATATTTTTATTAATTTTTTCTATAATAATATTTTATCACTTCGAGAGAAAAATAAGAATTCATTTCAATCCTTAGATAATAATTTTGAAGATGCATTTTAATTAGATATGTATAATTAGCAATTTTTAAGTAATTGATGAACAGAAAAAATAAATCATTCATAAATAAAGCAATAAAATCAATTAGAGACTTTATCGATCAAAATATAAGTTTTATTCTAAATTTTTAGTCGTTTTCGACAACTACAACTAAAGTGACTTAAAAAAAAATGATTTTCCAATTATAAATTTTAAAAAACCTATTATGGTCTAAAGTGCGAGAAAATAATGGCATTTCATCTTGTCATTAGAAATAATATTCGCTGCGCATTTTTGAAAAAAAAACAAGAAGTGCAGGTATGAAGTGGCTTCGTCCTTTTTACTCCCTTGTACGAAGTAAAGGAAGTATTGTAATCGCGAAAATTTTCGCTTTTCAGATTTAAACGGAAATATTCATTTTGACCATCCCTGAATCCATTTTGACTAGTTACGTCGTGCCGTCTGTACGTACGTACGTTCGTATCTCGCTCTCTCAAAAACGGTTAGCCGTAGAAAGTTGAAATTTTGTATTTAGAATTGCTGTAAAATCTAGTTGTGAACCTCCCTTTTTGGTCACTGCTTGATCACGGGAAGTGATACTTTACTTGAAGGTCATAATTGATTTCCATAAAAAATTACATTAAAATACAATGCAAAACTTCTCAAAAATGTCACATACATCTAAATTGAAAAACCGGAAGCGGTACTTTACTTCAAGGCTATATTAGACTTTCATCATAAATTATATTAAAATATAATGTAAAACATCTCAAATTTGGTAAATAGGACTTTTATATCGATATGAACGTATTTACTATATTTTGGTTAAACTTGGTGAGCCGAAAAGGGTATTTTACTTGAAGGTCATAATAAGATTACATCCAAAATTATATTTAAATTAAATTCATAAATCATATGTTTCGGTAATAAAGGTTACAAACGCAATTTGGTTTCCAATCTAATTAAACATTTTTATTACTTCTTTTAAGTGTTAAAATTGAGTGTAAAATACTGGTTTTCCTCCCCATTTGTGTGTGTGTGTGTGTTTCAATAAATGGGTATCGCGACGCAGAGTGTCGTTTTTGAGATACTGCAATCTTCGGAAACTATTAACCAAATTCAGGATCACTTTTTGAGCCACCGATTTATAGTATAACAGGCGTACAAGGAAGTCATGTGCTGGCCACATCAGATATTTTTTGAAGAAGAGACATCTGTCTTTTTAAGAGGCATTCTGCCTTGTCTCTTATACATCAACCCATTTCTTTAATCCGAATTAAGATGTAAAAAAGTTCTTTGATATACCTAATTAAAGACGTAGGCGACAGTAGGAACATATCGAAACCTGTGAAATGTCCATTCTTACTGCTTTTGGAAAACTCAAAGTAAAGTTTTGATACATGCATTACTCCAGTTATGCAGCTCAATTTTTTTTACTAAATTTATGGTCTGTAATTACTAAATATCAGAAGGTATCGAGGAAGCAGTGCTGGAATAATGCACATATTAAAACTTTACTTCGAGTTTTCCAAAAGTAGTAAGAATGGACATAACACATGTGTGTGAGGGCGATATTGGGAACAATTTTGTTCAAATAGCTAATACTTGGCATTAATAACAAATAAAATTCATGCTAACATAACGTGTTTGTGTTGCAATTAAATTAATTTTTGTATAACATTCTTGATATCAGATTAAAACTATTTATAGACAAAAAGCACATGGATTAGTTTTTTAATAAATAAAAAAAGACTTAAGTGGGCGATATTTGGGACATATACCTTAATCATCACAAAGAAAAATAAAAAATATTTTCCAAGTCGGTACTTTCTTCTGACATTGGACCATAATAACTATTTACTACGTATATTAACCGAATATCTACCATAAAACTTTCTCGGACCCAACTTTAATAATTAATTTTTCATTGTATATGAAATAACTTCAAGCATGCATTCTTCTTAGCTATGAGTAGTTCTAAAGTCACGTAATATTTCATTATTTCTCGTTATAATCCGTATTTTATTTGTATATTCTATAATGCTTATTAATTATGAATTATTGTTGTTATCTTTTAAGTTCTAAATTAATTATTTTAGTCTAGATTTTTATCAATACAATAAGATACACTTATTATATATGATTACTTTTCTAAATCACATTGTATATTAATTATTTTCTTCTAATCAATTATGTAAATTTCAATATGAATTATATAAAACTATTATTAGTGATAATTTATAATTAATTCCCTTCGCATTTTTAATTTTTTGGTTGTTAAGTTAAATTATCTACGTGTCTTAACGCAGCATTTTATTTTTTTCTGAATTTTTTATAAATTTTTATATCATCGCAGTAAACTTAATATTTAAATTAGCTCTTTACAAATTTCGAGGCATATAGAGAAAATCAGTTTAATCCTTCTTTTTTTTTTTACGATAATTTTAAAATTTCTTTTTTTACTCACTTGTATGAGTGCTTAGGCAATCCTGGTGGGCTGGAGGATGTGCAATTTTTTGCAAGGCGCCAAAGCTGAGCTCAAAACTCCTTGATACGTGCAGTTCTGCTGTTCTTAATCATTGGAATTATAATTATATTTTTAATTTAATTTTATACTATTTGTATATAACTATTTACATTTCATAAGTGCTATTGTTTTAATGTGCTTTTATTTGAGAAACATAAACATAATTTCTGATGTTTCTATTAGAATTCTTAATTAATATATTTTGTATTGATTCTATTATTTAATTAGTTAATCCCTACATATTTTATTTGTCATACTTATCGGTAAAGCTTGCAGTATTTTATTTTTGTTTCAATATTTTTGTTGCTTGAATGTTTGGTCTTATACTTGTACTTGACTGTAACATTTTTATTTAACCTAATTTTAAGATCTATAACTATTTTTATGTTTATGCATCTAATTGAAGCTAGCCTAGAAAGATAAATTTGTACTTATACTATCAATATAACATTTATACCCTTTCTATGAATAACACGCATTTTTAAAACATGCTTAAATTAAATTAAAACCTGATGTCGAACGGAAAAAGTCGATACCACAATTAAACAGACTGGTATAAAAGATGGCCGACGGCAAACGGCATTCGCCGGCTAATATTATATAATGAAGGCTGAAGAGAAGTTGGACGTGTGATCCTCTCGTGTAACAATACAGGGCTGGAACTAATATTTTTGCCAAGGGGACGGAAATCTTAATTTTGCCACTCCCTTCCTCTTCACAATACTCAACTGTTTTATAATAGTACTCCGATATAAATATCATCATTTTGCAGCATTAACACATTTTACTGACTGAATTAAAGTAAAAAAATAAATAAAAAACAGAAACAATTATGTATTGCTTGACCTAACAATAAAATTTGGTCCGAAATTTGCCACCATCGAAGTTCTGTCGCCCGGAGCAGGGGCCCGCTTCGCCCCCTCCCTAGTTCCGGCATGGAATCCTCGACCGATAAATTCCAGTAATCCATAACTAGGACGCTTCGCCACACTCTCCATTGTCTCAAAGATGGAGTAATTATCGAAGAAGCGAAGGTAATTTGTGAGCTGTTTACTCGAGAGATAGCCCCGTGACTGACATCACTAGCAGGTTGTTCTGCACAGTCCTGTCCATAAAGATAGGGTTAGAGACGGAAATAACACCTCACGAAGAAAACAGAACCATTTCACAACAAAGGCAGGAGGACTCGCAACTTTCAGAAGCAGAATTTTCCGCTATTAGCGGAGCTTCTTTTATTTTTAATAATTCCGAGAACTTGTTTGAAGAGAGCAACAAGACCAAATTGCAGCTCGTCTGTTACTAATGGCAGATGGAGAAATAACTACATTCGTTTCATTTAAACTGATGTCAGTCCGAGAAGAACTTAAAAATCATGTCGGTAATTCAATTATTTAAAATATGCTCAGATAACCTTCAATGGATTTTAAAGTTGTGCCAGTTCTCCAATTTTATATAAATTTAGTTTAATAGTGAATTCTAGTAAACTTGTTTTGTTAGTTTTAGTTCTATATAAATTAAAAAATAAATTTATACTACAGCCGATGAAAGTCTAATGGTACAGATGGCACGGATTTCAGCTATAAGTTATTCTTGTAAGGCTTGGTATAATGAAATTCTCAAAGCTTTATGCCACTATGGTCCATTAATCGATTATTAAATGGGTTACATATGGCATACGTCACATTGTAATGCAAAAGATAGACAAAATACAAGACAGATAAAATCGAAATGAAAATTCTGGGTTGAAGTTCCTTCATAATAAAAAAGATGTGCAAATAAATAAAAAACATTTCTGGCTCAAAGACATATTAGAATAAACAAATAAAAATTGTGTTGGGCGATAGACAGGGCGATGGACTCTCTCCTCTTCTCCTCTTCTAACCGTGCATTGTAGAAGGTTATCAGAGAGTGGCGAAAGGAACTGAATCGACAGAACGTTATGAGTGGCATTTACCTAGGACACAAGGGCAAAGGTCTTAACATAGATTGCCTAGCTTTTGCAGATGACTTGGCACTTCTGGCAAGCTCGACAGAAATAGCGTTAAAGCAGCTTAATATACTCATACACCAGGCGGCTAAAGTTGGACTGCAAGTTTCCCAAGAGAAGACCAAGTATCTCCCGAAGATCAGAGAGAGCCCTAGGGAATTACAGATGGAACAAGGAAAAATAGAAAAAGTTAGCAAGTTCTAGTACCTGGACTTCTCTTTTGGAAGGAGAATGACTTGAACCTAATCTATCAGAACTGTCAACCGAATCTGTCAGCTCTAACAAACAGAATCAATAAGCTAAACTGGCGTATCAGCTGACAAAGAGCACATACAACAAAAGGTGTCTCTTCCGCAATGCCTAGCTCAGACATTACCATGCTGTTATCCGCCCAGAAGCTCTCTACGCCTCTGAGTGCCTCATCCTCAATAGGAAAGGCCTAAATGAAAAACTCGAAAAGAAGGAGAGGAAGATTCTCAGGAAATAATAGGACCAGTCAAAATAGACGGCGGATTCAGGAAGCGGCACAACCAGGAACTGTATAACTACACCGAAAAGATCAAAAATGTGACCAGAAAGAGACGTTTGATCTTCTATGGACACATTTCAAGAATGAGCCACACCAGGGTAACCAGTCAGATCTTATCCTACTGGGAGAAGTGAAAGGTTATGACCCCATGGTTAATGGAAGTGTCTAAAGATCTTCAAGAGTTGGGAATAGTTGAAAGTGACATCAGAGATAGATCATCACTCAAAGGGATTTTGAGACAAAAGAGGTCCTAGATCCACCACGTAAGAAGACAGGGACCCTCTGGACGAAGGAGAGGAAGAAAAAACAGTCAGAGAATGCGCATGTTCTGGGCAAACATCAAAGCACACTCCCAGCAAAAACGTTGAATATCGTGGTCCTTAGTTGGCCTATTCGAAATAATAATAAAATAAAAATTGCAATACAAAACGAGTAAAAAAAAGAATTCTAATAAAAAAAAACATAAATGAGTTACTAATAAGAAAAAGAGAAGGAAAAAAAAATTATATTCATCCGTTGAGCAAAAAATTAATCCTTAAAAATAATTATTTAATTTTTTAAAGAAAAATATATTTATATAAATATGCATGATCATATTGTAGATAGAGGAATAAACAAAGAAAAAGAAAATGTACATGTGTCCACGGAAGAAAGAGGGAGAGTCACATTTTTCCTGAAACGGAGTTTCATTAGAACATTAATATGTTCTAGCTCAGTAGAATAAGATGATTAAAAGAAACATCCGAAAATTTGGATAGTCGGTTTGTCAGAAGAATAACCGGAGACTGCCAGAAAGTAGGAGCTCCAAACTTAATACTAGATTTTCTTGTAAAGTCAATACTTCAATACTAATCCCAAAAAAAGGGAGAGTAGCCGTTAATTACGATCGGTGACTCTCCCTTTTTCTTTCGTGGAGTCTTCAAATCTAAAAATCCTTTAGACAGAATGTATTTAGGCTTTTCCAGCAGTACAACTGGTCTCCTTACAGAACTACCTGCCTCCATCCTCGATGCTTTTGAGCCCTGACGATGATCTAAAAAGACGGATCAAAACGTTAGGAAAAAACAGTTAAAAAAATTTAAATGGATAAACCATTTTTTAGGACTCCCGACAATCCTGTTTTTTTTTTTCAAACATTTTACATATACATCAATATTTTTCCAATTGCAAGCCATCGTCATGGATAGTCTAGCTACAAGCTACAATATAAAGCACCTGCAAATTAAATCGCCACACGAAAGCAGAGACCTTGATGGAAACTATCGCGGGGGGAAACAACAGCGATAGGGTCCATTCTTAGCCGAGTAGCGATGGCAATTGGGTGTTGTCAGGAATAGACTGCAATTGATTGAGCCAAGGCAACACTGATCTGAAATAACCAATCGATACTTATATAAATATATTTCGAGGTTATGTTTATAAATACTGAGGTTAATGATTATCCTTATGGACATTAATGGAGCGACCTCAATTACCCTTTGAGGACATCCATCGGTCAAGTGCAGTTTTTAGTAACAGGTTTATCTCGCCAACATCGTTTCTGCAGTTTGCTCAATGCAATCTAAATGAAGATGAGAGGAAGGGGAAGGGGAAAACCATTCTTCCTTCTATTTCTATGTAAATGATAACTCTGTTCTTCAGAGAAATTGAAAAGGAGCGACGGAGATTCTCATAAACTTCATTAAAGTAACTCATCAGCATTTTCATGCAATTGCATACATTTTTTTAAGTCGACTAAATATCTTTACGAATCAATATACTTACAATTCGTTGCAATAGCCAATTTAAGTTTGCATATTTGGTGATAGATGCCTACAATTGCATATTTTGATGATTTCAATTTTCAAAAAATATGTACATGAAAATATAAAATTTTCAATGAAGAAAATAACAACAAATCATGAAAATAATGCTTCAATAATCTTAAATAATTGACATCTTAGAATACCGAATATTTTTTTTTCATTTAACGTGTCCCCTTCTTGTCCCTTATAAACAAAACGCTCAGTTTCAATTTCAGTTTACTGCTAAGTGCCTTCACAAGCGGTAATATTTATTGTTATTTAAAATACCAAAAATAAATGTATCGGTTTCTTCCAAGTTGAAATCTTGGATCGACCTTTACCACATCAAAGATTTAACAGTTTTTACAACTGGTGGAAAAATCTTTTTTTGTTGATAATGATCAAAACAATTTTCTTATTCGTTACTAGGGTGTTTTAATAATTCTTCTTATATATTTATTTATATATATACAATTCTATAATTGTATATATATATATATATATATATATATATATATATATATATATATATATACAATTTATTTGCCATTTCTAGTTTTTCACATTATATTTTAATTATTTTCATATTTTAGTTTATAAAAAAAAAAAGACAATAAAATTTGAAATAATTTTCGTTAAATTTCCTCTAATTTCTTTCTTAGATTTATTGCATATTGTATGGCATAATCCGCGATTTTTTCCGGGCTCTGCTCATCAGTCTGATGATATCTAGTGGACTCAGCTGTACTTATATACATAAATAAAAAATAAAAAAATCAAATGAGACGTTCTTTATGATCCCAATAAAAGATTTTAAAACTAAAATAAATATATTAATTAATGGATAACTGTAAGAAGGTCCTTTATGTTTATTAAATATTTATTCTGCATGTACAAAATTATATTTAAATTTATAAACATTAATTAAATCAGGAAAGAAAGCAGTTTTTTATACTAAGTAAGGAAAAAACATATTGAATCACCATTCAGGAGACGTAATTTAAACAATATTTGTTCAACCGTTTTTTTCTATGCAATTTATGTTATTCCATAATACAATAATCGTGCTTTATTATTTTTATAATTTAAAATTCTTATTCTTTTCTGATTACTAATCATATTCTGTAATAGTTATGTAAAATTATTATTAGTTGTAATTTATATGTATCACCCCTCGTATGCTTAATCTTCTGGCAATAAATTTCAAATTGTATATTGTATATGTATATTATTAAAGTTGTAGATTTCACAATAACCGATCAATTAACATTTTTTTGTTTTTTAAATACAGTATTTTATTATTGCATTTTATTTTTTATAAGATATTGTTGGCACCCTCCTAGAGATGTTACCATCTGGCCGGACAGAATTGTTGTTCTTTCTTAAATAAACTCTATTTTATTCGATGCTATGTTTCATAGAAGCATCTAACAAAATCATATCGTAATACAAACCCACAACGGCATAAACCCTCTCGTGCAGGGTAACAATTGTTGTCTGTTGATACGACGGATATTGGTCCTAGCAATTACGAATGACACTTAAAAAATGTTAAAAAAAATCTCCTCCAAAAAACTGAGTGAGATATATATGGCCAGTAAGGCACATCAAATTTCATTTAAGTTGTTTTCATATTTTTTCTTTAATTAGATACAATGTGTTCACATTGTCACCTATAAACACAATAAATATATGTATATATATATATATATATATATATATATATATATATATATATATAATATGTACATCTATACATTATATTGAATTCATATAATACTTTGAATATATACCTTGAATTCATTTACAATGAAAAAATAAAAAATTAAAAAAGAAAAGATTTGATGATCAAAAGAAGACATATTACAAAAGTTCTATACACTTATAACTGGCTCAAAATGTCAATATCTACAAATAACAATAAAAAATAAAAGCTTCGTCAAGTTGGGACAATTTTACCAGGTTAGATGAATGAAAAATAAAAGATGGTTATATCCATCTTTGTTAGGTATCTGTAAAAATACATTTTTTTAAAATTCATTCCATTCATAAATATCATATTAAGATATAACAGTAAATTTATACAGCAGAATAAAAGGAATATAAAAACTTTTTTTTTTGGTATATTCCTTTCATTGTTCACATAATTACTCATATTATCTTAGCAGAAATGTAAAAATTATATATTTATATAATATTCGTAATATATTAATTATTTTAAGTAAAAATTATATATTTATATAATATTCGTAATATATTAATTATTTTAAGTAAAAATTATATATTTATATAATATTCGTAATATATTAATATTATTTAATAATATTAAAAATAATATAACAATACCTTGGAAATAGTTGGCAGTAAATGGATAAACTGAAAACAAGTTTCAAGTACTTTTGTACTTTTCAAGAACGTTTGTTACCTATGCCAGTACCTCAAATGGGCATTGGTCATATTTGTCCCATCAAAAATGAAGTTTAGCTAGACCGAGCAGACCAATAATTCTAAGCCTTCAAACGCATTTTCTGTAGCTCCTACCATCTAGTAAAACTATTTTGAATGCAAAATTCCCGCTTTTCGATAGGTGGGACAAATATGCTGAATAGGACAAATATGACAAATATACTGCCCGTTAAAGAGTTAAACGAAAATCTTCGCCTCATGTATATACCACAAGCCATAGTTTCGGTCTTATCAAGATAAACCCAATAGGAAATGAAACGATATTTCCTGTGCGTCAATGGCACATTCCAATTATATTACCGACTAACTAGAAATTATTATTACAGAAAAACAGTAACTATTATTACACAAAAAGCTTTTATTATTAATAGATTATACATTAAATATTAATATTTTTCATTACTTGTTAGAAGTATTATTATGAATCATCTGGCACAGCCACCTCGAGGGTGGCCGAATGCTTGGGTTCGAAGCATTTCCGGCCAATGAAGGCCGCTTAACTGCATTCCGAACCACATTTTCGAGATAGTTTGGTGCACCGATTTTGTTCAATATGATACAGTGCTATATGAATCACTAATAATAATATTCTGATACATGTAAGTTTATAACTTTACGGTTCATTGGAAAGGATGGGGGGAGGGACAGAAATAGAAAATAACAATTTTGCACTATTGGCATAAATATGTATTTAGTATACACTAAAAACCATCACAATTAAATTAGAAAAGTAGAAAGAAGTTTTCGTATTTACAGTTGTGCAAATTATAGGTATATTTAATTAATTTTTTACAAATCACATACGCATTAAATAAAAGCCATAACCAATGAGATACATTAAATGAATATGTAGTGATTTTTTTTATTTCCTATCAAAATAGCTTTCAACATCATTTGAATATATCGTTCATTTGGTAGCAGAGTATCGCAATATGAAAAAAATCGCTTGTAAAACTTCCACTGACGTATATTTATTTCTTTGAGAAAAAACATCAGATTTTTAGTATCAATATTTACTGTAATAAAAAAATATTGTTAGTTTAGCTCTTAAAAATTTACTACTCAAACATAATGACTTCCTTCAAACTGTGATAAGAGGGTAACTTTATAATGTTTCTTTTGATAAAGATAATAATTAATTTATTTTAATCTTACAGTCAAAAAGATATTTTGAGTTGATTTCCATTTCCAAATTTAATTTATTTTTTAATAAAAACGTTGTTTTTCAAAACTGTGTCTTTATTTATCAATAAACTCTAAAGCTTTTATAATTTTTTTTTTAAACTCACAATTCGATTCATTATTCATGATAAAATAACAAAAATTAAATGAAGATAAACTTTTTATTTAAACTAAAAAGGTACATAGGATTGACTAAGAAAATATCTGGCTTGATGTCACATTACTCCTGATATCTCACTTATCTCTCTTCAATAGGGTATCACCCTCACCAAAGTTATGGGGATCCATTATTGCTTAAAAACAATAACAATTATTCAGTTAGTCTTAGAGGTAAACACGACTTGTAAAAGAAAGAAGGGATGTACGATGAAAAAATACTTTCCAAACTAGGAAGATACATTTTTAACATAGCCTAAGATGTCATACTTTAATGATATTAATTAATTCCGCCAATATTCGGGGAGGGAGGGGGAGGAAGGGCTATGACTGATTTGACCGGAGTACAAGGCGCCGGACGGAAGACGAACGGTAAGTACCAGGTACAGAAGGTAGTGAGAGTAGATATCATCTTCACAACATCGCGGTAGAGATATCTCTCATTGAGTGGAGATAAACAGTTCTTATCTAGAGATAAGATGCAACGGTTGCTGTATTGGCACGGTTCCCTGAATACAAGTCGCTTCATAACCAGAAAAAGCGAGGCGTCTAAATTTGGTGAGGGAAAGGAGTCCGCCAAATTTAGTTGGCGTTCCAGAACATTCAGCACAATAGTGTATCCTCTAAAACAGAAACTAAAGACACTGATTTATTTAAAAAAAAAAAGTTTAAACTGAAAATAGTTAAAACACATATAAAGAGAAAGCATTCAAATAAGGCATTCAGAGATAAGGAAAGTCATGCGAAATAATTATATTTAATGATAAATAAAAAATTAAAGCCCCGATTCAGAATAAATTAATCATCAACAATAGGATGTGAAAATTTTAGGGTATTATTTAAAACTCACAAATATCAGACCAATTTTTTTTCCGGGATTTGCTCCATTTTCACAAATTTTGTACGATTAGTATAACTATTTGTAAATACATTTCTTTTTTAACAAAGTTACAAGTGTGTTAATTTATCAATTAAAAAATCAACACACACAAAAAAAGAGAGGGTTAAAACTAGAATTTATTTACTAAATTCAATACATCTCAAAGAGATGTTCAAACTGCTAGTAAGTAAAAAACTTAAAAAGAAAATTTAACAAGGCATTCAGAGAAAAAAATGTCACGCATAATAATTATAATTAATGCTAAATAAAAAAAAAATAATCTCGATACTGAATAAATTAAAATAAAGAAAACTTGCTAAGAGTCAATGAATATCAACCTGAGTTCTTCGTTTGCTTATCAATCTTCATTCCAGTTTTTTACTTTTTTCATAATTTTGTTTACTTCTTACTTTGTATCTAATCAATTTCCCTTATCATTCTTACTCTTATTTTTATTAAATAAGTATCTATTTATAAAAGATTATTATATTATACTATATAGTATTATATTTATTTATTAAATATTCTCCACCTAAAAATGGAAGGGCCCGTCCCGATAAAGCTTTTAATAAATACAAAACATAGTATTTATTTATTTATTCTACTTTGTTTCAGTAAAAAAATGGAAAACAGGAAAATAAAAAAAATAAAAAAAAGAAGCAAACTATAGCTGCACAAAAATAATTGAATACAATAACAATATCATAATGGTAACCCGTATTTTTAAAGGATATTAATCTCCTAAAATACAAAATAATCTAATAAATGAAATTATAAACTTTTTTTCTCCCCTCATTCTCCTTCTCCTCCCCCCAAAAATGAGAACTAAGTAACAAGAATTAATAAATATTTATTTTTTCTAAACTACCTTTGTCTCATCTTTTGTTAAGTTTTTTTATAACGCTCATTTAATAAACTTTAAACTAATAAAGTGAACATGTTCACATGTGTATGAAGATGACGTACAACTTAGTACGCAAGATTTTTTATTATATAGAGATATTTTTCATTTAGCCAATTTCAAAATTGACAGATTTACGCTAACAATGATTGAACTCACTACCATTAAACCTCAATATCCTATTTCATACAGGTATATAGACACTTATATAATAGGAAAAACCTACAGAAATCTCATTCCAAATTTTCATCATTAATGGCTGACGAGATATCAAATAGGGAAAGATGGAAGTTCTTAGAAATTAACCTGACGAGATATCAAATAGGGAAGGATGGAAGTTCTTAGAAATTAACCTGACAAAATAATTGCTCGATTTATTAATGAACCAATATATTTGTTTATCGTAATTTACATATTTTCAAACAGCATTGATTGAGGTTTTATTTTTAATATTTAGAATTGTTCTATTTAATCCTTTTTGGAGTAACCGTATTAGAGATTAATAATGTTTCTGTTTTTATATTTTTGTTTAGTTGTTTTATCAAATTTTATTAGGTATTATATTATTATTATTTTAGTTATTAGAACAGCATTAAGCTGTTTGAAGTCATCCAAGATTAGTAAATTAGAGGAAAATCTCCATATATTAGTATTGATAGTGTCACGATCAGATCGAAAATGAAAATTAAAAAAAAAAATATAGGTGTTAAATTGTCAATATTCGCCATCTTTCACGTTCATGAATTCTGTAGACTTGTAGACAAATAATAAATTTATTGTCAATGGCAGTTGGACATTGACTGAACCATGAAATTCTTCCCGTAAGATGCAAGGAATAAGAATTCCTTCTCAATTAATGATTTGACAAAAATAGCTATATTTATTTCCACAATAAATGGCAATACGACCCAATCAATTGCGGTAACATGTAAATGCTTAGTGGCGTCTGAAAATAATGTGGTACCTCGATCTTCTAAAAAATTCAGTTTATGATCTCCAAATAACAGATTATTTAGAATCAGTTCAATTTAAATATGCTGTTGAAGTAACAAAATAAAAAATATATAACTAAACATTGCGAGAAAAATATTAAGGAATAAATCAAACTACCATGAAATAGATAAAAGTGCAGTAGACAATAAAGTTGCATTAACTGGCGCCTAAATATATCATCGCGGCCTCGAGTGTATTTCTGGCTAGTGCCGAACTTCCGGCAAATTATCGCTACCATTGACCACATCCTCTCATTAGCATACGAAATCCACTTTTTAATATTGCAGTGCCATCCTCCGTTAACCTTTTGGTAAGTAGGCCAACGACCGACCAACCGCCAACTTCATTTTCATGTCATATTTCGGCGGACATAGCGGTATCATTTCCTTAATGACTTGTGACCTCGGACGTATATATATAATTTCCTTGTGATATGAAGTGATAGTCATCCGAATTCTCCTGGACGTCGACTGTGAGGATACTTGGACCGTATAAGTGGATACAGAAAACGTACTCAATAACTTTTTTAAAACCCTTTACATATATTTACGTATAGTTTTACACGGCTAAACTATAAAAATAGTTTATATAAAACTTAATTAAAATTCAAAATCATCCACATGTTATGTAATTGATGAGATGAAATTGATAACTGGAAACAATGGTTCATTGATAGTTTTACTAAAGACTCTTGTAAACATTTCACTTAAAGAAGGCTGTGTTAATTATGTTGAAAGCTAGGTAACAGGCTAGAGATGAGTGGTTCGCAGGTGAAAAAATTCAAAAATCCAGCTCATTTTTCAAACATTAGCTCACCGTGAACCAAACTGATTTCGAATGAGCGATAGGAGGAGGGGGTAAAAGTTAAGTGAGTGGGGAAGTTATAGCTAGAAAGTATTATAAGAAGAAAAAACTGATAGATGAGACGACGAACCTACATCCTCCCTGGGGTTCATGCAATGGGCGAAAGTTGTTCCTCGTAATAGAGTTAGTTCGTCATTATGAGCTGCAAAAAAGCTGCGAATTATTACACTAGGTTTATCATTTTCAAACAGTTACAGATTTAAACAAAAAAATAATTTATTTGGACTGAATTTTTTATTTATTGATTTTTTTATGGCTTTGGTACAATTATTCCAATATAATTATTTTTTCCGCTAATTTCATAAACAGCCGAGAATAGGAGTATGTAAACTTCAATCAGCCGTCATTCTGAAACGAAATGGCGGACGGTAATGTCGAGTTCCGAGAATCACTCTGGGTTGACCTGAGACTTTTACCATGAAAACGAAATTTCGAGCGATTTTACCAGATGTAATAAACAACAGTTGCTTAAGGAAATATAGGAACTCTCGTTACTCCTTATTGATCGTGAAAATTACAACGATTTTTGAACAAATTACGATTTTTTATTTTTATGGTTCTCTAATGAGAGTAAGAGGCCTCGTAAAGTCTCTAGCAAGCAGCAAAGTAATCGGTTTGGCAAAAAATCTGATCAAAATTTTGGAGCATCTATATGAATGACCGATCATTCAGATGAATGACGTTCAACAGACATTACAGATTTTTGTAAATACAGATGGTTTGCAATAAACAGAGCCGAGCTCAAAACAAGTTTTTTTTTTTTTTTTCATAACCTATTTTTTGTTTAAAGCCACCAAAATGGCTTGGGACAAGAAAAGGTCACTTTAGGCGCACTACCGTTCATAAAGATTTTTTTTAAATACACATTTTTAGCAGTAACACAGAGCATCAATAATGTAAAAAATTCATTATTTCGAATGAATATATCAACGTATAACAACTATACTTACAAATAGTAATGTAAAATTAAGTATAGATTTAAGGAAAACTCTTTATAAAATTGATAGCGGCTACTCAACTGTATTGTGTTATACAAGATACAGCATACCAACCAATTTAATAATGAGAGTATGAAAAAAAAATTAATGAGATCAAAAAACTTTAAACAGAAAAATTCTATTACTAGGTCCTATTAACTATTATTAAAATCTTATTGACCAAAGTCTCTCAAATAGCAGTAGACAGTACATCCCTCTTCAACAGCCTATAAGAAAATAACGAGACAGAGATAGCAAATCACTCCTCCAAGGTTCAAAAGTAAATGATTTACTATCCCAACAGTACCCTTTCTGTCTAATTAATTTGAATTAAGCTGTTGAAACGGAATTCGCTATATCTAATCTCTAGAAATTAAATTTATAGATTAATTACAGATAACAGTAGTCATTTAGAGATTTTCAGACCTGATGAAGCCTGAATTTTCCAAACATTGACTGGTAAGCTATTAACTGCAATTTGAGAGACTCAAAGCTTTGATAAGGGATTATCATCAAAACAATAAATTAATTTTTTTTTTTTTAAATTACGCAATAACTGAACTCTCGGATGTAATACACGGATAAGGAAAAACCCAGAGATAACCACCGATAGGGGTAACGCGAGAGTTATGAAAGCGGTTCCTAAACAGTGAAGGATTTAATATTTCAAAATATTTCTCAGAAAAGTATTTATCTTGGGTGCATGGACGATTTGAATCAATTTTGAGATTAAATTAATGTCATTATTTATTTGTTCATATTAGATAATTAGCATCAGAGGTTGATGGTGGGCATTAAGGTGAAATGAGGCATTCATTGAAATATGCCATACAAGACAGATAGAGGTGGGAAAACTGATTATGTAATAAATAATCTACGTAATTCATTTGAGCGGATTAAATAGCAATATATAAATTCATATGGCTACGTATACACATATTGTTATAAAAAAACAAAACAAAAATAATATGTAGGCCTCAAAAATTATTTATATATATTATATATGTAAAAAGAAGCAAATTTTATGAACGCTAAGCCCAGATTTAAACGATTAAAAAAAATGATTTATTAGTAAAATAAAATAAAATAAAATATGTATAAGGAAAGATCATTATGGAACTTTGCGTAGAAGAAAAGCTCTGAAGTCAAATGCAATCAAAGGTTTGGGCGACATCCAGAAATTCTTGATAAATAACAGCTTTCCTTGGATTGCGACCTGTTAACTGCCCTCAATTCGTTAATGAGCATCAAAAGTATTAAAGAAATAAAGCGAAATAAAATCCAAATTATTTGTCAAAAGTTGTGTTTTCAAGATGTATTAATATACCTTTATAGGATACATTGAATATGTATATGTAAGATACAGCAGAAACTCAGTTTCTTTTTTTTATTTGGCGAGTCTATCTAATTTTATCAGAAACAATGTTTCCTATTGAATATCTATAGTTTGTTCGGTATTAGTTAAGTACAGGATAGTTTGCTATGCGGTAAGATGTACCTGAAGCGCATGACTATTTCGAGATTATTCCAGAGATAATAAGAATATCCGTAAAGTTCACGGTGACCAATACATATTACAGTACTTGATACTTTTTGCCAAATGTACCAACTATCACTCACCAAAAATTATCACGGCCTTACTTAGATAAGTTGTAAATAAAAGAAAACATTGACCAATTTTATTAAAACCGAAAAAAAAAATTCAAATTAATAACATGCCAATTGAAATATCGTCGAGTCAACGGTAAAAGTGATCAATTCCATTTTTCGAAATTTTACAGGAGAGCTTGGAGAAGTTTGGCCACAATCTGAATATCGAAAAAAATCGGATATCATACTTAAAATTAGGTTAAATCAAATTATTTATGGTCTAATAAACTCACAAATACCTATTCTAAATGGAACATAAATAAAATATGGTCTAAATCCATCTTTTTACCCCCATTCTTACGATTTTAAATGATAAGTGTAAGATAATCGTTTTTACCAGAATAAAGAGACATGATCTATAATTAATCACTGCATAAAACTTTAAATTATTGCTGTACTTATAGCTAATAATCATCCATTTTAAATATCAAACCTTATTCAGGTCGTTCCCCATGATACAGTGACCCATACATCAATAAACATTCATTGGATTGTTCCAGAAAGTACGCTGGAGCATTTGATCATGTTTACCTGAAAAAAAGTCTTAAGAATCGTGCAATCACATAAAATGCAATGAAGTAGGGTGATGTGGAGCAAGTGCGCACTAAATTCTACAAAGCTCGACTTTGAAGGACTGTAATTTTTTTTATTTTTGAAGCTAGATTTTTCCTCTTTTTTTTTTTAAATTTTTCTTAGATGACGATGTTTAAAAATTGCACTAAAGCCTACGTCTCAACCACCTCCATTTTCATGAAATTGAAAATTTAATTGAATAGTACTTAGCACGCACTTGCCCCTGCCTTAAGGGGTATATGTATCTGGAAGAATCATTATTCAAATAGAAGCGGTTTTTGGCCAAGTGTAAAACAGTTCAGTTTCTAGAGGATGAACGACTAGTGAAATTGTTAAAAAAAGTTAAAGCTTCACCGAGATTTTCATTTTACAACCTTAAGTGAGTTATGAAAGTGGGATGTGGAATATAATTGAATAAATATATTGAAATGTTTTAATTCGCTAATCCGGACAAAATAGGATAATAAAGGTAAGTGTACACCATTTGCACGTTTCCCACAACAGCGATCTGCACTTACACCTACTAGCATGTTTTGCCGGGGAACTGCGGATTAGCGCTTAAAAACTAGAACACTGCCAAAAAGAAATGTAAATCACAAAGTGTTATGAAGAACATCTTCTGAAGATTCCACTTACCGCAAAAATTAAAATTTTTAAAAGTAAGATATGATGGTGAATAAACACCAATACAGCAGTGCAATAGAAGTTGAAAGACACAATTTCATCAACAAGTTGGAACTAAAGCTTTTACAACTCGTGATACTTCACCTTAGCGACCTTTCGTGGTTGATTCATCAGTGTTTTGGCTTCATGGTCCGTAAAGGACAGCTCTTACTAGTTGAGGGTTTACATTTAACGAGACAAATACGCACTTACGCCGAATCACCCTACTACATGGATGATGGAAAATTGACAAAAACTTCTTCTTCTTTCGCTTCTCCCTTTTGTGCATCTCAACGTAGGGGAGTGCATAGTCACGAACTTCACACCTCTCTGTTTCTTGCTAGATTCCTCGTCCGAGGGATATCTTTGCCTCTTCCTCTGCAAATTCGATGGATATATTCCAGAAACTACACGCTTGGGCGTCCTCGAGGTCTCCTGCCATCCGGAGCGTAGTCCATCGTCTTCAATGGGCGCCTATGTTCCTCCATCCTAACTACGTGGCCGAACCATTTCAATTGGCGGGTTTGCGGAAACTCCTTCAATAGCGCGACCCCAGTTCCTGCCGTATCTTCTCGGTGCACAGTCCCTCCTAGTCCTACCGACTGTTCTTCGCAGAAATTTCATCTCAGCAGCAGTGATTCTGCTCTCCTGCATGTTTGTCAGTATCCAGTTTTCAGCGCCGTACAGAAATATTGCTAGGCACAGAGATTTAAATATATAGAGCTTAACGTTCTTAGCCACCTCTCGCTTTCCTACAACAGTGTTGCAAATCTGGTAGTAGACTGCATTTGTCTTGCTTATTCTGTTAGATATTTCCAAGTCCCATTTCCCAGATCTTTCTAGGGACTGTTCTCAGATAGGTAAAGGACTTTCGATTCCTCTCCATTGCAGTGTATATGTACATCTTCAATCTGCCTTTCTAGTTGTAAACCTTGTTTTTGCTGGTATTGATCTCCAACCCTTTTCGATGAAGTTCCTCAGACCACTCAGTCACTGCCTGCTGTAAATTTTCAACCGAACAGGAATAAGAACAACGCCATCGATATAGAGGAGAAGCTGCATCACCACCGGTCGAAGATTTCTTCTCCCCCGTTCTCTTTCTTCTTTTTTTTACAGATGGCCGCCACATCATCTATATAAATTGGGAATTGCAATGGGTTTAAACTATGACGAAAAAAAACAACAACTAAACTATTGCAATGTAAATGCATATTGATAGTCAGTATCTATATCTTCGCCCTCGTCAGAAACGCTTGGTTTTGGGACCCGATGCTTTTTGTTCATGGAATTTGTGGGAAGACTGCCATACCCAAGGTTTCTTTAGGAATTCGTTGTTCGACAGTTTCATCAGATCTCTTTTCTTCTCAGAAGCAATACATAACAGCTTTTTGTATAGTTTGAGGAATCCGCATTGAGTTAGAACTATTTACAACTATATTCATAACTTTATCTAATTGAAGATGCATTATTAAACTGAAACCTCTATACGTTATTATTAATATAAATATAGTCATGAAGGATTAAGGCGCTCACATGTCAGTTGATAATTTTTACATGGTGCGTGAGGTGCTCTCAATATCATTTATCGTATATGAAAATATATTTAAATGCTATTTAATCATCTAAAATTCCCTAATTCATTCGGATAAATATTTCAAATGTCATTTTTCTTTAACTTATTGCCATAAGTTGATATTTTTTATTTATCTTAGCCGTAGATTAGGTTCTATTGTGTTAGAATTAACATATGGTCCGGGCCTAGGGGCGCACAATGACAGGAGGCACACACTAAAAAAAAATTGTTTAAATGAAGAAAATGTTTATCGATGAGCTAAGAAAAGTCTTCATTTAACTTTCTTTTATACAGTTTGTTGATGTACGTAATTATTGTTTGAAGTTGTATTTAAATTTGCAATGAGTTAAGTAGGCCTAGACACATCGACAGCGTGGTAATCTCAGTACGGGTCTATCAATAATAAGTGGTGTTATTATGCGATAAAATTAAAATCGTCATCATAAAGATTATTTTCTTGAGGAAAATTGCCGGAACAACCACACCCTCCCCCACCTTCCCCTCTCCTCCCCCCTCCCCTTCCAATAATATAAAGAGGGACGTCTTAGTCCTATGGGCGCTAGAAATTGGAGCTTAGGGGCGCCAAAAATTTAAATCAGACCTTGATTGTGACCGCTACGCGTCTCTAAGATATAGGCTTCTGAGTTCTGATAGAATTCTAGAGCACAAGGCTTCCTCTATTAAATGGTAATCCCTTCCAAACTTCATTAGGAAAACCAGAAGGTTTGACACGGAAGAAAGGTTACCTCCGTTGGTTATCTTGCGGCAGACAAAAATGACCACTTGCAGGACTCTGTCCCTCCACCGTTACCATTACCAATACCAGTATTCGATTATTAACCTCACTTCAAGTTTGAACATTACCAGAAATAATGCATCAATCAATGAAAGGAGGTAAAAGATTTTGGATACCAAATAATCAGTGAAAAATAAGAACGTTTCAAAACTCTTCTTACAGAAGCATGTAAGCCTAAAACTAATTTAAAAAAAAAAAAAAAATTAAATATCAATCAACAATAGGTCAATAAGTTTCTTTCACAATATAGAAACTGGAAATGGAAATTTATATTTATGTTATATACAATCCCAAGCTCACCTTGGTATGAAATAACTGTACTCTTGCATTTTGTTAGCATGACTCGGCAATGCCGTTACTAACAAGTGAAAAAAGTGACGAACTCTTTAAATCAATTCTTCTCAGCTGTTCAAACTAACCTTGAATGAGTTGAAATGTACATCAACACTTTCATGAGCAGAGCAGAACATTTAGAAACAATGCACATTCAAAACTACTGTATATACTAAGATTAGATTTTTAAATCATGGCATATTTAGTTTGCCAATATTTCTTAATTAATTGTTCAAATATCTTTCTGAACCAAGACATTTAAGCCCATTTCTTCGTATAAAAAAAATAAATATATCAAATCCTATGACTATTTTGATTTACTTGTGCTCATGAAATAGAAACAATACAATTTATCCACATCACTCATGAAAAAATACTTTTGTGCATACAAATTTCACTTACCCACTCTACTTAAACATTTAAAACAATTAATTACCATATTAAGGTACTATTAGGTATTATTATACTAATATATTAGGTATTATTATATAATATATTAGGTATTATTATAATATATTAGGTAATATATTAGGTAATATATAGGGTAATAAATTGGTAATATATTATACTAATATATTAGGTATTATTATACTAGGTACTATTAGGTATTATTATTATTACATATTATGTTTTTCCCACCCCTCTCATCCGTCCTTTTTCGTTATTCTCCATTACCTTCGAAGACTTCAAATGTCAGATATTATTTCTTCTATTTTTTGCACGTTGGTTAGGGGTGGTTAGGGAAGGCTCACCTTCCCGCACCTCTCCCAACTCCGCAACTACTCTTATTTCCGGAAATTTCTTTTCAATCTGAAAAAATGATCAAATTTTGAATTTAAGCTCAGACACTATTTCAATGAGAATCAGACCTAGCTGATACTAAAGATAATTTAATTGCACATTTAATATAACGAGTTTCTCTAATAAAAATCTTTAAAGAAAAGAGCCGTTTTCGAGAAAAAAAAAAGGAGGATAAAATCAAAGATATAAAGCGGCACTTCCGAAAAGTCGATTTCAGCGGATATGTTGCTGTAACATCCTAGACACCTATCTTAAATAAGTAATTTCAGTTTCGTACAATTATTCATTTTTGAGCTATGTTGTTCATAGACCATTTTGCGATATTTGGACTCAGGGGTCCTTAAAACGTGCATTTCCGTTGAAACCTCAAATTTGAAATTTCAAATTTCGCAATACTTTCCTATGCGATTTGTTTCAATTATAGGTTCAAATAATAATAAAAAAAACTACATATAATTACAACCTTTATATCATACAACCATAATAAACTGTGATATATACGTACAATATATTCATATATTTAACAAATACCACCAATTAAAAAAAAAAAAGGCTACAAAAAAATCTCTTGGCTTAGAGAAAACGGGACGCAAGCCAGGATGACGTGTCGAATTAGGTTAGAAGTAACGTCAACACACGATTTAGCTTCAGGACTAAATCGGACGGTCTAAGAATCCAAAAACTAGTGCTATTCATGAACAAATCAATAAGTTCATGCTTGTACTATTTTGCATACAATACGATGCAATGCTTTAATATTCTTATATAAAGACCAATTGTAAACAGGCTTCACCATGTAATTATTATTTATTAAAAATGCTTCGTTCGAAGAATCACAAGTTAACGAACTCACCAACAGCTGAGCGCAAAGAATGTACTTTAATTAATAATGATAACTGTAACAGACTATTTCTTACTTTAATTAATTATTAGTATCGACTTCACTATCGTACAGTTCCTTAGAGCAGTGGAGGAGGGGATATCCTCCCCGAAATGTAGAAAAGAAAAGTTTGTACTTAAAGTAATATTTTTGGTAATTTTTAATAATCATTTTGGATCCAATTTTCATGCGTATCCTTGAAACTTACGCCCAATATGACGATTATAGGCATTTAGGTGATTACTTGTCTTTTTATGAAATCCTCCATCCGAAAAAAAATTCTGCAAACGCCCCTGGTATAGAGTAAGAAATGGGGATAGAGAAGAAGGCTCGCGAAACATAAGATATTGGAGGCTGGGCAGTAATAAACAGTACAACAATAAACTAGTAAACGATTTACTTTATAAAATCACTAGATCCTAAGTACTATATGACCCTAAAAGCAATCGGAAACGTGTTGAATAAAAAAGGAAAGAGTATATTGGGGGGTTATTGACTTTGTGTCCCATCCAAAAGGACCTGAGAAAAGGTCCAACCATATGTTTTTACTATCCTTTGTTAAAAGTTGAACATTTCATTTTTCGTACCGACGGGTTAAGTTCAGTAAATTGACTATTCATTTTCAGGTAATAATTATACACCCATCATACTTTATTTCTTTAGTAAGCCATTTTCTCTTACGCGGTCGTTTTCGACTTCCCAGTACATTCTCAAGTGTTCTTTGTCCTGTAAGTATAAAAATAATTACAAATAACGTAATTATTTTTCTTGAATACTTCATTTTATTTTAAATTTTACCTACTATAATTCCTTTAAATTATAATACTGTTATTATAATAACACATATAAATTTATTTTATATTTAATTTTTCCGGAAATTAGCCAATACTTCATTCTTATCCGTTAATTTTTATTGATTCAATTTACAATATTGTAGTTTAATTATACTATTCTGTCAACGTAATTTTTTCATTTAAAATTTGCTATGATGAAGATTCTTCCAGTAATTAAACAATTATTTTTTACAGCACTATTTATATCAACATCCATATTTTTTTGTTATAAATACCTATTGCTCATGTCTGTGTAATTTTTTAATACTTCAATTATTTATAAATATGTATTCTTGCACTATTAATAATGTAATTAATAGTTAATAATAACAGTTATGGCATAACGCTTGTGGCATATATATTTATAAGCCAAATGCGTTATCCCGTACCTACAGAATAACATATATCAGAGCCGCTCATGAATATTTATATATCTAATAAATATGTTTCACAAATCATTTGCAATAATAACAATAACTAATTAATGAATAAACATTGATAATGCTCATGAGAAAAACTAAAAAGAAACCATTACAATCCGGCAATTCAAAATGAGTTATAATTGAAGACCGGATTTTCGCGCACTAAAAAAACTCAAAATGAACAAAATCGTGCAGTAAGAACCCAAAATGTGTAACATTATTTATAAAAGGTCTTAAACATGTAAAAACACCTTCTTTGTTTAACTAATAATATAAAAACATAATATGCTTATCTAACTAATTCAGTATTTGATACAGATATTATCTATATAGGTTTATACAAATCAAAATCTTGCCATAAGTCCAAAAAGATAAAAAGTAAATGTTGTGCAATATTAAATTTTAATATCTTATTCCATAGAATCGGTCAGATAACCTATTTTAATGATGTTTACACACAAACGAACGTTATATGAAATAAAATGGAAATCCCGTCTCTACTCATATTTTTCTCTTCTAAATTATAAATTTAATAAGGAAAAGAAAATAATAAAATGAAATTAAAAACAATAAATATTTCGATATTACATATGTAATTTTATAATATGGGAAATTTGCTTCAAACTATCAATTTTATGTAATAAAATCAGAATCATATAATTAAGCCAAAATAGACAATGTTATGCAAAATCGTGCAATTTAGTCCCAAAAGAGCAAATCTTAAAATATCAAATTTTAATATATCATATCAAGCGAGTGAAATTTGCAATGATATGGCAATCTGGTTTCTAGTTAAAACATTTTATGCTATTTCATATGAAATGAAAAAAGTGCCAATGCCGCTTTTAAACATAGACCATTCAATTTCATTAACCGAAATAAATAAGTAAAAAAAGTCGTTATATATTAAATACCACTAAATTTGGTGTCGGTGTCTAAGCCTAAGTGATCGAGCGTTTTAGAGCACCAATCCGGTGAGGTCGGACCAAAAGAGGATGTTGCTTCAATTCCGACCGGTAAGAGTAAACATTTATTTATTCAAACCTTCCCATTCTAACAACAATAGATTGTAAAAGTGTAAATAACACGGTATTCCTCTAGTTGGGCATACAAGGGCACTAAGCTGATTAAAAACGTATTAGTAGCGGTGTGAAACATTGAGTGCAACTTCTGCCAGCGTTAATCTTACTTATACCGATCATATGTGAATTTATTCAATATTAACGATAATCAGGTGTTGGACCGAGAAGAATGCAGTAAAAACTAAACAAACATAAAAATAAACCGCTATGATTTAAAATTGCATTAATCAAAAAGAACATTCCATCTTGGGGGCTTAAGTTAAGATAGGTGATGCTGGTTCCAATAAAAAAGCCAAATGTATTTTCTAATCACTTGAGTACTTGAGGGTTCAAGAAAACATTCCTTGCGCTATTGACATCCGGTTGTTGCAAGAATTTGTCTAATCTTGGATAACAACGTTCCTTAACAGAGGTCATTGATTCATTTATCCATTTTTTGCAAATAGAACGCAAAATACATATCCAAATGAAATGGTAAAGACTACATGGAGAAAGAAGTATACTTATGATTAGACTGTCAGCTGAACAAACGGTGAATGGATAGAAAAGGAATGCAAACGTGAACTATTATTGAAAACAGACTTGTGTAATGCATGACGTCAGCCGTAGCGGTATAGTGGGAGAAATGTTGGAATCATTATAGCATTAAACTGCCGTGATGGGATGGATAGGCAATGCTCAAAGATGAGGTTTCAAAGAAGAAAGTACTAGTGCAAAGGTGAATGGACCCAGAGCCGCAGTTCTAATAATAGATATTGGGTTCAATGACGGAAAAACAAGTTATTAATTCTTGGGACGGCCTGGAAATAATTTTAGCTGCCTCTAAATCAGCAACTGGAGGGTAAATATTTAAACAGAAAAAATATTGTATAAAATGCTGCTACCTAGACCACTAGAGACATTGTTGAGGACTGAACCTTAAAGAACATTAAATGACAAGAAGGTAAAGGCAACACGGGTTAATAGCCCTAAATGTCGTAGTTTTTAGGATGATGCAATGAAGAACGCGATTCGGTGGATTAAAAAATTAATGAAAATTGTTTTGAAATTTTATTTCTCCAAAACGGCCTGGTTCGACTTTTTAAAAAAACATTTCCAACTAGCAAGTATGATGAAGGTAAAATCATAATATCATGGACTTAACGAAGTAAAGATATGCAATGATGCTTCCTTGTAATAAATTAAAATTTGTATTTAATTTGCAGGATCCCTTCCTCAGCTCCTTCACGAACTTCGTGTTATCAAGTAAGTCTCATGTCGACAGTTCTTGAATTAATTGAATGTGCATTAATTTCGTCTAGTAATCGTTCATAGGATGATCTGAAGTTGATTGCACGTATAGAGTAGGTTCACAACATATAGCATAAACATATAAAATCATAAATTTAGGAAAGACTTTTATTTTTTTTTTTTCTTGGTTGAAGAAAGTAATGGTAATTAACTAAGAAAGGAAAGAAAATATTTACAATATTTAAGGATATCATTGGATTATTACAAATTGAGCCTCAAGCCTTTAAAATGCCAGTAAATAATTAGCCAGTCAACATTTCGCTGCATCATCAGGGCAAAAAAGATAAGGCCATTTAAATATAGACCAGAGGAAGCGCATCTCACACCAATAGTCTGAAATAAGACTCATGAAACACGAATCACTCCGAAACAATTCAAAATGAACTCTTGGGCACAGAATTGTGCAAATCACATAAATATGTGATCTTATCTTCTTGTTGCTCTCTCATTAATTAATATAATCAATTGCCACTACATTTGTTTAGTCTATGATAAAATTATATCGTTTGTTTGGAAGAAGAGTGCGAATTATTATTTTTTGTAAATAATTCAATTGTATTTCGAAATTATCCCAAAACAGTATTTTTTTTTTTTTTTTTTTTTTTTTTTTTACATGAGATATTTCAGCCATATATGGACCATTTATCAAAATAAAAAATAACGGTTTGCTTATAGGGTTATTTTCAATAGATAATTAATATTACTTATTATTACGTATTACTTTCTAATTTTAATTAATCGAATCCTGGCCAGAGATAGCACATTTCACATCAACAGCTATAAAAAGACTGACCAAATAGACACAGCACACAGCACTCTAAAACAGTTAAACATATACTAACGTAAAAGGCACGAGATAATATTAAATATATTGTTAATTAAATTGTTTGCCACCATTTTTTTAAAGAATAAAGATATTGTTTTGTTTTTATAGTTTTTTATAGCTCATTAATTAATCATAATAATAAAACATCAACTTTCTACATGCCTATATGTTTTTAAAAAAAAAATTAATCTTCATTTTTGATCATTTAAACATGAATCGTGAAATAAATTGTGCCAGATTTTCAAAAAAATACCAAAATAAATTAATACTGCGATTAATTTTGAAACTAAACATCATTTTCTCAAAGAAATATACATGAATGGCAGATTTCAAACAAAAAAAAAATGTTCATATTGTGGCAAACTTCTTCCAAAAGATACATCGAGTACCAAAGGCATACTAGACTAAACTAAATAAATCAGGTTCTCCGATATTTTCGGATAAATAATGTTTTAAATGAAAGATCGAAATAAATGGAAAAATTGCCGTGAAGGTGCCTTTGTATAGCGAAACATTAAGTGGCTAGTGATTGGCTTTGGCTTCACAGACTTGAGTCTTTTTGATTGGAATCTTCCAAAAATAGAATAAGGAATAAGAAATTTAAAACAAAACAATGTAATAAAAATCAAAATAATATCACAAGAATTTTAGACGGCAGAAACTGCGGTTATAATCTAGAACTAAGAAGCGAGCTATATTAGCCCAGCACTCTGTGGGTCTACTCTGTATTAATAGACCACATTTGCTCATCACTACACATCGGGAGTTTCCAAGTCCGCTTACCTCTGCTAATTAACTATAATTTAATTAATGCAAACACTTAAAATTTAGGCTCATTACAATAAGCCGGATTTACATATTAGTCAATGAAGTATATATATAAAATAAAACAAACAAATAAAAAAGAAAACAGAAACATTAAATAATGATGGTCGAAAGGACAAGGAAAATGATAAATAAATACTAGCAAATAGCCATATCTGACCTTAACACGAATCACTGACTGTCCTTCTAGATTAAAAAAGTAAAAAAAAAATGTAATAATCACTTACAGTATTTTTAAAAATTATATTTATACTACCGTAGTAAATAATATGTATTATCCATATAAAATATATTACAACGGTAGTTAAAAAAGGTATTTCCTTTAGTTTACTACTAATTAAACGATTACCGAAACAGATAAATTATTGATAAAGTTTTTAGTAATATTAATTTTAAATTCAGAATAGGGTAATTTAGAGAACTTCAGACGTATTTAGGAATATAGATAGGAATTGATTATAGTAACTAACTATATTACAATTACTATAATTACTTATTAATTACATCAATAAATAACTAGTATAGATTCAAATGTAATGAATTTATTAACATCATCATTATTATTGATAATAACGATAATGATTGACTTATAGTTTCGGTATCAAAATGTAGTCATGAATCAATTAGCATTAATAGAATCAGAAATTTGTTTACTATATTAAAACTAAATGCATTTTTTTAAATTAATGTTTAATTAATTGCAGGTAAGATTGGCAACCATTTTATTATGTAATAATAAATGGAGGATTTGAATCGGGAACATTTTTAATAAATAATTAATATTAATTAATCAATCATAGATCAAAATAGAACCACTATAAATGCCCAAAAAAGAATTTTATTAATAAAATTCCAACAAATTTTATTAAATTATCTACATTAAAAAGAACATTGTGACGTTTCGGTTTTTTTTTTTCATTTTTGGCCATTTTCAAACCTTTGTAGTTTATTCAAATACCTAAAATGTGATGACCATAGTCTGTATAATAAATTACTATATTCTAAAAGCAGTTATTATTTGGCCAGTATAGTATGGTCAAATAGATAATTAATAAATATTTAGTAATATATGGTAATATTTTTTTTTCCTACGAATAATGTAAGAAAGATGTTTATTTTATTTTCTTGGTTTATTAGTATTTTGCAAAGAAGTCTATATATACTTTTGATAATATTGAAAACAATAACGAGTATAATTCCATTAGAAATTCTTAAGGGTGTGCTCATGCTTTTGCCAAACTATGGCAAGTCCCAAGCCAAACCAAACGGTAAACGTGTAGAGTTAACAGAAGCTAAGCAAACTAATCTGTCCAAGTGCTAATGTTCCGGCTATTCAGACTTTTGTCGGCTCTTAATTTAGGTTTAAACTATTTTTATTGTAAAAAGAAGCAATTAAAAATATCTAGATATATAATTTAAATGAATACACAAATTTACATGAACACTAGGGCTTATATGGCGCTTCCCCCAAGAACCAGATCGGACAAAAACACAGACAAGTCAAGCAACTTTATCTCCTTTGCACGTTTGATTTGTCAAGGTTTGGCAAAAGTGTGAACGTACCTTAAAGCTTTCACATCGGTTACTAGCACATTTAATAAACATTAAAATTAGAAAACAGTAAATAAATATTTAATTACTCAATTAATATAATACAATGGATAAACGAAGAGTATCTAATAAAATTATTAATAATTGGTTTGAAGCCGATATTATATTATATAAAGAAATAGCACAATTTTATAATTATACTATTTTATTTATTTAAATTTGTTTCTAAGGAAGAACCCTATAAAAATAGAGTCTATCTCTAAATTATCACCATCACAATTATATCAAAACAAATAAGGGCATTCGTCCAAATACGAGTACTAACCATGAAATCAACCAATTCATGATCTGTGATTGACATGTTAACTTTTCGGAAAGATACAACTACCTTCATCGAGACCCTGACATAACAATCGAGCATATTACCATTCAGCTCATCCTTTAAGGAATAACCTTGAACAATTCCAAGAAGCTAGATGACAAGGTCTGCAGAACGTGGAAGCCCGTCGGGAATTCACAGAAAAGAACAAGAAAATAGAATGGATTATCGAAAATAATTTTTCTCAAGAAAATCGACAGTTGTGTAAGATACCCTTGGCCCCGAAGATTACATCGCGAAGGACCAAGAGCCACAGAGCGACCATGGGCAAGGAACTTGGTGCATGTGGGAGATAATGCATTGTGGGAAATCTCTCTACATAACCGTTGAACACATAACAATATCTTCAACATCACTAACAAAAAGATAACTACTCTCTTATCTCTTGTCATTATATTAAAAAACAAGGTGGAAAAGGAAACTTCCATAGAAACTTATGCTCTAACAATTATAATGTAATCCAAAATGACGATTTTGTAAAATAGATATGAAAAATTGGATAAATATAAATAATATGCAAAAATACTAATTTAACATAAATTAGCTATACTACAAATTAATTTTACATATATACACATACAATAAAATTTCTTCAGAAAATAAATAAGTATTATCTAGTTAAACTAAAATACCCACTAAGGGCAGTTATCAATTTTATATCTCCCATTATAAAATAAGTTAAATAAAATAATAGTTAAAAAAAAAACATAAGAAACATGCATAACTTACAACCATCAGTACTCACCTGAAAAATTAAAATAATCGTTAAAAATAAATCAACAAACGAGTAATAAATTATCATATTTTCACATGTATCATAAATTCATGATCTGAGAGAAAATATCTGACTTATAAGATACTTTTAAAATTGAGTGTTGAAATTATAAACGAATGAAATTATTCTTTATTAATTGTATAAAAATATTTGTTTTGCAGTTATTCGATTTTAATTTTTTTAATCGATATAAAAAGGCTCAGAGATCCTTATCAATAATGAATGCCTTAAGGCACAATTTCTAAAAATTAAAAAACAAATATTTCAAGCACTAAGAAATTGAACCATATATCAAATGGTTTGTAATCAGATGAGAAAATATTTGGAATCATTATTTACAAAAGATCATTTTTTTTTTCTTTATGAGCCTCTGTTCTTATTTTTAATGGAATATGATCAACTGAGTAGGCTCTTGAGTGCAGGATTGCCAAGATCTATTGGAGAAGTCAAAAAGAAAAGTTAATCGAAGGGAGGAAAACAAATTAAAATATAATGAAGAGTGAACAGAGAGGTAACTAGACACGAAGTCTTTCGTGCACTGTAGAACAATCAGATCTTGTAAACAATTTTACAAGAAGATATGGTATTACGTAAATGAGCTCAGGTCAGGTTCTTTTTTATTATTTTACCAACTATAAAAATTTAAATTGGTTTATAATTCAACATATAGGCCATTCAGGCATAACGAATAAAATGAGTTGTAAAATAGTTTGTAGCAATGGTTATTGAATGGCCCCTACAGGGCCGAACAGGTAGGTAACTGGAGATAAGATCTAATCTATCATCTTCAGGAGGTTCCAGAAAAAAAAAGAAAAAAAAAAAAAGAGTCAGGTATGAGAGTGGATAACAATGGAGTCGGTTAGGGGACTGAATGAGAAAAGAAAAACAACAACTTTTTTTCAACCCCCATCGCTTCAGGCTTTTCATTCCTAAATATTCATTTCAGTTTCATGGTACGAACCTATTATGGACAAAATATACCTTCCATTTGTAATGTATACATCATTTTGACTATGAATTACTAATCGTTTGGCTTATTTCACACATGATCAACCCACACTTATAAATTATTTATTCCGAAATATGCATAAGAAACTATAGAACTCAATGTGGCAAGACTAGATGTTGTCAAATCTTTTAACCCTCAGAGACCTGTGTGAATGAGCATTCCATTATCTATGTCAATTTCTTAATTATATAACAAAATATTTTAACTAATACCAAGAAACCAATGAACTGTCAAGAATAGAATTAGTTAATCTAGTACATAATTAAATTTAATCCAAGAATATGCTTGTGAGTTTACGCCATCCAAGTCTTTCCAACAGCTATGATCTGGTGATAGTCGAAATTCCGTAGAGGTTATTTTTTTATCAATCAATTATATATTATCGCTATCAAACAGGGAGATAGGGGATTTGCGAATTAAGTAATGGAAAAAGTCAGCAGTGTTCTCCATTCAATTTTGAATGTGTTTTCCATGTAAATTTGGAGCATGGTTTCACCTGCAGATGTGAAATGTGCTATATCTATTTGTTTGTTCTGAATAGTTTTTTTTGTTACAGTTCACATGGAATGCAACATTAATAACATATTTCTTAAAACTTATTCAGCTTCGGTTAATTTTTACTTGATTATAGTACTATAAACTAATAAATGATATGAATGTTTCCATTTAATTTTTTTTTACAATTGTTCCGATTTCAATGGTTTGAATTTAATATCCCTTATTCATCCCTATAACATGATCTATTTGTTGACTTGAGGTGTGCAATCTAAATTTTTTAAGTCTGCATTAGATATTTCTGTAAGCAGTTACATGGACTGCAGCACTGAAAAATTATTAGTTAATTCTTGTATTCAATAATGTGATTTAGCTATGTTTTTTAGTATTGCTAGTGAAAAAACCCCACTAAGATTCGAGAGCTCGAAATAAAACTTATTTTGCCCCTCAATAGCTGAAAGGTTGATCGAAAAGTTAATAAATCTCGGCCAATCGACAGACTTGGCTTTTGTTTTCGGAACAAACTAAAACCTCATAATAATTTATCATATAATAATTTGTTTATTAAAAGAACAAAAATTGTATTATTATGTGATATTTTCATCATAATAATAAAAATTTAAAAAAACTTTCAATGACTCATTTTTTAAAACAGATTTATAAAAAGTTAAAAAATAAATTTATTCATCTAAATATATCCATATAAATCTGGCTAACGAAAAAATATTAACATTTGAAATATTCTTCTAGTTTATGTTTAAAAGTCTGTCTGTTTTTGTTTAAAGTTTTACTTACCCTTTCATTAACTAATTCAACTTACCTTTAAACTATTATTTTAAACTATCTTAGGGTAATCAACGCCCATATAGTTTGCACATACTATAAACATTCTACAGGGAAACTTAAGTTTATAAAAATTAAATAATTTAATCAAAAGTTTATAAAAAATTTCTAATATTACTGGAACGAACATATACCAACTGAATTTTATTTTACATTTTTATTCTGTTTCTAAATTAA